>VXBC01003182.1:512376-572151 GCA_013399945.1 Ploceus nigricollis | reverse complement strand
GACTCTGGCCGAGTCGCGGCCCTGCCGGCCCGCTCGCGCCGTTCCGGACCGTCGTCCGAGACGCAGGGCCCGGGCTTCGCGGGGCGATGTCTGGCCCGGCGGTGGCGAGCAGTGCCCGCGGCCCTTGCCGTGGCCCCCGCGATCGCCCCGATCCTCGCGGCCCCCCCGGGGGCGGCCCCCGCACGTGTGGCCGGTGCTGGGGCTTCGCGACGCACCGCTTCGGCCCTCGCGCTGGTTTGGGGCGGCCTAAGGCGTGTGTTTGCTTCACCTATTCCTGCTCGCCTTGGCTGTCTTTGATGAGATGGTTAAGACACGAATTATTTCATGGCGAGCTCAGAATTTGCCAGCTTAAAAGCAGATTGTCAGTGACAGGCCTTTGAAGTAAAGAGCTTAAGGGGTAAAGCAGCAGCCTCGAAGCTTTACGAGTGCCAAAATTCATGAGACTTGGAGCTGACACTCTATTTGTGACTTGTGTGCAGCTGCTGTCACTGGAGACACAGAAGTACCTGGTGTGCATTAGTGACAAATGCGGTGGCCAGCAAAACTCCCATGGTGGGTGGAAGCATCGCTTTCACTAAAAAACTCTATCAGTAGGGAAACTTAATGAGGCTTATTGGTGGGTAGGAGGTGTAAAGGTCTGAACTGAAGGTACAAAGATCTGAGTGGAAGGCTAGGGGAGGAGGAGACAGAAGAGGGTAATGTAACTCCCACTGCATCAGTAAACAATGTCCATCATCCACAAACCTTAAAATCAGGTGTTTCTGCAGGTTAGAAGCCCTTAGTAACCTTAGTCCAGGCTACCGGTATGGTCACTGAAGTAGTGATGCCTTGACCTGAGCCAGAGTCACTGGGTTCTCCTCAGCCCAGGGAGTAGGTGCTGCTGTCCCTGATGCTCACCACTGACTCTTACTCAAGATAACATGTGGCAGGTGACTCCATTTTTGGTCTTGATCTTAGGGTAAGTTCTTGGTCCATCTAGAAGTGTCTAGGGGCAAGGAAGGCCCGGTGAGTAGGTGTACTCACTGGAAGGGCTGTTTCTGTCTTGGTTCTGGGGGGGACTCTTCCTTCTCTTGTCTGGGGACAATGGGGCTCCCCAGCTTGCAGGGCTTGCGCTGCTCAGCAGCTCTGCAGCCACACAGGGTTCTGGCACCAAATGAACAAGTTTGTTGGAGCTTTGTATCCACTGTTCTGCTGCCTGATAAACCCACCCAGCTGGTCTGGAAGCCATCCAAAATATGGAAGCAAACTGAAGACGGAGAAAGATCTACTTTATGTGGAATTTGCTTTAGAAAGAAATTGTAACTTTAGGTTTCCATAAAGTTTGGGGTTTCCCTCCTCCATTTACCACATAAGAGTTGCTGAGTTTGGTTTTCTGAGCAGTTCTGTGTCACAGTTTGGGCTGTCTCGCATCTTGTTTAATCATAGCTGAAGTTCCTGTAATTAAAACGTATGTCTAATTCAGATACAAAACAGAAATCATTGGAAGTCTACAGATTTTGTTTCCATGTGTTTGGAGAGGTGCATTCTGCAGGAAATGGGATGTTATCTAGTGAGTCAGCTCCTCCACTGCTTGGGTGAATGGCCTGTGCCTGACTGTGAGCCGGCAGCTGTGGCTGCTCTGGAGTCAGGCAAACCTCGTGTTAGTTTTCTAGCGTTTTCTCTGGTCTTTCTGCGAATTGTTTTGAACCATTCAAAAAGACTTGGTGTGATAATATCTTGGGCTTGGTTTCTAGGAATTTTCGCTTAGAGCTCTGGAGGAGGAGTCTTCCCTCTCCACTGGCTTCCTGAGCACATTTACTGGTGTGGCATGTTCTCCTCAGGTGGTTCTGTAGCTGTCTGCCAGTGAGACCTGGGCTTTGGCACCTGAATTCACTGAGTGCAAGGTGTCTCTGCCTCTTGATAGACCCGGAGTCTCCTTACCCTGAAATACAGGGAGTGGTTTTTGCTGTGCCTGTCCCCTAAGGCCTAGTGAAGGCTGGTTGCTGTGGCACACTGAATGCTGCTTGGCACAGAGGTCGTGCACTCTCTGTGAGGGCTGGAGCTCATGGGGATTTGAGCTCTCTGGGGCCAGGGTGGTCCCTCAATAGCAAGACTTGTAAAAATGGTGTGTAGGCAATGAACCCTGGGTGGCCCAGGTGACATCCAAAGGTCCCTTCCAAGGTTAGCAAATCTGTGAACTCAGCACAATGTTTCCTAGAGGATAAACTGGCATCTCTGGAAAGAGTGAAGATGGCTGAATGAAATGGAATATGAAGGTGGCAGTCTAGACGTGCGTTGTCTGCACGTACTCAGTATTCTGCTGTGATTAAATACTTAAAATACTTAACTCCCCTAAGCAGTTGAGACCCTGGATATTGTTACAGCACAATGAGCTGATTCTTTGGGCTTGAATTTAAGCTCCAAATTCTCAAAATTGTTCTTCCAGCCAAGCTGTTAAGGAAAAAGGAAAGAAGGAAACAAGCAGTTGTGTGGAGTTAAATATATTTTTGCAAAATGTAATGTCTTCATACTTTCAGAAGCATTTTATGGTAATGCAGATCTAGTTGACCCTTTTTATTTAGAGAGAAGAATCCTACTCATGTACCAAAAATACAAAAGACTTCAAATGAAATAATACAATAATACTTCAAATACAAAATAAGATTGAGAACTTTGATTTGGAAGCTAGATCTGACACACCATGTGAAATGCAAACACAGAACAGGAGGTCTCTGCCCCAAAAACGTTTATGTTTTATTAACTTAAATCCAAACCTGAGAAGTTCAGAAGTTTGCCAACACTCCTGAACATTTATGCCATGCAGGTACCCCCCAAGTATGTACTTTATGTGCATGCTGTGTTGGGGCTTCCATCACGCTCTGTGTTGGTCCTCGTTTTGGACAGCAGCTTAATTCTTTAGTCTGACACTGGTCACACAAGCACTCCTGTGGCAATATTACCAGTGAACATCAAGACATTTGGTGAGCTGGGAAGGTTTGTCTGAATCAGGGCAATCTGTGATGTGGTATAGTATTGCATGCTCTGATATGATGAAACTTTATTTGAATGCTTAGAGGATTTCCCTCCTTGAGATAATTTATTAGGTTAAAGTAGTCAGAGTATGAGGTAACTTCAGAGGCTGCTTCTGATTTTAAATACGTCAAAGCTAGCAGAAACCCAGTATTTCAAATGAGTTTATTCTTTTCTCTGAAGGGGACTCTGAGTATGTGTGCTGTTTTATTGTTTATCAGGTATTAATGGTGTTTCTTATTATGCTTGTTAATTTTGGCAGGTCTTTCTCCTCTACAAAGAAGCTTTGTTGCCAAGATTTACTCTGAAAATGACCTACAGTACTGACTGCAGATGTCTGCAAATGTAGAAGCTGATAAATCATATCTTCTTCCCTCCCCTGACTTTCCTGTTTCCTCTGGAATTTATACTTCTTAACTTTTTTAAAGTTAGACGTCTGTTGATGACATTTGGATTACAACTGTGAGCATACCTATGCAAAGAGACAGGCTACCCTGAGTACTTTTGAGGTATGTATGCCTCCTATGACTTAGAACACATGGAAGGAGAAGGCCATCTGATTAGAGCAAGAGAGCTCTAGGTGTACATATTCTAGATTTAGGCTGATGTGCACCGTTTTGCATGGTTTTGGCAGCAGAATATACGTGTACACAGTGAGACTGTAGGAGCACCAGAATATCCAGCTGGCATTGTATGGAGGGCGACCTTGGTTGAACCTGCTGTGGGAGTACTCAAAAGATTGTCTTGAGAGAAGCTGTATCCACTGCTCACCCATTCATTTCCTAAATACCACCATGGTCTGCAGAAATTTTCTTCTTGGAAGTATGTGACAGACGTGCAGTAGTCATTGAAATGCACCTTGGAGGCCGTGGTGGTTGCTCTATTTGCTTAGGTAAAGCACTCACATGAAGTTACAGAGTACTTGCCTTGAATTTGGAAGCATCTGGACTGAAGGTTAGGAAAGAAGGATATTTTGCTTGCCTTCCTGTGCACAGGTGCTGGCACAGTGGTCTCTGCTCCCAGAAGGGAGCAGTCTTATTAGACAGTATGCCTGTAATGTACAAGAGTAGCAGAGCTGGGTGGGATTTGCCTTGTTGCTGTGCAGGTTTGTCCCACCCAGCTAACAAGAGATGGACAGCCTTGGCTGTTTCTGCAGCATAGAAAGTAACCAGCATGTGCAGTTTTATTTTCCTGGAGGCATTTAGCTGTCTGTACGTATTCTAAACCTGGAATGAGGAAGCTGGCTAACTGCCCCTGTATGGGCTTAGAGGAGGCTGGTGTGCACTGATAACATCTTTTCCTTCTGTAAACTACTTGGACACTTTTATCGCTTCTGTGGTGTAGATGCCAGTGTTCCAGAGCAGTGGCGGTCTTGTCAGTTAATGGTGGATTACAGTGAAAGGCAGCCAAACACACACCTCTCTGGCTTCCAGAAGAGACATTCATTAATGGGTTTAGTTTAAAAAGGAAAATTAATTGTGCTGAAAGTAGCTACCTGACTGAATCATTCATCATGCCACATTACCGTACAGGATGTATTTAGCAGACAGCACACACGCTTTTGTTGATAAGCTCCAGTGATTCAGGCTGAGATGATACTGGAGGGACACAAATCTGACCTACCTCCCTGTCTGGCTTAAAACAGCCTGATGGTGTTCCTGTAACAGGAAGGCAGAATGGCTGTGTTGCAGTGCAAGTGTGAACTGTGATGGGCAGCGAAGTGCAGTAGTTGGGAAGGGGATCCCTTACATACGCTGAAGGAACTCCTCCATTACTCGCCTGCAAGCAGAGCTGGGGCCAGGGATTGGCCTCTTGGTGAGATTCTTTGTTATGAGTGGGCAGAATTTGGTGCAGCACACTTTAAATGTGCTTCTCAGTCTGCCTGGGCAGTGTTATTTGGCTGTGGGAGTGTGCAAAAGTAGCATTGGGCAGAAAGGAGGAGCATTGTTTCCTGTAAGCTGCTTTCATGGAAGCTGTAGGAACACACCAGGAGTGGTTTGCTGAGCTGCCCATTGCCACCTTAGTGGTGCTTTATGCAGTGTACCAGGGATGTGGATTCTGTAACCCAACTTGGTGCATTTTTTTTTTTGATTGTAAATAAGTAGGTTATGATCTCTGTAATCCTATCAATTAATGGTGCACACAAAAGCTGCCAGTCTGTGAAAATAGAACAATTCCTGCAGTATCTCTGAATACCTGTAAGAATACATAGATTGCATGTCTCTGTGGGTGTATATTCCTAAACAGAGTATTAGTCTTTATTTCCCCAACTGTAAGATAATGTTGAACTACCTTTGTAAAACATTAAGTTTCATGAAAAACATAAATGCAGTTTAATTATTCAAACTCATATGACTAAAAGTGAATTACTAAAATGTTGAGTGACAAGGAGATTGAGTATAAGATAAAGTTTTCTTTTGATGTAAAGAAGTGGTCTGAAAGGTGAAATTGTGTACATTAGAGAACGTTGCATTAAAACTGTTCTACAGGGTGTCTAAAGAGTTCAAAGATCATTAAAGGACACTGCAGTGTTGAGATGAATGGTACTGCCGTTGATTCAGCTGGTGGGATGCAAACAGGAAGTTTGCAGATACCTACTTAAGTTTCTTCAGGCGTAAATTTGGTGAATTTCAGTATATTTTGGATTTGTGTGAGCTGATGGTGTCCTTAACAAATCCCATAGTGGCCTTTGTTACTGAAGCTGTTGACTATTATTTTCCTGGAAGCCAGTTGCCATGGTGATTATCCTGAGGGCAAATAAATGTGTTTTTCATGGTTCCCAGTTATACTAGTTTTGAGCAAAAGGACTGTGGCCTTTTCTGGGATCACTGGAAGTGCTGCACCCATAGCATTCCATGTTTGTAAATTGCTGCCTGCTGAACAAGCATCTCATGCTTTAGTGGGTCACAGTCACAAGTGTCACTTGTCTGTGAGAAGCAGTGAGTGTCCTTGCTGTGATCCTGAGGTTGGATAGCAGTTAAAATGGGAGAAATGAACACAGAGTGACTTTGGGTCAGAATCTGTTAAGACTGAACTTAGCCCATTCCGGCCAGTGATGGCTGACTGACTAGTAAGGCAAAAGCTCTGTTGGTGAAAGCCAGTCCCTCCAAGGTGCGTGGGCTGTGGTCCTTCCCTGTGCTGGCTTTCAGCTGGGGTAGCCTCTAGCTCTGGTTGCTACTGATTTATATTAAATGCTTTGTGGAGGAAGATATTCGGTGTAAGTGAGCCTTTGCATAACAGAAGAACTTGGCTAGTGAGCATTGGATACCTGTGAGAAATTTGCCTGGGCTGCAGAGCATCCTGTGGTAAGAGGGGCAGAGGGGGAGGCTGTATCAGTGGCTGCTTGCTGCTCTGCAGAGCAGTTCCTGTACTGGTCATGCTTTTGCTGTGGGAGTTAGTTCTCAGCTGGTTTGTTAAGCTGAAAGTTTTGGTTCTGGTTTACTGAAGTCCTTTAAATGCTTCTGGTGTAATTCCAGTCTGTGGGAGAAGTACAGGGTCCAGTACTGTACAATCTCTTTATTAATAATATATTAATAGGGCCAGGTGAAGAATTTTGTAGGTGATGCAAGATGGGAAATTGATAGAGCTGATGATAGTACTGCCATTCAGAGGCACCTGAGTAGGCTTGAGGAATAGGCACGGAGGAGCCTCACGAGGTTCAATAAAGGGACAGAGGAAGCTCTGGACCTGGGGAAGACCCACCCTGTGTAGCTGGTGTTCTATAACCACCCATGTACCTGTACTGGAGGCCTGACCAACTGCAAAGCTGCTCTGCAGCTAGCAAATGGGGTGTTCTGGCAGAAACCCAAGTTGCACAACGGCTCTGTAAGGAGCTATTAACTTGGGTCTTGGTTTTGGCTCCGATTTTAAGCCCGCACCTTCTCAGTGGTAGCTGAAATTCAGCCTTATTTCAAATAAGACTGCTCTCTTCTTGTGCTGCTTTGGGTAAAGATTTGTGGATTTTTTTATCTGGACTCTACCATGAATGTGGGAGGAAACATTCTGATTTTGGCTGAGGTTTTAAATGCATGACTACTTGTTTCCCATTAGCAACAAAGTAGTCAAGCCCAATTGCTTTATACCAAATTACTGACTGTGTGCAGCTGGATGTGGAGGTGGATATTGAGGAGCAGCATATTTGTGAGTGGCTGCTTTGCTGTGTTTGTGCAGTTTGTGTCTGTGTCTCTAAAATGCATAAGATCTAATAGAAGAAAAGGACCATAGATATGCATCAGTATTTTTATTGCAGAAGTCCAAAAAGTGATCAAAGCGGGGAATTCACAAGTCCGTGTGGTAGCAGTTGATGGGTGCTGCTCTGAGGGGATAGGGAGTTGTGGCTGTGCTGGGCTGGCTCCTTGGCACCTGAAAAGAGGCCTGGCAGCATGTCTGTGTGCTGCAGGGCAGGTGCCCATGGCCCTGCTCACACAGTGTCTGTGAGATACACGGGCCAGGCTGATGCTGTTCCTACCCGTTAGGGTACATAGGAATGCAGTTATATTGTTCCTTGTCTCGTGGGACTGGGAAAAGTGGCTGTAATGAGTCAAGTCACAAACACCTTATGCATGTGTCCTGTTTCTGTTGACAGCTGATAGCAGGTTTTTAACACTGAGAACAGGTAAGAAGGTGTGGGTGGGGGTAGTCTTTTACTGATAGGTCCTTCCAGCCTCCTGCAAGTGCTGACTGAAGGACTTCAGGCAGTGTTTGATGGGCAACCTGAACATCTTGTTTGTAGTCTGGCAGGGAGGAATGTACTAATGCTTGAATAGAAAAGGCCATGTAAACAAACTGGCCCCAGATTAAGACCACTACTGTTATACTAATACAATTTTTTTTAAGAGTGGCATTTAAGTAAAAGCTCCCTAGACTAGCAGTCTTGAAGAAGGATCAGGAGGGAGAGTTTTCTTCTGAAGAGCAGATTGAAGATGTTAGTGGTTGAGCAGCATCAACAGTCAGAGCATCAGCGATGACTATTGACTTTTGGTCAGAATTTCTGTCTTGCCAGATTTGTGTCATGTTTTAAACAATACTGGTAGAAAGAGCTGGTTTTGAGTCATCAGGGGGAGTATTTTACCACTCTGTGCGAGGTTAGTTCTACTTTCTTCTTTCACGAGTCATTGTAAATATGATACTTTCCAAAATTCAGGGCTAAAAGCACATGTTAAAATCACACATAGTGTGGGGTGTGGGTTGGTGGTAGATGATATCTTTCTTTACAATCCTGCTAATTTAACTTGTTTTAACCTCCTTACAACTGCAAGCCTGGAATAAACCTTTCTTTTAGAACTGGAGTTGCTAAATCTTGCCAGCTTCTCTTGTTGGCATTATCACAGGTAATTGTGCTAGGAGTTAAAATGAGAGGCCATCTCTTCTTTTCTTTGTATTACTAGCATGCTTAGAAGTCTCTCTTTAATGCCAGAGATAGGTGTAGTATAACCTTTTGTCTTCCCTTGGAAGTGGAATGAAAATACCTGTCTTTCCACTTTATGGTTCTCTTGTTCCTGACATTTGAGTCAGCTTTGACACACAGAAAGTGGCAGTGTCTCTTGGCAGACAGGCAATGAGGAGATAAGAGCAGCTTTGATCTCTCCCCTCCACCCCTTCCTCTTCTGAAAAGATCCTGCTGAAATTCTTGCCATGGCCTAGTACTGTTGCATTTTTCCAGAGACTGAAGAATCAGATCCAGATAATGCAAATGTTAATAGGAGAAGTTGATAGTAGGAGTGCAACTGACCACTAAAATATTTGAGATGCTTCAAGGAATTAAATCCATTCTTTTCTTTGTGGAAGACACATTGTTTTGAATATTTGCTTAACATTTTTTCAGTCTTTTCCTTTAGGGGAGGGAGTTTCTCTGTTTGCAAAATACAGTATTTGAACTGTGGAAGTGAAATCACTTGTATTCTGATGAGTCCTTGCTGAAGCTCACGTGAGTTCCTGTTTCTGCAGCTGTTGTGGCCATAGCATCAGACAGGAGGTTTTTGATAACACCATTTGGGAATAATTGTGTACCCTGTCTGTCAACTTCCTCTCTTTAACCTTATTCCAAAGTTGTTATAACCGGGTCTGTGATCAGATTTGTCCCTCAGTCTTGTCTTCCTACAAATTAGAGCTGTTTTTTTTTTTTTTTTTTTTTTTGTATTGGTTCATATCACAGCCCTGGAAATATCTGTGCCTACAAAAGCTAAAATTGGATGCCATGCTGTGGTTCTGAAAATGAGCCCCAGGGGACAAAAGAGGTTGGAAATTCCTTAAATTGCTATTTCTGTTGTACTTCTTGTGTTGTGAAAGGACAGCTTCAGATCCCTGCTTGGACTGTGGCTGGAGATGTCCCTTCAGTGTTCTTCAGTGAAGCTCGGAGTTCAGAGCATGCACTTGACTGGTTTGTAGAACACGTAAATATGAGTGCAACATTTTTCCCTTTTGCAAAAAGCAGAGGCGTTTTAGAGGAAATGCTGCTGTTTGGCTTAGCTTCAATTTGGTTTTGAGGAAGAATGGGTGAGGATGTCAGTTTTCTGAAACAGGCCACTAAATTAAGTGGAAGTGTCAGCTGTCAGCCCTCCTGTGGCAGACCACACAGTTTTGAATTGCAGGTTTCCTCTTGAGCCTAGTAAAACAGGCTGTCTTTATAATAATTCTTCATTCAGTTTGTTTGTCTTCTAAAATCCCTGCAGAGACTGCACTTTTAGTGTTGTCTCCCAAATTTTAAGTATGTTCACAAAAAAAGTCAAGAAAAAGTATATGATGTATGTAATTGTCAATGTCAACTAATCAGAAGACTCTAGTTAAATCTTTCTTGAACATTCATTTAGCTTTCTTGAAGCACTGTTTTTATATAATGTGATGGAAAATAGCCTATATGTAGCCTTTTCCAGAAAATAATGTTTTTAAGTGGTTTGACTAGGTTCCAGTTACACTGCTGTACACTGTTCATAAATGAATCTGAAGGTAGGAACAGGAGAAGTCACGGAAGTATAACATTAACCTTATAAGAGCAAATTTTAAGTTTGGTTCTCTGCTGTAACAGTGTCACATAACCTTGAGGCAGCTTCTTTTTCTTTCTGTGTGGGGGGGCGGTTTACCTGAAAACTAGGGAAATATTAGTAATTCAACATAATCTAGGAGCATTTGAAGGGTGAATTCACAGACTGCTCACATGTTATGGTAATATAAACCTAGAAATACTTTATGTAGCTAAGGAATTCATCAAGGATGAAGTTCTGCTAAGCTGTGGAGCCAGCAACATTGCCCCACAGTCAGACTCCATGGCACACCAGCTCTAGATGCAGCAGTGCAGTTGGGAAAGGCTTCTGATAAATAAGCAGGTCACCAGCTGTAGAAATACAGCTGAAACATTTTGCTTTGGTTTTCACATGAGATTTTAACATATCACAAACACAGAATGATTATATATTGGTACCTCTGTGTGGTTGGTAATTTTGGAGAAGTCTTGATCTTTACTTCATAGCTTTGATTCAAACAGTGTAACCACTGAGTTACTGAATATTCAGAGAGGGGTGGAAAAGATGTCAGGGGTGGAAAAGATGTCAGTGGCAATCGGTTGTACTGCAAAGCAGCAGAACCATTTCTGAAAACTAGTCACTCAACTTTGGGCCACTTTGAGTTATTATTACTCAAATAAACATGGAAAATTGCCTCATCTTTGATGATGTTGTCTATGATCCTTAGATGTGAACGTCTGACTTTGCAGAAGAGCCAGCAGTCTTGTTCTACATTGAGAGCAATGAGCAAGCAATACTTCCTATAGGGAGGGCATCAGTAATGTAGGGGTTGCCCACAGGTGTTATTGAAGGTACTTGATTCTGATGTAGGTGTACTCAGGAAGATGTTTCTTAAAAAGAAATTGAAAGGAGAAAGGGATCTGTCCCTCACTAAGATAGTGTTTGGTATATGCTCTGTGAGTGACAATAAGTGAAGTTTTCTCTTATCTGCAGAATTAATATTTGAGCTTTCACGAACATAAACTGTGTACATTAGTTCTGCTGGTCAGCAGTATTAAATATAAAGTTATAAGAAGGAACGGTTTCAACAAGATGTGGATCTGAGAAGAGGCTAATGTTGAAAGATCACCTTCTGGTATGTCTGAGCATGCTCCCCTTGCACATGTGAACCATTAATGGATACAGTAATAGAAATGGTGAACTCTTTTTGGTGTGATGAAGCAGAAACTCTTCTGCTGATGAAACCTTTGAGGTTGCCATTTGTTAATGTATATGGGAAGGCATGGGGAAAAAGTGACTCTCTCTCCCTCCCCACCCCTGCTTCAGAGAGGAGGAGGACAATAGGGGATCTGCTCTCACTCCCTTTTCCTTGTAACATACTCACCTCTAACAAAAAGGTACCTGGACTGTGTAGAGCTATTTTAGGCTTGTGAGGATTTTAGGAGAAACATTTCATGTTTTGCATGGGATCAGACATAATGCCATTTTTATCCCTGAATATCTTAAAAATCATATAATTCATACCTAAACACACTGCCAGCCTTTTCCTTTAACAGTGCTCTCAGCCATACTCCCTTTCTGGTCTTGGCCTGGGGAGGGTCTTTGTGTATCTATGTATTGTGTTTCTGGTTTTGATTTTGGACTTCAGTAGAATTCAAAAAAATATTTTCTTGGGTGAATTTTGGAGGAGCAGGATGATGAAGAATTATGTATGTAAAACTGTAGATATCTTTTCTATTAAAAATATTATTGTTTTCTGTTTTCTTTCTGCCTGTATTCTGCCATTTACCTAAGGTATTTGTATTTAATTATTTCTTGTATGTCTTCTTCTTCCATTCTGGCCCAAATTCTCCACTCAGTCTTTTTCAAAATTGCTCTATTGTTATAGCTAAATATATACATTTCTCTAGATATTGTGTAGTCATATTATTATCCCGTTTTCTTGAGTCAAATTACTTACTCTGTTACTGGTGTCTTCCTCTTTAAATGTTTTCCAGATGACAGCCCCCTTGAATTTCACACCCATTCTGATTTCTCATGAGTTCTTTTTTCTGATAGTATTAGCTGTTAACACACCCAGAGCTTTCTCTCCTTGTTTGCTTTGCTGAGCAATGATGCTTTTAAAATATTTTAATCCTCCTTTGGATATAAATCACTTGCTAGGGTTCCCAATTCCTGTAATAGGTGGCTTTCCATTGTGTGACTGTTGCTTCTTTAGTCTGTCTTGCTAAACTGTTTTCCTGGATACAGATTCTATTTTGGGATGGGTTTCTGAAAATAATCTGGGATTTCTCAAACTAAGCTGGGCTTTTTCTTAGTAAAAATCGCTTCTATTCTGAAACAACTGAAAAATGCTTTTCTTTTACCAAATGGGATGAGTGGGAAGCATCTCCTTCCTAAGATCCCTGCTAACTGTGATGACAAGTCTATAGTGAGCTGTTAAAGTGACCTGTTTATGAAATAAAAGGAATGTGAGGATTATATAGGTAATTGTACTTCAGCATTATTATTAAGGGTTCATGGTGTTCATATATGGCGTAAGTAAAAGGTATTTGAAATGCTCTATGAGAAAGCAGAATTTTTCCTGTTTCCTTTCTTTGAAAATAATTTTTCTTCCCCATTTCTGCAGTCCTGTATTGTTTGTTTCTGTAACAAGTACTTCAGCTGCAGATAAGCCATCTCTGAACTGGTTTTCAATGGTAGCTTCAGAGTTCACTTTGTTTACAAAGTACTGTGATTTTGAAGGGAATTAATTAAACAGATTAATTTAAAGTAAACTTTCGCTTGAATAAAGTCTAAAGTCTGAGGGGCAGAAGTATTTTCAGACTGATACCTGTCAAATTTTTTGAAATGTTCATGTTACAAAGTATTTGATAAAGAAAAGTGAAAGAGTGTGAAGAATTGTCAAAAAACATTAAAGCCAAGATGATGTCTACGCTTTGTAAGTATGTGGAAGTGAAGGAATTTTGATTAGTCCCATGCAATAGTTTCTCAAAGTTCAGAAGAAAATGGAGCTTCTGACAGAAAATGGGAGTTTTGGTGGTGTGCCAAGTGAGGGCTGTGATTCACATGAGGGACAGTACAGGTAGTTTTGGTGCTAATGCCTCTCAGTGCCCACCTGTGGGCACTCTGGGACACAGGCTGAACTATGGCAGCCATGAAACAGTTTGAGCCAAAAGCAGCTGCTGATCTGCAGGTCCTGTAGTGCTGTAGGTCATCCTGTAGGTCATATCTCTGAAGACCTTGCTGACAAAAGTTCTTACAGTTACTATAAATAGAAATTAACATTAAAACTTTAAAAAAAAGTAGACAAATAGAGTGACTGAAGTTCTGTTAGTGATGCCTCGTGTGACCAGTACTTCACACATTATATTAGTTCTCCACTCATGCTAGTATAGAAATGGAATTTCTTCTATATGAAGATCTTTTTCAAAAATGTGTTCGTTCATTTTTTCCAAGTTCCTAATATTTGCTGTCATCACTTTCTTCATATTCTAGCATCCCAGTTCAGTGGATCAGAGTTAACTCTTTCTTCCTCTCTTTCTGTCTTGGAGGTGGGAATCTGATGTGGAATAAAACAGTCAAAATACCCCTGTTGTGCAGAGTTCTTGTAGTGTTCATCTGAAGAGTAGTGTGCTCCCTGTTTTCAAGAACTGGCTGAGTTAATGATCATCTTTGGAAAATCTGGGTGATCTGGCTGTGTTTCAGAATAGTCCTTGAGGCTGGCTAGAGAAGTGTGGTCACCGTGTCTGGTCTCAGCTGTCCTCTTGTCATCTCCTAGCAAGCACTTGGCCTTTGGGTCGTTTGCAGAAATGTAGTCAGGAGCTGCCGGGGGCCAGCAGCTGCCTGTGCAATGAGCTGTGGCAGGTGCAAGTGTGTCCAAGTGCTCACAGCTTTTACCTCCTGTGAGGTGAACACCAGGTAAACCAGAGCCAGCTGTTTGACCTGTGCTAGGAGCATTGAGAATGACTAAACAGGAGAAGAAAATAAAATCTGTATGGTGCAGGTTGGAGCCCTGGTGTCTTCCTCTGCATTCAGCCTGTGGTGGTGGCCATAAACCACAACAGAAAATGCTCCTTCACAAGAACTTCTTGATTACTGTATAAGATTCAGTTTTAACTTCAGTCATTTTTGTATCCCTTCAGTTATTTGAAAGAGTTTAAAATAGGACAGCTTCCAGGGGCGCTTGCATTTCAATGGAAAAAAAAAGTACTAAAAAAAAAATTTTAAAGTTGGAATCAGGCTCTTTCTTTGTTGTTTATGTATATCTTTCTTCCCGTTTTCAGTATTGTATCTCATACTCAATTTCTTTTGCAGTTCTGTTCAGTGGAGGGACTGCTGTGGGTCAACCATGTTAAAGGGCAAATGATGGAGGCAAGTACAAGTTTATCCTTTCACTGTTACCTGATATTGGTTTTCCAGTTTTTCCTTTTGAACTGTTTTGTTTCCCAGGGCTCCTGGGAAATAATTGCACAAATGAAGGACTGCATTAGGATGTTCTGGGATGTAATAATGTTATAATATCTGCTCCGTTGGCTGTATATGGAATTGTGAATTTTGTTCCTAATGTAGTATATTCTTGTACAAATAAGAAATGTATGTTTTTGGACTTTATGCTATAAAGTATTGTTTCCTCCCACTAACAGAATATAAAGGTGGTTGTAAGTAGAGAAAACAAAAGTGAGCACAAAAGTTGAATCCTAATGCAAATAAGTGTGCTAATTAATTTTGAAGATTCACAATTCTTCACACTTAGAGTATTTTTTTTCCCCAGAAGTAGATACTAGGACAAATAAATAGTTGTAAGGTTCTTTGTACCAGATGTGTAATTTGCAAAGCTCATTTCAGGCTCACAACAGACTCATCCTATGGAAACAGAAGTAGGAGATGACTACAAAGCTCCCATTAGGAACCTCTGAGAGGCCATATAATTTCAGAAATCTGTCCTAGAATACACAGGGTGGCTGTGCCTTGTTTGTGAGCTCACTGTGGGCTGGTTTGTTTCAGGTTGGTTTGTAAACTGCCTTAGGGTTAATTTAAGCAGGGTAATTTTAATGCATGGAATTCTAGTTAGACTCAGGTGGTGTTCTTAAAGACCAGCAGCATTGCCAGTGATAATGTGGATAGAGAGCATACAGGAGATCAAAGAGATCCTGGCTGGAGAGTTTGCCAGTCATCTTAGATAAGAACTGCAGTTCTTCAGTGGGTCCTGACTGAAAATAAACTCTGAGTGAATTAGCTGAAATGAAAAAGGCAGTTATGGGTCAGCTGTCAGGTTTGTATTTTATACGCCAAATAGTTTTGGGACTCTTGCTTTTTTTATATGGTGAGTTTTGTTCACTGAACCCTTTGGTCTGTTGGTTAAAGAGGAGCATCTAGTTTTGCGATTTTTTTGTCCCAAAACATAAATTGAGTTGGAGACCTGTAGTCTAACTTTCTGCAAAACCTGTTACCTGAGGGGGGAAAAAAAAAAGATTAAGAAAGAGGAAGCTCAAAAGTCAAAGCATACTACTAGACAGAAAGGCACTTTAATTCATTTAAGAAAGTGTTAAGTATGTAGGTATGTAGTATAGGTATCTTTTTTTCTTCCGCCACACAATTGCTGCATGAATGTGGGTAAATGTATTTTTCTTGGATGTAGTTTATTCCTTTGCATTTAATGTGTTACTGATTAAACTGGCCAGTATATTTACACTTAATGCTTATAGCATCTTCAAAGCACTGAGATAAAATCCTGCATGATTCCAGTGTTCTGCTCTCTGTAAGTATTGAGATTCTTCTTGCCTCCAACTAATAGCAGTGACACTTGAAAAAAAGAAAGAGAGAGGCAGCTCTTCTGATATGGCCACCCTCTTTTTGGATGGCAATTTGGAAAGCATTTTGGAATATCCGTTTAACCTATTGTGTTAGGTTTCAGGTGCACAAAATCAAGAGCACTCCAATTGTAAACTCAATGCATTATGTTTCTGCAGCTGTTCTAGCATAGAAATGAACACTCTCAAATCCCAAATATGCTGAGTTTCAAATAATTCTTTTCTAAAGCACAAACTGCTTTCTGCCAAGATTGAGGTAGACCTCTGTGAGCTGGTTTCTGTATTTATAGAAGCCTAATCAAAGTTTTCTCTTGCAGAAAACAGTGGTCAGCTTCTGAGCATATGATCTCATGGTGCTGATGTAAAACCCTTTCAGTTACTGTATCCTTCCTTCCTTCCTCCCTTCCTTCCCCATATCTTTGCTGACCTTTTCCCCATAGTTGTTGCTATACAAGTGCTGAGTAGCACTGTTGTATAATCCAGTCCTGCCTGAGCCCAGGGAATGACTCGGGTTGAGCTCTCTAAGAACAGCTGCGCAGTTCCTGTGCCTGACGCTGAACTGCACATACCTGATGCTGATCCCTTGCAGATTTGGTTGCTTAATCTACTTTTCAAAAGGCATTCTTGTCTCCTCTGAGAGCTGTGGACAAGAGTATGCCAATTGAAAGCGTTTCACTTGCCTGTTCTTGCTTGAAGATAAATTTTCACATCTATTTTCCAATGCCATCAGTGGATGCTGGCTGTAATAAGCCATTTCTCACTATGTGGAAATGAATAACTCATTTGGAAATGTTCTGGTTTTTTGCATGTATTAAAATACTGTTAAGTTAGGGTCTTAGTATCAGTTCTTTGTCAAAGAGCAGAATTAATTCTGCCTGAGTGACTAACATGCTCTTCAGAAGTTTAACCTCATGTTAGATGTTATTATGGGCTTGTTCTTAATAAGCAAAACCCCACTGGTTTCTTCTTGCTTCTCCCCCTTTTGAACAGCTTTTTTACCTTTCTTGCTTTTCTGCACCCTCTGTGCTGGACTTCTCCCCCCAGGCAATGAATGACTTGTCTCACACAAGCTTTGGCTTCTGAGTACAGCCTAGATGCAACTAATACCACGTGGAGGGGTGCTCCGAGGACTGATATATTTTATTTTGTTAATGGCATGTTTTGCGCATTGGATTTTTAACCCACACTTGCTGCATGGATGTATAATAATGACTACTCTTTTGTTTAACATTAGATAAGCATGAGATCATCGTGGCACAGCTGCATGTATAGTCACTCTTGAAGCAATTACACACCTAATTGGCTGACAATCTTGGCATTTTCAAAACAAACACAAGCCTTTTAAAGAAAGGGGACGTATTTATGTATGAGTAGTCAAATAAACTTGTTGGGTGTCATCAATGGAGCCGTCTGGCACTGAACAGTTGTCTGATGACCCTGATCCTGGAGGCAAATCCCAAGATCAAGAGACCAAAAAACAACATGAATCAGAGCAAAAATTATCCAAAATAACGCATAATGCTTTGGAGAACATTAATGTCATTGGTCAAGGCTTGAAGCACCTGTTCCAGCATCAGCGCAGGAGGTCGTCTGTTTCTCCACATGATGTCCAGCAAGCTCAGGCTGAGCTGGAGCCTGACCTGGATTTGGAAAGCCAAAGCGTCTGTGCTGAAATTGATGGTGTCTCCACCCACCCCACAGCTCTGAACCGGGTGCTTCAGCAGATCAGAGTGCCACCCAAAATGAAGAGAGGGACCAGCCTGCACAGCAGGTGGGGCAAGGGAGATGCCCCGAAAGGAAGCCCGCAGATCAACAGAAGGTCTGCTCAGGATATTCAATCGGGTCGGCCCAGATCATCATCCACTACAGATGCTCCCACAAACTTGTCTGTGATGGAGATTGCTTCTTCTATCTATGTAGGTGGAGAAGAGGCCACAGCAGCAGCAGTAAGTTACTCAGATTTACCTTTGATCTTTATCATCTCCTTGTATGTTTTCTTAAGCCCTTTGAAATCTTGTTTTGAAAAGCAGGTTTCTTTCAGCAAATTCAAATGGTGCTGTGTTTAAAAGCTTCTTCAGTGGTGAAGCAAAGAGCTTAAAAGATGCAAGCATTAGTCATTTTGTCACATGGCAGGTGGCTGATTTTATATGTATTTGATCAGTGAAATGAGTGCTACTTTTGAAATGTATTAGGTTGTTTGGATGGCACACCTCTGTCAAACAAGGAGTGATGGGCCAAGCAGCAGCCAGAGTAGTCCTTCTTAGCAACTGTTAGCTAGTTCCTGCAACAAAACCTTCCATTTACCTAGATGGCTTTTTTAATTCCTCTCTCATTTTCTTTTGTATTTTATAAAAGCAAAGAATTCCAGTGAGAGTGGATGGTGCTGTTGGTCTTTTAGGCTGTGAGAGGCTCTGGGAACATGGGCTGCAGCCTGCGCTACTGTCCAACCCCTCAGTGCTGGGTTGCCTGTGTGTGGTTTAGATCAGCCTGGCTGCTCTGCTGATGAGGGATCACTGCTGTCTCCTTCAGTTTGTCCTGCCTGTGTGGGAAAAGCATTCACTGAAATGACAGTCTCCGTTCTGTGACACGTTCTTGCAAAGTTGTGCCTATCAGCTTATTGATGATATCAAGAAGCAGGCAGCGTTTGTCTTACCATTTCTCCCCTTTCCCAGACCAATTTAGTTGAAGCATTCTTGAAGTTTGATGGGGGTTTTTTTGTTTGCTTTTTGGAAGACTAGCTTTCTGATTAGCTAATTTTAGCTTGTTCAGGACACTGGTTCAGAGAGTCCTCTGAAAAAGAGCCCTTAATAACAAAGGGGTCTATGGAGACTGGATATACTTTAAGTTGTTTCCTCTTGCAAGGAACATTGAAGGAGTCTGCCTGGAGCTGTATCTGAAGCTTTTGCTTCTTGCTGACTGTTACAACAATGGAGATAGTAATAAAGTAGTTGTGAAAAGCATGCACTCTCCTGGGCTGGTTAACTTTGCAGTTAGTCAAGCCATTGAGACCTGTGAGAAAGAGACCTCATAATAGCTTCAGGTTTATTTGTATATTGCCTCTCTCTTCATTGTGAGTAAACTTATGATCTTTGTTTCAGGAGAATTTTAGGGAAAATTGTTCGGTTTTTGAGTTTGTACCCAAATCCAGCAACAGAAGTTTATAAAGCAAGGTCTGGTTTGTTGATTTAAAACTATAGTCCCTTTACTTCATGTATGAGCAGGGAGATTGAACAGGCCTAAGCATATTAAGTAAATAATGTGGGAATATGGGGAAAGGCCTTTTCTCCCAACTGTGCAGCTTGTCTGATGAAATGTTTGCCCGGATTGGTGGTTTCCAAAGTGGAATGTGGGTAGGACAGTCACTGGAGTATAGGAAGGAAATACTTTTTGGTTTGTTTTATCTTTATTTTCCTTTATAGTTTGTGTTTCTGTGTATGTTTTAAAATAAGCATATTGTATTAGTTGATTAGTACATATACATAGTTTATAAATAAGCATACATGTATTGGGAGTCCATGCTCAAACACTTTGTACTGATTGAGTGTGCAAAGTTTGGAAACCACTGGGATCACTTGGCACGAGTGACAGGAAAAATGAAGACTGTTAATCTGATAGCATTCTGCTACAGCATCTTGCAGGTGTGAGAACAAGTTTAGGAGTGACTTTTTGGCATATGAGGGCCTGTGATTAGGTGAAGCAGCCACTTTCACCCTGCAGCTGCCGTTCCTCTGGAGCAGCATGTGGTATGGAAGAGTGGCTGGGGACAGGGTCCCTGGCCTCGTCAGGCAGTCACCCTGCTGGGGAACCATCCTTGGTGCTGCTGGCTGTGCCCTCGGTGGCCTGGGGGAGAGGGGCTGCACAGGCTTTCTCCCTTCCATGTTGGAGAGAGGAGAGAGGGGGACTGGAGTCTGAAAGAAGAAAACAAAATGAGGGAGGGAAGGCCACCTTTGGGGACTAAACCATCAGAGACCTCTGTGACCAGTTGATCCTTGGTAGAGCTTAGTGAATTTCTAGCTGCTTTTTAATATTTGCACCATCTTGTGACAGACAATAACAATGTATACTGTAGGTCTAAAGTGACATGGCTAAGGAAATAACTGCTATGGAGAATGAGACATAAAATGAGAGGGAGATGTGAGTGTCAGTGCCTTGTACTGAAATCACGTTGCACGTGCCTGTTTTCTGTTACTACCTTTTGTCTTTTAGCAGGTAGTCTGTAGGAGAGGGAAGAAAGATGGGCAGGAGAGTTGGACTCTTTCTTTTCCTGGAAAATTTTGGCAGGTCTGGGTGGTGTACCTCATTTTCTCTCTTGAGAGCAGGTAACAGCACAATCTCACAGTGTGGCACAAGGATTGAAAGAGTTATTCAGTAGTTTAGTGCCACCTTCCAAAAATGGGGATCTCTATCCCCTCATGCCTCCAAGAGCCAGAAAGGTCAAGACTGCTGCAATATTGCTATGCGATCTGCATGATGTTGGGAGCTGTAAAAATCACATGAACTACACTTGACTTAATTTGCACAGAAAACACAAAGTAAAAATTGGAAAATAAAAATGTTGGTTTTTTTCACAGAGAACAACAGAATGTTGTCTGATATGCCATGAAAAGCACTGTGTGTGTTTGCTATATTAACATAGTATCTTGCTGTTATTTCAGTCTGAGTCGTGCTGTCTTGGCTATGGCATGTGTCTGTACATACTAGGTTTGAAGTATGTTGATGCCACTCGAAGTTACAAATTAATGGGAGACAGCTTTCAGGTTAAATGCAGATGATTGTACAGCTTTAAATAATATATAGCAGCCTTTACTGAATTTTCAGTATAGAGATATAATGCATTTGTAAATCAGCTCCATGTAAATTTTAAATCACTGTATGATTATTAGCAGAGCTTTTTCGTTTGTGAAATCAGTAAAGCATAAAGCAATCATTTGGTAAATCACCCTTATAACAGATGTCAGTGCTGTTTTCATTGGAGAAGCCAGCTTAGCATTCAGGCTGCCACGCTGCTGGAATTTATGACTATAAATTAATGAGTTGTTAAGTTGCAAAAACTAACTCTTCATTCAACAATTTGTATTGGAAAATTATTTGCAACACACTTCAATTGAGAATCAGTAAAGAGCCAGGAAAAATCTGAAATCATTAGAGCAAACTTAAAGTTTGATGTAAATTCAAACTTTAAACACTGTCTTTAAGTTAAGAGGTATCTGAAGTTGTTTCACACAGTGTTACTTTAACCCTAAATTCTCTATTTTATTTAACCTCACTGAGACTAGATTATATAATGAAGCTTAAGAAATAGAAATCATTTGTTTGAAGTGTCTGGCAGATAATGCTCAGTCATCAGGGTTGAGAGTCCTCCAGACCCCCAGGTTCTACCAAGCCTGTATGGATTGTCACTACATCTAACTTTCACTTCACTTTTGTCGTTTTGTGCTCACTTTCTCTACACTTTGCCTATTTGTCTCCTTCAGCTTTTTGTGATGTTATCTTTTAAATAAATTTTTGACCTTTACCTTTTAATAAAGCCACGCTAATTTCACTTGCTTGGTTTTAGTGTTTGCTGCTGTCAGTGATGCTACACTGACTCACCTTCCCTCAGCAGGGAGTATTTCCTTCAAAATTATTTAAGAATTTCATAAATCCATCTATAATTAGAAAAATGTCACTGAGCTACAGCATTGATCCATCTGTTGTGAACATATGGGCTATACAAGCTACAAGGAACAGAGAAACAACTCATAGAATGGAAAAATTGTGATTTAATTATGACAAGAACTACGTAACATAGGATTTGTAGTCAAGCAATATAACTGTTTTCTGATTCCCGTCTTCTGTCATTGTTTGTTTTGCTGGTACCTCCCCCTGGTGACACAGCTTGTTCCTGTTGGTGTTGGATGTGTGTCAGTGGTTCTGGGGCTCCTCTGCCCTGTCAGGTAACGGATGTTGAACTGCACAGGGCTGTGCCCGTGCCTTGATGTCACCTGTGTCGCTGTGCTGGCACTGCTCTTGTGGCAGGAATTCCTGCTCTGCTTTCCTTTCTTTCATTATTTTTCTCCCAGTATTTAGATCTATGACAGTTAGGAAGAGTAGTGAACATTTTGTTTGCTTCACATGCTCTGTACCTGCTCACTAGGGCGTTGAAGTGGGAGGTGATGGGCTCAGTCAGGGAGCTGCAGGCACTGCACACCCTTGTGTGCCATGCACCCTTACTGCTTTTAAGATTTGACTGTGACTGCAGAAGGTTTTGCTATGAGTAGATGAAGGAAGTCAGCAGACTTGGATTGCTGAGAAATTAGCCTTCAGTTATATTTTATCAGAGGCTTATTTTATCAGAGCATTATTCTGTATGCTTTTGTGGGCTGCTGTGAAATTGTCAGTGCTTCTTATTGGAGCGGCAGGAGTGTGACCTGTTGCAGAATTGCTTTGTCAGGCACGGATGAGCAGGAGCCCACGTGCTTCAGTCTTGTTTACTACTGAAGCTTAAAGACCTGTTAAACACATCCGGGCTATTCTTCCATGTTTTGGGGAGTCAAGCCCTGAGCTTCATCCTTCTCTGCAGGGCTGCACAGTGATTGGAGTTTATGCTTGACGCTGCCTACATGAATGCTGTGTTGAGCTTGTCTAAAGCTTGTGATTTATTTGCTTTTTGGGTTGGTCCTGCTCAATGCTGTTATGTTTGATTTTTAACAGTAAGTGCTGTGTCTGAGCACAGACACTTTTCCTTTGGAAAAGGAAAAAAACCCTTATCAGCTGGGCCATGTCCACAAGGTAAATTGAAAAAGCGCAAAAGGAAATTTTGTAATTAAATTCCATGGTGTACTAAGAAACTCAGGCTCTCCTCATGGGGCAGCTGTGGAAGGGCAGGGCTCAGAGCAGGGAAGCTATAGGAGCTGGGTTTTCCAGCCTGCTCCTCAGAGTCCCCTTCTGCCTGCGTCACATGCAAAGTACTGTGTGCAAGGAAAAGATGTGTGCAAGATATGATATTGATATTAGTTTGTCTTGCCTCTGTTCTGTCTTGGACTGTTTAAACTTCTGAAAGCTCCTATCTCATCACCATTTTTCCACCCCTTTTTTTCCTGGTGTCTTTGTTCCAGCTATATGAACCAGATGGAAGTCATCTTACTTCATGTGCTGGGCACCATTTTGTCATTTATGTTGCATTTTTAAAAATAGCTGTAGCCAATGTGTGTCTTTCACTCCTGATCCGCAGTTTCTGGCATGTGAGATGTCTTCTTAGGCCTCACGCTTCCTTTTTCAGGAGCTTCCTCTTTCCCCAGCCTGCTTATTTCATATGGCAGGGTCAGTTTCCAGCTGTATCCTCATTAGATACACCTACACTTTCCTTTTGATGTCTAACCCCATTACACACACATACAACCTCCCCCACTAAACACTGTGCCAGAAAGCTTAGAAGGGTGATGTCCTCAAAATGTTGTATTGTTAACTGAAGTGGGGGGTTGGGTTGGTCAGGTGTTGGTATTTTTTTCCCCTGCCAATGTTTTATGTGTGGATGCTGCAAAGTTTTGGAGACAGGTGTCTTTATTTCTTGTCTGTTCTGCGAAGCCCCTGGGCCAAGGTTGGACCCTGGGTGCTGGGGCCAGGCTGCAGTGTTACTGCATTGGCACTGGCGCTCACAGAACTGCCTGCTCAGGCTGTTCAGAGAATTTAGAGGTTCTCTTACTGTGCAACAAAAACATAATACAATCTCTGCTTTAAGCAATGGTTTATGTGAAGAACAAGTTTAAGCCTGGAGCAGCTGTCAGAGTTTAGCATGGGCTGTGATAGTCCCTTTCAGGTAAAGGTGGAAAACTCTGGTGGTGTTTTAACTTTGCCTGTAAATAGGTTGATGTTGTGTTAACTCATGTTTGTATGGTTCTTCAGAATAATGAGTTTTGGATAAGCCTGATTCTGTGGTGCTGAGGTCCTCCACTTTCAGTGGGAATGAAGGATATTGAGTATTTTGTGGTGTAAGGGAGAAGAAATTCTTAATAATCCTCTGCACACAAAATGTTTTTAGTTCACAGTATTGTTCCATTCTGTTTTCTCAATTTGTTGTTGAAATAGAAGGGCAAACGTTAGCCCAAAACAACAGATCGGATTTTTCTGAACACCTCATTTACATATATTTGCATGTGTAATAATCCTGCCACATGTTGTTAGGCTTTGTATAGAAGCTGAGAAATGAGATTGTCATAGCATTGAAAGTATAATAATTAAAATCTTACTGAGATACTTCACTTGGGCTTTTATTTCAAGCAGTCTATATATTTTTGCATAGATCTTTTCTTGTAGAGGCAACCCACTGAGCTGAGAAAATCAGGATTGTGGTTGTTTGAAAATGATTGAGCCTACACGGATCTCATTTGGGTCTCATGTACTTACAGAGCTTTTTGTGGGGTAATTAATTATGTGTCAAGACCAGAACAATATTGATGTTTGAGAGAGATGAAATTTTTGGTACTTTGGTGAGCAGTTGTGTCCACATAAACTTTTATCCATGCCTGTGACGCACATGCAGGACCCGGCACCTGGCCTTGTGGAACCTCACTGTGATTTTTACCATGGAGGTCCCTGTATGGTTTGTCACCTGGGCATGACACCAGTGTTGGTGTTGGAGCATGGCTGTAGTGAGGTCAGGTTATTCAGTCTGGGTTCTATACAGGGAACTGATTTGGAATGTTTGGTGGAAGCCCTTGGCTGACACCTTCTGGCATCACTGAGAAGACAGATCAACTTGGATAAATTTAGTATGAAGCCGTTTGGTGGATTTGCAGCTTTTTGCCTCCGTAGGCCCAGACATTTTCAGGTTGTTGTTTGCTTGTCTTAGGGCTGCAGGAATGGTGACAGAAAGGATTTACTTCCTGTGGTGAGATTCTCATAGAGCAGCTTTTCAAGGCTCC
Source organism: Ploceus nigricollis (assembly GCA_013399945.1). Taxonomy (NCBI): domain Eukaryota; kingdom Metazoa; phylum Chordata; class Aves; order Passeriformes; family Ploceidae; genus Ploceus; species Ploceus nigricollis. The sequence goes on along the minus strand of VXBC01003182.1, from coordinate 547,467 downwards.
ACTCACTTCAGTCCTACTGTATCCTGACAGAACTTCACATGTCTTCATCCACTTGTCAGTTTTGACAATAAGTTTTTATAAATATTTCAAATATCTTTGGATTTTGGTTATCAACTTAAATCTATATTCTGTTAATGTCCACATTTTAGAAAATGACTACATATACTTTCGGCATAAGTTTACAGTCTTCAGCTTGCAGCTGCATCGATATTTTGCAGATAATGTCGATCTCATGGGTATCACAAACCTACCAGCAATAAGCTTGCTTTTCTTAATTACTTACAGTGACTCCTTCCAAGTGTTCACACTGGTCTGCACACTGCATGATAACATAAGGCAGCAAGGTGCCATCCTTTCACTATATGTAGCACAGTTGTGAAAGAATGAACAGTTTCTCTCCAACTGTAAATAGTCTTAGTGGTAACTTATTTGCCAGAAACTTTTTGCAAATTCTTCTGTCCTAAACACCATGCAATACACCTGGGACAACCACCTGTGAAAAGGCAAAAGATAAGAGTTTTTTATAACATTAAAACCATGTGGAAAGTCTACTGTGGCTGTGAACAGATGTCCTGGATCTCTAAAAGATGACTTTGGCTTTAACCCATTTCCCCAAAGAACAAGCAATCTTAGCACCATACTCTAGCATTGGCTCTCCTGTTCAGCTTTACACTGGTGGTGAGCATTTGGTAATTTTTTTTTTTTGTAAGTGATTGAAGTAAAACATTTTGTTGTTTTGGCTGTAAGGGACTGTAAATGCTAAAAATTATTTCACTTTCAGCATCTGCAGCTGAATCATGTTCAGCGAGCATCAACTTGCACAGTTCCTGTGAAGGGAGAACTTGTACTCTTTTGGGAGGGTGAAGCAGGAACTACCCTGACAGCCAGGTGTACAAGAACCTCGATAGACAGTGCACAAAGAGCATTTCAGGACAGCAGGAATTGATCTCAAGTGGCCCTGTACACCCCTGGAGCTGCAGATTCGGGCTCCCAGCATATCCTAATGGGGTTGTGTCGCTGTGTCCAGGGCAGCTCTGGCTCCCGTGGCCCTGTGCCACTCTGCTCCCAGCGGGAAAGTCTGCCCAGCATTCCTGCGGTGCAGGGTGATAGGGTTGCACTGTTTGTGTCTTGCAGCAAGATAAGATACTGGCAGATCACTGGGGTGGCTTAATTGCAAGTTGAGACAGGTGAGGAGTAGGCTGAGGGTTATTTCACAAGCTCAGAAATTAGTCTTCAGTTGATTAATTGCCCAGAAGCCCATTCTGCACCTGGCACTGTTTTCCCTCTCTGGGAGCAGTCACCTCTGTGCAGCAGAGAGGGGCATTAGGCCCAAAGTCTTGTGGGCAAAGGATACACACACACACTCACACACACACACTCTATATGGGAAGAGCCAAGAATTTTAATATAACTGAAATCTGAAGGGTCTCATCATTAGTAATCCAGATCTAATATTTTACAGAAGGAAAAGTGTTATTGGTGTTAAAATGTTATACACACACTTCTTATTTTATAATCCCTTCCTTACACTCACCCTTCCAGTGTTCCTCAGCTCCTACAGCTGGTGGTGATGTTCTGGCCAGGGTGGAGGTGTTATCACCTCAAGTTGTCAACAACTAGTGTCCTTCACTGAGAGGTTACTTGGTTGCTCAATTATAAAGCTAAAAATGTAACCTTCTCTGGGCAGTGCTGTTAAAACTCATTGCTACATCTTCTGCTGACGTGGTTCAGCCATGATAGAGCAAGCTCTCGAGACAGGCGCCTGCTGCAGCAGGTGGCAGAGCCATTGTAGATGTGTCACTGATGTTTTTGACTGGTCCGCATCTTCTGCAGTAGAATACCATCCAAGATCATCCCCAAATCTCTCTAGGACTGGGGTCAATTTCAATAAAATCATGATTTTGAGCCACTGGGAAAGGAGCTGCACCATCTTTATCCTCATGGTCTTTAACTGCAGGGATGTCACCAAAGTGACAAATGCTTTGTTTGCCTGTTATTCACTGTACCAACACTGTCTGTGATAGTTACTGTGCTAGTATTAAATTTCATGGCAACTCAAAAACATTTTAAGTAATTTCTAATTGTAGATTTGACTGTGATATATATCTTATTTGTGACATCCTTTTTGCAAAGTTGTAATGAGTGCTTTCTGAAACAGTTATGTAGAAATTCTAAGTGAAATTTAGTTGGAAATTAATGTTAAAATAATAAAACCTGGGCTTTTGCTTTGCAGTGGCCCATATAGGAAGTGGGCGGCAGAGAGGAGAGATGTTGAGTGGTACTGTGGACACTCCGCCAGGGTGCTAGGATCAGGCAGGGTTGTGGCACCACTGGGTGTGTTTATCTGCCTTGTGCAGTTTGCAGGTGGAAGTCCTGAAGAAAAGAGCTAATCTAATCTCTCAGTTCCAAATGGTGTGCAGGAAGGAAGGATATTTTACTGGGGCATGTTCAAATATTTTACAACTATGGGAATGCTGTGACTTTCCTGATGAGAAGTAGAAATATGCCGTATTCGAGCAGCAAACGGGTGCTGGCCAGGGACAGAAATATGGTCCCTGAAAAAACAGAAGTAATTTTTACTCTAAGCAGTGCTATGCCCATGTCTCACTTTCTGCGAGTACTGAATGTGGGCAGGACAGGTGAGTCTTACCCAAACTAAGACTGCCTAAACTAAAGCAGACGATGGAGGCCTGGGTTAGCAGTGTTCGGGACTGAGAGAGGTGAAGTCATGCTGATGGTGGCTGCAGCCCATCAGCAGCCAAGGTGCTGCAGTGGGAGGCGTAGGCTTCTTTTTCCTCTCAATCAACTTCATTTGTGAACTTGTTGAGAATTTTCTTAGGAGGACATGGCATCTTTTAAATATGTGAGTTTCTGGTGATCCTTAAATGTGAAGGGCTTTGATATACCCCAAATCGGGAAGTGTTCATGGTAAGGTTAGATGAGGCTTGGAGCAACCTGGTCTAGTGGAAGGTGTCCCTGCCCACAGCAGCGGGGTGGAATGAGATGGTCTGTGAAATGCCACCCAGTCAGTGACAGGAAGAGGTGCTGGGCTGTTTTGGCGGAGGTGCAGCCGTGGCGGCAGTGCGGTGTTGTGCCGCAGGTGCTGGGCTGTTTTGGCGGAGGTGCAGCCGTGGCGGCAGTGCGGTGTTGTGCCGCAGGTGCGGCGGGCTCTGCCCGTGCCCGGGAGCTCCCGGGCGCTCGGGCCGCACAGCGGCGCTCCGGCCCGCAGGGGGCGCCGCGGGNAGGTGCTGGGCTGTTTTGGCGGAGGTGCAGCCGTGGCGGCAGTGCGGTGTTGTGCCGCAGGTGCTGGGCTGTTTTGGCGGAGGTGCAGCCGTGGCGGCAGTGCGGTGTTGTGCCGCAGGTGCGGCGGGCTCTGCCCGTGCCCGGGAGCTCCCGGGCGCTCGGGCCGCACAGCGGCGCTCCGGCCCGCAGGGGGCGCCGCGGGGCCGCGCCGCGGGAGCGGGGGTGGAACGGGCGCGTGTCCGGTAACGCCGGAGAGGGAACTCAGAGAGAGCTCCAGCGCTGTCTCCTACAGCAGCCCATACCTGCTACGGGCACAGACCTGGGGCTCACTGTCATGAATCCAGAGCACTGAGGCGTCTTTAAGTGTTTTATTTTGAAATACATATAAAATAAGTTGAAAGGGTTGATCCTGAGAACGTGTAGGTTTCAAGACATGAACTTTTAATCTTCCAAACCTTCTGCAATAAGAAAATGTCTCTCCTGTTGGTTATCTCAAAAGGTCCCTCTGTAAGAGGTTATCAGGAAGATGCCTTCCCGTTCATTTACATGTGTCAAGCATTGATGTAACATTCATACATACGTATTTCTTCTAGCTTTATATGGTGCTAAAAGATAATTTTTTTAAAAACCACTAAAAACTGTGTATTTGATATACAAGTAAAAATCTGTAGAGCTCCAGGAGAGGGATATTAAAACAAATAATTCTCTACTGAGCATTTTTAAAAGAAAATTATTTACAAGATATTTTGTACCGAAGATTAATTCTAATTGTGTTTTGTGTTCTTATGAAAGGGTATCAGGCAGAGGCACTAGTTAATTATGTCAAGTTCATTTTAAATTTGAAAATAAAATCTGGTGTCTTTTACAGAAATCTTGCTTTTTCTCCATCATGTTCCTGAATAAAAACAGAAGAATTCACCAGTTAAGCTATTGCACGGGAATTAATTGCTGTAGGAAGGTAATATTAGGGAAAAAAAGTGACAATAGCCCAGCAACAGGGGACTAAGGCATGTGTTCAGAGCAGGAGCCATTAATTAACTGTGAAGATCATAAGCATCAGTTTGGGAATGCTGAATGTGAGGCCTTGGCTCCAGAGACAAAGGAAAATGTTGCTACCATCAATTTTACTAATCTGGCAGTCCCATCTCGGTCTGATGTGGATTATATCCTAGCCAAGCTGGCTCCGTTCCTTATCTGTATCTCTGTGACCCAGACTCTGAGCCACAGGAGCCTGTTGGGGAAGGGAGAGCTGAGTGTCTGTGGAGGAAATGAGGCACCCTGTGTCCCAGGTGCAGGACAGTGAGTAGTCCTCAGGACCTTGGGCACCAAGCCCAGCGGGTTAGAGGTTGATTACCCAGAGCCATTGGTGTCTGCTGCCAGGCAGCATGGGAGCAGGGAGGTTTGGGTGCAGCAGATAAGGTGGCCAGCTGGCTGTCCAGGCTTCAGTGTTTTACTCCAGTACTGTGGTGGACTCCCACGCTGCATCACTGATACTGAATATGTGCACACACTCACCCTCTCGCACTCCCACGCCATCTCGCTCACTCTTACACTCGCACTCTCATTCTCATCTCACATACACTTGCCCTGTTGGTCTCTGCAGCAGTAGGCACGTGAGCTTTCCCTGGCACACAGCTGTTCAAGGTGGTGGTATGGATTTTCTGCAGCAGGAATTGAATGGTGTGCATGAGGCTTCTGAATATAGCCAGACTGCAGAACAAGAAGTACTGACCCAGTTCAGGGAGGAGGAGGATGCAGCTGCTAGGTGCAGAATCCCCTGAGCATCTGGTGTCCCCTCTGCCAGTACAAGGAGGTGCTTCTAGTGCCCCAGTCCCTTTAGTTTTCTGTGCTGTCAGCTCTCTGTGGTCATCACAAAACAGGCCTGGTAACTGGGTGATGTATTTTCTGTATATTTCAAAAAAAGGAGAGCATTTTGAAAAGGACTCCAAGTTCTGTCAGGGAATACTTTCCCTGTACAGAAGGTGTTTGCATTCAATACCCCTGAGTTACCCCTGACTGGGCAGAATGCTACTGAATCCTGCTGGATATTCACAGTTGGAATATTGGTGCTGAAGAATGTATCTATTGATGTCACTTTTGGATGACAGTTATAAACACTTCTGTTTAATCTTCTTATAACTTTTCCTTCAAGTCTATTTAAAGAACCACACTGACTGTTCTCATAACCTTCCATGGCCCAACTGCAAATCTACCTCTAGTGTCCAGATCACCTGATGACCTTAAAAATAGGCTAGAAACATTTTCCTTAACAAGGCAAATATTCTGGCCTAAGACACCTTTGTTTTTCTACAAGACTATGCAATCATGCATGGCACTAATCTGTACTTACCTAGTACCTGCCATTGGGACTGATTTTGTATGGAGTCAATGCACAGCTGACTCCTAACGGCCAGGTAGACACCATAACCATAGGTACCGTGATATCTGGAGCCCCAGATTTGTCATAGCTGGAGCATGCAATGGGATCCCTTTTAGCCACTCTGCCAGTACTTGGTACCCACTGAAGCTAAGGTCTGAGGAGAGTGCTAGTGAGCAGCACTAGATCAGTCCTGGATAATCCAGCACTGATACTGAGTCAAGACTCATCAGGGACATGCTCTGGCATGGAAGCTGTTCCTTATCCAGTAGTTTTGCTGATAGTTCCTGAGAAACTATTTTTCTGTGTAGGTAAGGCTGTGTACTGGAGTGATGAAGCCATGGCCATTTCAGTGTAGTGCTAAAAGGAAGCCTTTCCTATTGCATGCAGGAGGCAATTACAAAATGAGTTGGAAATAAAATCCTAAGTCCAAAACTAAAATGCTGAGACAGGACTACTTCAGAAATAGACTTGTTTCCAGAGATTTTGAGCTCCTCATTGTGTTTGGGGTTTTCAGTTTACCTCCTTCGTGTATGAACATCCTGGCAGCTGCTTGAGCCCATGCGTTGAGAGCCGGCCCCTCTGCACAGCACAGGCTGGCACTGTGTGTGTCCTGGCTGCTGGACTCCTGCAGCCCCTCGGAGCATTGCTGCAAAGCGAGATCAGAGCCCTGCAATCCCCTGTTCTGCAAAATTGTACCGTGTCCCTCACTCATCAGTGCTGTGAGTGGAGGAAGAGCACTTTGAGGATCCAAAAGCCAATCTTGTCACGGTATTTGAAGAACTGCAAGTGTACCCGTTTTATCACACATCTTTATTGCATATTTATGGCAGAGAGGAAGAAATACTTCCTTGAATTATTTTCTAATGATTGCAACGGCGTCTTCTGTGCTGATTCCCGGGGCAGAGTTGACACTCCCGTGCCACAGTGTGCAAAGGCAGCGGGAGCTGCGNGCGGACCATGGTGCAGCGCTTCAGCCTGCGCAGGCAGCTCTCGAAGGTGGGTGCGAGCCGCGGGTCCCCGCAGAGCCGCGCCCGGGCGAGGAGCCCCTCCGCCTTTGTTCGCGTCGGCACGGACACAAAGGCTCGGGCGGGCGGGGGTCCGCCCGGGGCCGCTGATACCGCAGCGGTGCCGGTTATCGGGGTCAGCGCAGCCTCAACGCTGGGCCAGGGGTACGCGGGAGGGGGCAGCGGAACTAGCGGGTGTGCCCGAGAGGTGCCTGTGAGAGCGCTCACACGTGTGCTTTGTCCTGGGCAGAAGGTCCTTAGCGGTGTGAGCCGTCTCAGCGACGTACCTGCAGGGACGGGGGAGCATGCCCTGCCCTGTGCGGGCTCAACAGCCCTCACTGGCAACACAGGGCTTCAGAACAAAGGAGCTGCCGTGTAGAGGTTTTGCTGTTTATTAATTGAAAGTGTTCGAATTCGTTTCAGGAAGCTGCCTTAAGAGAGAGAATAGTTAATCCACGTAGTCTTGCAGATTGTTGCTGAATCCAATGCATGTAGTTGGAAAAACATTTGGAAAAATCCATCCATGAATAAAAGTGAGTCTGTGTAGGACACTGCAGGTACAAACCGTTCTAGAGCTGCCAGCACAGCCCTGTTTGTACACCATTTGTACACCATTCCCGGTGAGCAGACTTGACTCTGGATGTAGGAGTTACAGTATTGGGCTCCTAGAAGGCAAGCTGAACTTTCACTTTACATTTAAGCTGTTCTTCTCCGTCCCTCCCACCCCCTTGTGTGTATTTGTAAAGGTTTTAAAATGCAGTCATCAGAATTCTAAAATGCTGTCATCAGCATTTAAAATAGGTCAGAATCCACATCCTGCAAACTGTCTTGGGAAAAGCTACAGCTTTGCAATAATGTGGTATCTTTCTAATTAATTTGTAATTTTTTTTACTACCTCCTCATCTTAACGAAACTGATGTGGCCATTTCAGGGAAAAGTGAAACTTGCATCTTTTAAGGGTTGCCTTGTTACGTGTCAAGCTGTATCTGCAAGCAGTAGAAGTCTCCACAGAAACTCTGGAGTTTAATCTTCCCCTCAAAAGAGACTTGATCTAGTTAGTAATGAACTTTATATCTAAGCTTTATTTATGTAGGGCAGCCAAAATAGTTTAAAATGAACTCATTTGGATAACTCCATTTTAATCCTTGTTTTTCTAGGTGGGCAGAGTGATGTGAAAAAATGTTTTCACTGATTTTTTACCATAGGAGAACTATTTTCAATTTGTTTTTCTAGCTCTCTCCATTTTTGTGTTGTCTGACACAATTGTGTCTTGCACTGCATTAGCTCTGATTGTGTCAAACCTACTTTATACAATTGTCTGGCCCTGACATATTCTTGACTTCTCTGTTTTAATTGTAAAAGTTGCACAGCTCTTATAGTATGGTGAACTGAAGGAGAAAATGAGACCTTGGTCTGTGTTTACAAAAAAAAAAACACAGTAGCTGTGTGAACAATTGGAAGGGATTATGTTTATCTCAGTTTGGATGTAGGATGAGAACTGCATCTCCCTGTCTCCTCACCGTGCTTTAGATGGGACTGGGAAGTCTCTGTGTGTTGGAGTCCTTGGTGGAAGAGAGGCAAATGGTGCTAAAAACGACCTGTCATCTGCTGGAAGGAAAGCATAGAAAATATGTATAATTTTGTTGATACCTTTATCAGTTGAAATGCAATGACTGCCAGACTGTATAAAAATAAAACAGAACTTTATTAGTATTTCTTGTGTGAAAACCTTAGTTCTTTTATGGATGGTGACTTACACTTCAGAGTTGGCAAATCCTTTTGTAGGACCTGGAGCACTTGCTCCCAGGGTGTGTCCACTTCTTGTGTGAAATTGGACATTATTATGTGGCATGCCTGTGTTATGCAGCTGCAAGGTCAAAATTGCAGTTTCTAACCACATTTGATGGTGGAGGCTTCAAACAGAATGGGACTGTGCAGATTTGAGAGCTGCAAACTGAAAAATGCTGCCACCAGTGCTTATAAAACTTGAGCAAAGAAAAAGTAGGACTTCATGCAGGAAGGAGAAATATGGCCTCATGATCCAGGCTTTAATCTCCAAGATCTGGTTTTCCACAGGGCTGTTGGCATTGTATGGCTTCCATCAAATCATTTCAGCTTTCCCAATCTCCATCTTCCTCCTATGAATGAGGTTAATGCCTTTCTCTTACTTACATAATGGCTATCCAGTTTTAAAATACTGTTCTGGAGAGGGCTGTATAAGCACTTAACTGTATCTTAATTCATTACATGTTTGCATTTGATAACCAGTTTCCCCTGGCCAAATTTGGTTTGTTCACTTTGTCATCTTCTGGTTCTGTGGGAGGTCTCTGTGCCTTTTTTTTCTTTTTTTTTTCTTTTTTCATGGTTTCCCTTCCTCCTTAAGTATCCAAGGTGTTTTCAGAGTATTTTGGTTCAAGCTGCTCTCTATCTTGTACTGTTTGGAAGTCCTTAGAGGCCCTGCAGTTACTGTCACCCAAGATCTCAAGAAGTGCTGTTGCTGATGTGTTTCATTTGGAGAAATCCCTCACTGTTGGGGTGATAGTACAAAACTGCATCCAGCTGTTACGTAACTTGAATTTGTTCAGGTGTTTTAGCTGGGTTTATGAAAGGAGAATAATGGAGACAAATTGAACAGTATTTGAGGATATTTTCCTAAGTTATCATGCATCCCCTTTTTCAAAAGGTACTCCTTTCCTGGGAAAGATTCCAGTGAGCCAAGTAGTTAAGTTCAATTTAAAGAAAGAAAAAGCCAAAAAGAAGTAATTCTTGTGAACTGTGATTGATACTCCATTCATTTAACCAGCACATTAAAATATTAATAATTTCAGGCCAAACTCTTTTGCTCTCAAGTACAATCTGGATTTATCAGCATCTGAACTCTCTGTGTTGCCACTGGTGTGTGTGGAGCTTATTTATGGGAGAGGAACTTCAGTGTGTTATGTTGAAATAGTGTGGGAATAGCTGAGCTAAAAGAAGCTCGCCTGTGTGAAGGTGACAGGGGGTGACTGTGTTTGACAGCGCAGGCTGCGTTTCTCCTTGTCACTGACACAGGTAAAAAAACTTTCTGCACTGTTGCCCCAGCTTCCTCAGGTCTCTTAGCTCTTGAGTTGCTTGTGGTCTCCGGCAGATCCAACAGGATAGAGTGTATCTGTTGGCTACCAAGTAATAGCTCTCACGGAGTCATCGGTAAAAACTGTCCTTAGAGAGGTATCTGGTGTAGCTTGCCTACACTTGATAGTGAGGAAAAGTTAGAAGTAAGAGGAAGATATGGAAATTTTATGCATTTCAACCTGATTCGCATGTTTAACAGGGCAGCAGGCACACAGTTTCCTGTGGCTCATCACATTTGCCCTGCTCATGGAACTGGAATGACATTGTTGTACCCGTGGCTGAACAAGGCCAGTGGGGTAGTTGGATCTAATGAGACCATCTGAGCTACAAGGACATATTTGTTACCACATTGGTAGCTCAGTGGATTACCTTTAAATTAACCTTTTTCTCTTGGTAGATGTGATGCAACTTACTGCTGGGGGCATCTGATAGAAGGCTGCTCACTTTCACTGCAGCCTTTGTGGTGTGCTGCAATTCTGTCCCAGGCACACCTCACCATAACTCAGGTGTGTGCCCTCCCTTGGGTCATGCAGGGGATGAACTTCTCCCAGTCAGTGCAAGGGCAGTTATTCAGAATTTTCCTGTTGCTTCTAAGAGAAAGGTAGCATTAGGTTGGCTCGTGTTGGCCATTTGAGTGCCCTGTTATAGACAAGCCATCTGGAGGATTGCAGTGTATTGCTCCTCACATTATTTGGGTTTGAATCTGTTCCTGCAGATATTTTGCACGATGTAGAGGGCAAAAGGCTTGTCTACACAAAACTGGGAGGTGGCAATGTGCAAACAGGTCTCTAAGCATTGCTGGCTGTGCTGGTTTGGAATGAGTGACTAGAGGTGCTGTGAACTTTTCTAGGCATAGTGGGTTCTCAAGAAGCTTCCACTGCATCATCTTGCTCAGAGGAATGTGTGGGAAAATGTTACAGAGATATTACATTCATCTTACGAAAGGAAAATGGGCTTCTAGTGCTCTGATTGAGCAAGTTGGAATATCAGGTTTCCTGAGGAGTTTGTTCTGTGTCAGTGTAACAGCTCCATGAATGCCATGACAGTGAGGACGTAAAATAGACTTGAAGCATCTTTCACATTGGTAATTAACAGGGTCTGTAAAACTACACCTGCAGAGATGTTGGGGTTTGGGAACTTCTCTTTGTGGAGAAAGCATTACTAATAATCCAGAGAATCAGCCCTATCCACACCAGCTGGGGGTCTGGCAAATTGCATGTAATGGCTCATTGCCAAATAGACTTACAATATATAAGGCTGTAAACACAGACTGTAGGGGAATTCAGCTTACATAAATACATTTTTTCCTTGTAATAATGAAATTCTGCAGCTTATGGCAGTTTACAGAAGACCATCATACTTTGTAATAGGTGCTTACATGTGGCAGTAACAATTGGAATTTCCTTCCATCAGGGATCTAAAGAAGCATTACAAGTGTTGGCATCTTTACTCTGAATTAGTTACCTTTAGGGGTTCTTTGTAGAGATTCTGGCTTGTGTAGAATTTGCCCTTTCCCCCTCAATTCCTTGTGACAAACCAGTTGGCTGTTTCCTCAGCCAGTATTTCTTCAGGGGCAGAGAAAAGTTTGCTGTTGTTTTGCAAGTCTTTGTGTTTTGGATGTGAACTTTATCAGTGATAAAGATGCACATGTAAACTAGATCCTTTCCAGAAGGGACAGAAAAGCCCTTATCCTGGTGGAGGGCCTTGGAAGTTCAGGGGAAATGAAATAATGGTGCAAGAGGAGTTAGTTCTTAACATTTACATGATATCCAGTTTGGGACTCCCTCTTGTGACAAAGAATGTGACAATGGCCTCCAAAATAATTCTTATCAGAGATTAATTGTGAACAGTTGTGCTTGAGCAGAGAAGAGGTTGAGGTTTCATTCAGAGGATTTTGGTTGTTCAAAGACGGGATTTGCCTGTTCTTTCAGTCATATTTGCTCAGTGTTCCCAAAGTGGAGGGAGCTGACTTGCTCACCTTACAGCTACCTATTCCTATGGACAGGAGAAGTAAAGGAGCAAGATGGTTTTTTGGTCTTGGGTGTTTGGTTGGTTGATTGGTTTTGTTCGTTTGGTTTGTTTTTTTCCTAACTTGAGATATGGTTTGGATCTCCCTGAGATCAACTGTTATTTGAATAGAGAGTTCAGCATAGAAAACATTCCTTTCTTGAGTTCTCAGCTTTGATACAATTTAAAATAAACAGGAAGAATTGCTAAGGAAGCAAGATTCTTGTTCTTCAAAGATTTGCTGTGAAGGTTTTAGTATGCATGAAATAGAAAATTGTATTTGGATTTGAAATGTGAGTAATAAAATGTTTCAGCAGCATATTATAAGTGCTGCTGTTTGAGCTTTGTGATATGGCATTCAAGGAGCAGACACTTAGCAAGAACGGAATCCAAGATCACCAGAATGCAAACTGAAGTTTTGCTACAAGAGGGGTTTTGTTGAATTTTTTTCCTGGAGTGCCCTTGGTAAATGTTCAACTGCAGAAAAATATTTTCTCTGTGTTATCTGCACATTTTGTGGTCTTACTTAACTCTTGGAAGCCTGTGAACACTGAAGTCATATTTGGAAAGTCTGTAACTTATAGAAGTCTCCATTCTGGGATCACTAACTTCTCCCAAAGAAAAGGAAATGTTGGAGTGCTTCAGTTAGCACAGGATGGCCTTTGTGCAGGCGCAGTTTGTGCTTGTTCAGGCACGTCTGCCTCGGAAGTGCACTGAGACCCACTGCCTACATTGTGGTGTGAGAGATCCCAGGATCCTGTTGATAGTGGACAAAAACTTACAGGGGAAAGAAGTATTTCTCTCATCAGAAATAAATCATTTCAGCCTGCTGGCATTGGCAACAGGAACAGAGGAAATTAAGAGTTTCAGGTTGATGGGGAGGCAGTGTTTTCACTGGAGCCTGAACTGCAAAGTATGTGCAATACTGGTGCAGAACTGCTGCCCAAAGGTCATCAGTGTGTGGAACTGATGTGTTGGAGTGGGACTAAAGCTTCTTTTCTGCCCACCAAAAAGAATATAGGATTTTACTAACTTGCGTGAAAAGTAAAGAGGAAGAAGAAAATACTGCTTTTCATGCCAGAAGAGAGCAAGAAAGCTAAAGACTGTGCAAAGAAGTCATTGTGCTGTTATAGATTTAAATAATTGGGTCCCAAACTGCTGGGCAAGGAGTTTTTCTTGGCCACTGAAGTTCAGTCACAGTGCAGGTAGTGTGGCTGAATCTCCTGTTTTTCCAGACCCAGATGAGGAATCTCTGGATAGGTGTTCCCCTGCAACGCCACATGGAATACTGGCAGGACTTGGGCACCACAGAGCTCTGTGGCCTCAGTGCTACAGGTTTCTCCAAGCAGATGTCTGTGATGTGGCTGGCTAGCGAAACCAGAAAGCTGGTTGCTGCAGGTTTTTGGTTTCAGAACTAATCAACTGTTGTTCAACTGTTTTTCACACTGAACGAATTATAAACATCTGCTTTAAAGGGAAGTCCTTCCCATGTAGAGTGTGGTTGTCAAGTGACATCTGGTTTGGAGGGGCACTTGTTCTTCTGTTACAAATGTTCTCAAAACCATGGAGATATGTTGATCTTTTCTAGTTCTTCACTAACTACTTAATTTCTACATAGTCTTTGAGAGTTTTCTTACGTAAAATACCATGAGAATGCCTTCATTCATTGTGTGGGAAAAACTGGATAACTGGGAGGGACAGTTGGTCAACTTTAGCAGTTCACTGACAGTCTGTGCCAGTGGGTTTATCATCCTTCTGTATTGATGGAGGCAGGAGAGCTGTGAAGATTCAAAGAGGATCCTTTTACATGAGCCTAGACTTAATTATTTTGTTAGATATTTGGAAGTCAGGACTGTGCTGTTTCATGTTATCCTAATATTGATAAAATTTGGGAAATACAGAACTTACTGCTACTGCTCAGAAATGCAGAGAGTGGACCTTGCTGCAGGTGTCACTGGAGAGCTGCTGGAATTTAGTCAGCCAAATGTTTATTGTTTAACCATTGTTAAATATTGAAATGGTATCCTTTCAGAATCCAGGTTAAATGTATCTATTGATGGAAACAGGGTAATGGAAGGGATAAACTTTAGTGCTGTTCTGCTTTTAACTAAGGAAGTGCCTGCACTAGGTACTGTGCAATCTGTGTGTGGTGCTTTGCTGCCGTTGCCCTATGTCTGTGTGGGTTTTTGGGGTGCCCATTACCTGGCCATGCTGCAGAAGTGCTCATGGGGCCGTGGTCAGGTTCATGCTGACAGCTGGATGGGGCTAGGTTACCTGCTGCATGCTCCAGCAGAGGCCAAAGAGCTTGGCTTTCCCTGCTGCTACCAGGCTCATTCCCATGGGCCCTGGCTGCTTGGATCTGGGAAGATGATGTGCTTCTCCTGCTGGTGAGGCTGGTTAGTGAGCCTGGGGGAAGCTGGGGAGAAAAGTGACCCGAGTGCCAGTTGAGCTGCTTGTCTGCTGCTCTGTGCAGAACCTGAGAAGCTCTGACTGGTGTGGCATGGAATGAGCAATGAGCGCTTGGTGGTGTTTGTGCAGCTTTACAGTGTCAGGGCTTTATAGTGTTAGCCAGCACACACGTGCTGCAGTGCACTCAGCCTGACTGCTCAGGCTGTTCTGTAGTTTCTAGAAGTTGTGCCTGAATTCTTGTCACAGTTCATCTCATGGAAAATTTTTAGTACACTTGGACATGGCTCAATGATCATCCTCTTCTTACCTGCTCATGTCCTGACCCAGCATGGCCAGGTTTCCATTTACAGTATTTGTTACAAAATGTTTTTGTTAATTAATCCATCTGGAATATGACCTTGTATTTTTTTAAACTTACAGAATTCATAGTTTTAGCAAAGTAAAGGGAAATTTGACATTAATTAACTTCCAAATTTAGAGGGAAAGTGTTTAAGGTTATTAAGATTTGTTGAAGGGCAGCAACAATGGCTCCAAGAGAGCTGGAGAGGGGCTTTGGACAAGGGAATGAAGTGACAGGACAAGGGGGAATGGCTACACACTGACAGAGAACAGAGTTAGGTGAGAGATGGGGAAGAAATTCTTGACTGTGAGGGTGGTGAGGACCTGGAACATGTTGCCCAGAGAAGCTGCCCCTGGCAGAGGTCTGGGACTAGATGGTCTTTAAGATGCAATTTAACCCAAACCATTCTGTGATGCTATGAAATGCTAAGAAGAGTTGAAAAGAAAAACTCGATTCTCTGAAATATAAGCAGTTTGGGCAATAATACCGGGTTTGCATTATCATGAAGACTGAATTTTACATGTAGCTGTTCAAAAACTGTACATATACTTTTTTAAAAACCTCACTGTCCATCAGCTGCCCTCTCTCCCTCTGTCTAACTCTGTCTTTCTGGTCACTGAGGATCCCCAGTCTAGAGTTCTATCTGCCTTCCCCTGAGTAAACCCGGTCTAGATTAAATGACTTTTCTGTTCCAGGAGGTAATTACCTGGGAGATTAAATTCTCTGTATGAAGAGAATGGTGTTGATGACTTGGCAGCATTTTAGCTAGAGGCTTGCTGCTCAGTGCTGTAAACCTTACTGTTGTTCATTTCTTTACTGAAAAATTATCAAACAGTATTTCTATCCCATTTTTCAGAAAACGCAGTAAATTGCTTTAGCTACTTTGTTATGCCATGGAGAAGGAACACTTAATTACTCAAGTGGCTCAGTGGATATTTTGACTGAAACTCCATCTGCCAGTGCAAAAATTGGTTCTATTTTTAACAACTTGAGACAGTTTTCAGCAATTATTTGGCTGAGTTGCTTATGAGGGGGTATTTTCATGCACTGCACTGGACTGTCTTCTGGGTGAGGTTTATGTGTTGTCCTCTATGGGTACTCTTTGTTGTCTTACAACAGCTCTTTTCAGCTAACCAATGACAGTTGTCATTAAAAATGTGTGGGAATACTCCAGTCAAGAAGCAGAAAACAACTAGGTACTTTTGGAAAAGTTTTATTTTCTACATTGAGACCAGGTTTTGGGATGGGGAGAGTCATAGGGCAGTCAGGACGGAGAAGGCAGGACAGTGAGCACTGCCTGTCAGTATGTTCCTGCTGTGTTTGTGTGTGATTCCCTCTGTGAGAGCAATGCCAAGGATTGCACAGCTGGAAAAGAGAGATGGTGCTTTTGGTGGGATTTGGTATGTAACTCCAACTGTTCTCTTTAGCTGCCAAACACTAGTTCCAGTGAGCTGGGTTAGTGAAACATGCTGTACTGGAACTGTTCACTTACCTTGGGTGATGTTACTGAAAGCTCAGGGAGTGGCTCTGGCAGCAGCTGTAAGCAGGACAGTGATACAGAGCTGGGACGGCTGGAAAGGCGCTGCCTGGGGGGAAGGAGCAGCCATGGGCCAAGGAAGACTCTGCCTTTGCCGTTTGTTTCTAAGATATTGGTTAAAAGGAATGGAAGCTAATTGCCATAGCAACAAATTTCACTCTTGCCCCACTCTTGTGTGTTTGTTAGTTTGGGTTATGTCCACGGCACTGCCAGGCAGCCACAAAGCCTTTTGGAGCAGCCCGTGCAGAGAGCGTTTGTGTGCACAGGGAGCTATCGTTGGTGCAGGTGGGCTTTTGGCAGCGTGCTGTCCTGGTGGGCAGTTAGTGACTGGTGTCCCAACCAGGCTGGTTGTGGTCTGGCGGGACTCTGCTGCTGTGAATGCTGTTTAATGGTGATTTGGGGAGGTGACCCAATCTGTGTGGTGTCATTGTGACCCAGGTGGGACCTTACCGTCCATCTGAGTGGTCATCAAGACAAAATATTAGGCAGGGCCTGTGTGGTGAGTTGAGACTAAGAATGAATGAATTTGTCTTGGGATCAATGCATTAGTATAGTAAACCGTAGAAATGTACCAACCTGAGTTCGACCAGAGCCTCCTGAAATAGTTTTTACCAATTTTTTTGGAACATGCTTTGCGTTAACCTAGACTGAGACAGGTGAAAATTTTAAATTTTAATGAAGGAAAAAAAAAGTGGTGGTCATGAGAAAGGACTTGTCTTGCAAATATTCAGCAGAATAAAAGCTTAAAACAGTGTGAAGGGAAGAAATAATATGATGATTCTGATGCATTGTAGGGTTATCAGCAAGCTGTCCACTATCGTGACTTCTGCAAAGGTTCACACTCTAAGTATTTAGAGCATGTGAGTCCTGGAACTACCTGTGCTCTTGCTGAGCAAGAAGTTAGGAGAAGGTTCCCTTTAAAAACTGGTAATAGTTACTGATCAGCTGATAGGGGCTGCTGTCACAACAAAAGGTATGCTCACTACCTAAACTGGAAGTGAATTTGTTTCCCCAAATTGTAAGCCCAAGTGAGGTAGCAGTTAAGTCAGAAAACCAAGCTCATGTTTTGGCTTTGCGGGAGGGCAGAAGGAGGAGTACAAGATTTGTCCTTTTTAAAACCATCTCTTGTTGTTACCAGTTTTTTGAAGTATTTCTGCAGTTCTTGCACTTTTTTCATTGTCTGTCTTTAAAGAAGGCCTTTGCAGATGTTACTATTTAGCAGGGCTACTGGGTAGATGTAGGACTCAGCAGTGGGAGTGGTTGGTAGATTGGTGTTGGGGGGTGCATCCTGATGGGCCACCCTTGGGACAGTATGTGACAGAGCAGACTGCCCCTGAAACAGCGCCATCATAATCAGGGTAGATTGCTACTAAGCAGATAGTTATTACAGATCTAGAACGTATACTCATGTAGCTTATCCATGTTTGTGACCTAGGAACCATGAGGGAAATGCAGTGGAGTGTCCCTTAGACTTGGTTTTCACCTCTACGTTTCTTGAATGACCACGGTAGAGCCAGCCAGGCTGATTAGTAGTTAACAGAACACAATCTGTGTGAAAACATGCTCAGTGAATAAATTCACATGTCTTTAACTTTCTTTTTGAGGCTAGATCTTATGAATAGATGAATAGATGGTGAACACAGTTGTTTACCTGCAAGGCAGTACCCGCTGAGAGGACATTCTCTCACTTCTTCCCCAGAAGAATACATTGTCTAGACCATCACCCAATGGTTCTCAAAACATACAGGGTCTGTTTGCTGTGCTTACTAGAGGCATGAAATATAAGCCTCATCTTACAGTGTTTTCCCTAGATCTTGCTTGGGATCTGTTCAGCACCTTGTGCTTTGTGGCTCTGCATGTGGTTTCCTCCTGCTCTTTAGGAGAGCCTCGTGTCTGTCCTGCTGGAGGGATGGAGCATGTGCAGTGTGGTTTTTAGCTCTTTCCAGTCTGACAGCACCTTCTGTTTTTCTCTGGTTCCTGACTGGTACAGGGCACCTACTGCGGGATGCCAGACAGGTGTTCATCTATCTCACACGGGACTGCACAGTACACAAGGTGTCTGTGCCCCCTTCAGCAGCGCATGGGTTGGATTTGTCTGCAGTTGACTCCTTAACCTGTAACAGGAGCCTCAACAATCTCTTCTGGCAGGTTGCAGAGGAAGAGATCTTGAGGTTGCACCTTGGCCCAGAGCTCTAGAAGAGGTGTAAAGCATGTCCTTCAACTCAGCAGTATTCCCCTTGAAATAAAACATGCGGTGTTTCCCTGTTCAAGAGTATGTCGGGGTTTTGCTTGTTTTTTTAAATAAACTTCCAACACGGTTGCCAGCAGAGCTACTTTGCTTTTTGGTTTTATTATTCTTTAGAAAACTAGACTCTCACTTGTGATGTGTTCTTGACAGGGTCAGGGATGAAGTATTTTTAGCAGCCTCGGTGGCTCTGCTTGCAGCGCGTTCATGCCTCGCTTGTTCAGGGTTGCAGTTGCTTTTTCAAACACGCGTTTGGGGCTCCTGCCAAGGCACCCAGGGCACTACAGCATCGTGTTACAAGGTCCTGCTTTGTGCAGGCAGAGCTCAGCCCGGCAGGGCTGGGTCTGAGCTCTGCCAGCATAGTGCTATGGTACAGTGTGTTTGGCCAGTGGAGGGGTGCTGGGGTTCACACTGCGTGCTGCCCTCACCGCACACTCAGCATGGAGAACTTGCTGCCTCCCTCTGGAACCGTATGTCCTGGGGCTTTCTCCTTTCTTGGATGTCAGCTGTACTGGGGTTGTGGATGTGGTTGGTTTGCTGGGCAGAGCCCTGAGTCACCACTGAACACCCAGGCTCTGCGTGTCTGTTTGCTGTTGCTGCTGGAGTTTGCTTTTAAAAAATCAGTCAGTAAGGTGCTGTGTGTTGCGACACCGAGGGAATGAAATCAAGTGTCTCCTGTCCATCCTCTGATCAGAGTAATTCAGGTTTTTTCTGCTGCTGTTTTTCTGCTCCACAGCAAGCAATGTTTGTGGCCCAGCTTGTGCTCAACGTTATGATAAGGAAACCCACTTGCGCCGCTGAGATGATGGTTTTGTTTTAAATGCTTGATCTGTTCTGGATGTGGCAGTAAAAATTGCTCATTGGGAGGCTCCCCATGAATGCAAAGAATCTGTGGTTTGAATGGTTTAGTGATTAGAAAAGGTTTGTAATACCAGAAGTTTGTTTCAGGAGTGTGGTTAATGCTTCTCCAGTTATGGTGATTTCTTCCAGGGAGCTTTGAGGTCTGGCTTCCTCATAGGAATCCTCTGCAAAGTCTTCTAGAATGGGTCCCAAACAGCACAGAATGTGGGGAATTTGTCAGAAAGTGCCATGTACAGATTCAGTGAACAGCAGGGAATGTGAACAGCGGAAGAAAAGTGGCTGAGATAAGTTTTAGTAGTGTTTAAGACCTCTTTAGCATATAAAGGCTGCATTTTATCAGGACAGTAAGACAATTCTAGGAAACTCCCTGTTTTTCAGGAGAGAAACATGCTGGTCTTTGAAAGTCTACCTGCATATTTCAATGGAAATATTTTGGTCAACTAAAATCGGGTGTTTCATGAAGAAAACAGTGGTGAACCCCCAGGAGCTCTCTCCCCTTGGTGCAGAGGAAGTGCAGTCCCTGCTGGGATTGCTGCTGTCATCAGCGCTGGTTTGAGCTCCATGATCTCCCCCCCGTCCTGTGCGTTGGCTCTGCTGGGTGCAGGCTCTGCTGGCACTGGTGGGATGGGCCCTGTCCCGGGCTGCAGCAGGGTGGGCTGCAGGTGTCCCTGCAGAGCCGGGGCAGTGCCATGCGTCCGGGCTGCTCCGTGGGGATGGGATAGGCAAAATAACACTCTGTGTTCAGCCTGAGCACGCTGCTTCCCAGAGGACAGAGCTGCATTGTTGGGATAAAGAAATGTGAAAATACTAAAAGCATTCAAACTATTTTCTTTTTATTTGGGAGCCTTTTGTGGAGCTCTGCAAAGCAGCCGGCCCAGTGTGTAGAGCCACTGGCAGTATTCAAAGGTGAGCTGGGAGCAGAAGGAAAACCATAAGCTTTTTGGATTTTTTGCTGCTTTCAAGGAAGGGTTCTTATATTTTCATAGGGGACATTATCACTGTCAGGCTAAGATGCCTGGATACATGTTGACTGATCTATTTAAAAGGCAAAAACATTTTTAGTCAATCTGGTTTCAGGTGGTTTATGGTATGTACTCTATTTCAATGACTAATACTTTGGTTTTAAAAATTCAGCTTTCTTGTGTTGTCATCTTAGCTGCAAGTATCTGGGACTTCTATACCTCTCCAACAAAGCCAGAAAGGATCAGATTTTCTGCTCTTCATATTCCAGCAGTTGAAGGAAATATGTGTTAAAGGGAAGAAACTTTCACTTTTATGCTGAGAGGAGAGCTGTCAAATTCAATGTATCCAAGCCACCTTAGTGAGTGTAAGGCCTCAGGTATATTATTGAATTAACAAGCAAGCCTGTGTCAGCTAAACTGCAGTAACCCATCATGTCCTGTGCTTGCTGCACACTTTGGGCTCATTGCAAGGTAGAAACAAAACCTTTAGTCTTAGATCCTGCCTTGCACATGTGGTGACCAGGACGACTCACATTTGCAGGTACGGTGATTGACGCACAGCCTGCTCCGCGTGTCAGTGTGGGCTTGTGTTGACACTTTAATGAAGTTCAGTCCCTGAATGGCAAAACTCAGCCACAAAGACAGTTGCTGAAGAGTGAGAAGATGTTTTTTGTGGGTTTGAACTTTGGTTGGTTTTTTGTGATTTTTTTTTTCTAATATTTTAATAAAATGCAGATGTGAGAAGGTGAAATTTGGTAGCTCAAAAAGCTTTACATGATAACCAGAAGTAATCAATTTGATTTACACATGTGCAGCAAAACTAAAAACTGGCAAATTAAATTCTGTTTGAAGAAAAACAAAGCAATTTCAACCATGGCTGTGTACCTTCTCAAGTTGTCATTGGAGAAAACAGAGCATTAAGACTAAAAGAAATGTGTTTTTTGGGGAGTGTTTGTATTGTGTGTCAGTTAGACTTACATATCAAACACTGTGGTGATGTTCAAGCCAGCAATATGGAGAAATGACAAACCAAGTCTTCTTGGAAATGTTCCATTTCATCACTCTGCAGTTTTTAGGTTACTTTATTGATAAACTTAATCCTTTATCCAGACTGGGCATTTTGCCCTGATTGTGGTTTGTGCTGAACCGGAGTCATGTTGGATAATGTGCTAAGTGTCTTTAATTTTATGTATCGTGAAGGAGGAAGATCATGTTTTATATGCAGATTTCTAACAGATTAACCAATTCATTGCTTATTAAAAAAACAAGACTATGGTTTATGGACAAAACAAGCATGGGTTTAAAGCCCATGCTGCAGGTCTCAGGTCTGCTGAAGTTTAACTTTGTTTTCCCCTTGCTTTCCCTGTTGACTGGAAGCAGATCCCAGTGATCTTGAAGCAGCAGCCATTGGTGAGCCCTACTCTGCTAGTGCCAGACTGAGGTGTAGGAAATTTTCTTGGACTTGTCAGTTTTTCCTGTACCTGGAGAAATGGAAAGGAAAGGAGACAGGACCAGAATTTAGTGCAGTTTTGCAAGTCCTTTGGATGAAATTCTTTAAAGTTACATTCTACGTTGGAAGTGGAGCTTAACCAGTACTAACAGATTAAAGTGAGGCTTTGGATCATCACATGAGTAGCTGGAACAGACAAACTGTTTAGTCTCCCCTAGAGAGACACTAGGTTATAAATACTGAGAAATCCATTTCTAACTAGATGTCATTTAACCATGTATGCAGATCTGGTCTAGTAGCAATCTGGCAGGCAGCAGCTGGATTTCCTTCATTATTACTGTGGGAGAGTCAACTTGATGCAGCAGTGATCACAAGAATGCTCTTGGAAAATGTCCTTGGTGTTGATACCTCCTGAAGGGTGACCTGCCCATCCATGCAGCCATTCCCTCTCCAACATGGTCCCTGGGGACATCTACCAGTGATAGCTGCTCTGGCTGTGGGCTGCCCTTGTTGGTACCCCAGTCCTGAGCTGCATGGTCTCAGCCTGCCATGGTCTTTCCCTCAGACTCCTGGTGATGGTTTTGTGCTGAACTGGTTATGAAAAGTCCCATCAGTATGGCTGCACTTCACATCAGTGCTGTGGGATGCGGGATTCATGAATTAACCTTTCTCTCTCTCATGTCCCCCCCACCTTCCACTCCCAAGTGCTAATGGAAACATTTGGAGTGCTTCTGGAAACAGGTGTGGAGAAAGGGAAGGCTATTTTTCTTCTGGTGATTAAAACTGGGGCAAGAATGTGTGACTAGTAAAAAGAAAGCAAGTCCTGTGCAGCGCATCCTCTGAGGAAAATCTGCAAAAGACAAATATAGTCAAAACGGGCTTTATTCCAATGGGTGTGTACAGAGGAGGGGAACTCCAGCTCTGTGCAGTGACTTTGAAGTCTAGGATCTTAAATTAGAAGATAAATGTTAAATAATGCATTAGCTTAAAGTGCTTCTGGCCCAAATGGTACCTCATACAATTAGGCTATTGCAGCATTTATAATCACACACAGTTCATAATTTGTATATGCCAGCAGAATGTTCAGGTGGCTTCAGCCCTTGTCCTGGGCAGTAAGCATGGGAACAGTCTGGTGAGTTTCAGTTTGGGAATAGTATGGATCAAGACCAGAGATCTGTGATTGAGGTCTTGCAACTGTGCAGAAACTTACTGATCACCACAGAATTAAGCAGGAAGCCTTATGCAAAAGGCCTCATATCACTGAGGTTATTGATCCAGGAGTGCCATTGGGATATTAAGTCTTCACTGGCTCTACAATGTTCTAGCCAATAAAGGCAACTTGGAACTTGAATTTTCTGCTAGTTTCTCGCTCTCTCACTTAATGTTTTGCATTACTTAATATTTGGTAGCATTCAGATTTTTCCTCATAAATGGATTTAGCCCCTGCTATATTTTTTTCCAAAACCTTTTGGTTTTAAGGGGTCCTGCAAAGAGTTCTCATCTTGTTACAGGGGTCATATGAGCATCTAATCTCCATAAGTTTTTAAGCTACATCAAAGCTCATTTGCTCCCACTTCTGCAATTAGTCATCTTTCCAGTTTTACTGAGTAACTTCAGGAAATAAATACTCTAGAATGTAAGCAAGCTACAAGCTGCCCCTGGCTGCATCCCCGTACTGAAAACACTTGTAGCAGGGAAGGGTGCTTAGTGCCCCATCCCTTCCCTGCCCTTCTCAGTGCTGGCTCAAGTTAGGAGACTTAGTTCTTGGCTGAGGCACTTGGAATGTTTCTCTTTCCCCATGTAGCTGAGGCTTGATGCCATCATTTGGCTCCAGCTGCAATGGCCACTGTCTCCTGCTATGTCAGGCTGTCACAGAAGGGAGGTGAGGGTGGCAATGCTGCAGGAGTTCCTGCAGCAGTGAGACCTGCACAGACTTGCTGCAGGATTGCAACATGCCAGAGCTGTTTGAGTTTTGTTTGCATGGAAGAGTGGCTGTTGATGCTCTTTGTATGATGTTTTTATTTCTTTGTGGGTGTAGATGTCTCCTTTTTACAGCATGGGACACCAGTGCTCTGTTGCCATGCGAACTCACTGAGGAAAGCATGGTTTCCTTTTGGATGAGTGAGACAGAGTCCTCTTATTCGTGGTGACATTCAGCCCGGTAGGTTGGGTTTGGTTTTATTGCTCTGTAGCAATAAAACTTTTGAAGGCTCTCTGATTATATTAAGTAGACTAATTAGCATATTTTCATGGATGTGTTTATTGCTTTATGTGGTGAAATGATCTATCTGAATAGTAGTAAAATTCATGTGAATCAGACTGGGTTGTACCCAACATCAACTGCTTCCTAAATAAGTCTAATGGCATTCTTTCTGCACAAGCAATTTCACTGTCCTTCCCTCTCACCCCTATTAAGTCAGATCTGCTGTTGTTAACAGAAGAAATATCTTGGGCATCTGGAGGTTTCTCAGTAAAAATACTGCTTTCTGAGAGGGAAATCTGCCATATGAATTTGAAACAGCTCCTTGAAAAAGAGACTTTCTTCTTTTTTCGCTAAATTTCTTGCTGTTGTGTTAGATTGTGATTCCAAATCCAGTGTGTGCTCTGAACTTGTGCAAGAATAGAAATTATTCCATTTCTGCATTTAGCCTGGACAGTGGCTTTTTAATAGAGATTTCTCACTAGACTCTTGCAGCAGAGTGGATACCCCTTGGCCTGGTTGTTGCTCCTGTCGCTCTGCAGCACAGCGGATGGGGTCAGGCGCTCTCCGCAGTGTTGTGCAGTGCAGTCAGGGCGTTTGTGATGAGGCCCTGCTGCATGCCCTGGATGAGTGGATGATCACAGAGATGGGGCAGATGTGGGCTGGGATCCTTGTTTGGTACAGGTCAGTGACTAATACCAGTGTTTCTGTTTAAGAGCCTTTTTTACAGCTTGAATGTGTTTGTTAGTGCACTCAATAGTCAGAGAAGATCAATATCTAATACTCCCATAAGTTGATAAATTTTTAGAGATCCTTTTACCATTTAACCCTGAAAGTAGCCACAGAGAAATAGTAATGCAAATGTCAGTTGAATTAGATTTCCTGTAGTTTCTGGGGTTTGCAGTCATTTTCACGTCAGTATGTTGCAGTTTGGAATCCATTATATTATGGTCAGTTGCGGTAGTTTCATTTTCATTCGCGTTCTTTGCACATCTTGGCCTTGGTTACTGCAGTGCTGCTTCCTGGGCTCTTCCCAGGAAGGTGTGGACCTGCTGACAGGTGCGGCTCTAAGGCAGCCGCTGCTGTGGCAGAGCACACAGAGCAGGGTGGGAGCAGCATTGCTGGCAGCAGTGCTGGTGCCTGCTCCCTCAGTTCCCCACTGCAGGGTCCAGGTACACCAGGCACCTGTCAGCAATGGGGGGATGGGGACTGCAGGTGACCCAGTTGCAGAATTGCACCACAGAATCTTCTGCGATCCACCTTCCTCTTGCCTTGTCCCTCATCCATTGTCCTTCATGTCCTGTTCTCTGCCGTCACAGAAATGACCACAGAAATGCTTTTAGGGCTGTATCATTTAACATCTCCACCCCAACATGGCTTGTCTCCTTCATGAATCAGATGTTACTTCTCCTGCCCTGTGGAATGTTTTCATTCTCAGTTCCTGTTTGTTCTAAATGGCCTGTACAATGCCCTTGCCATTTCATCATAATGCTTTTTCAGAAATGCCACCTGACGTACCAGTATAAATTGAGACAATGGATTTTCAGCTATTCTTCCTCTAATTTTGGTTCTTACAGAACATGTTTTTGGGTTTTAATTCCTCTTCTCTTTTTTCCTAATGAAAACTGAATTTTGCACATAAGAATATTTTCTTCCACGTTACCTGTGATCGGAGTAAATCAGGAGTTTCTCCTCTGTTACATTCCTGAAATTTATATTTTAGGAATTAACATTTCAGTGCAGAATTTCTTCACATTACCAGTGCATTACTGCAAGTGAAGAAAATTATTTGAAAAAAACCACAAACCTACCAAACCCTAGCACTGTGATGTCTGTCAGAGCCTCAAAGAGTCATTGCCTCAAAGGGACAGACATAAATTAAAATGGGAGAGTTCAGTCCTTGTATTGATACTGGTGGCAGACATGCTGCAGGATTCATGCAGTGGGGAACTCCTAAAAGGCCTCTCCATTCCTGTCAGGTTTGGTGGTTCCTGGTATTTCAGCCATAGGAGCACTTTGCATACTCTAAATATAATGGTTCTGAAGATCCCAAACTTAGATTATGTATGGCTTGTCTTTGGATCATCTTGTCTCTGTCCTGGGTGAGTGATAATATTTGCTACAAAGAGAATATCAGTGAGACAAAGAAGAGCAAGGGGAGAAGTAGCCATGGGGGTGAGGGTGGCTTTTTCCAAATGAGTCTGAAGGAGTGGGGCTGGGTGGCATAATGTGCTATGAGTCAGAGCTGTCAGACAGGGTGATGAGCCTTTGCTTTACCTCTTCGAAATATGATAGTAAAACACATTTTCTTTGACAAAGAAGTTGAGGGTAGGGGATAAGAGGTGCTGAGGTTTCTTCATGCCCCAGAGTCGGCTGTAGTAACAGTGCTGTGCTGGCTCTGTTGTGTACTGGAGTCCTTCTGTGACCAAATTAGAGCTTCAGCCTTCCAGGAGATCACGATAATATTCGGAAATTTTGTTTCGTGAATATTAAATAGCATTTCAGCATTGCCATAATTAGAGCTTATAGCTTATAGGTGGATTTATGTCCTGCTGTGCATTTTTGAGTCTCTACTGTCAATTCTGCTTGGCCTTTGCTCCCAGGTCTGTTATGTTGTGTTGCTGAGGAACAACTGTGTCGCTTAAGCTCTATTGATCTGCTCCTGATTTGGTCTGTTCTCCTGAACTATTTTTCTGGCTCAAAGGTATAGTTTTAAAAATAGTGTCAGGCGTTGCACAGCACCTGGGAAGCCCTGTAGCTTTAAATCCCGTGTCCTGGTCCTGCTCCCAGCCTGGAGCAGAGCTCCCCAGCGAGGAGCAGGGCTCAGCCTCGCCCGGCACTCAGCCATGCTCGTCCGGCAGCGGCGCTCGGGCGGCGCAGCCGGCGCTCGGTCCAGCCGATGGCCGCGGCACTGCCTGGGCAGTGCCCAGCGCCGGGGCTGCCCATGGCAGAACGGTGATGTTTATGTGGTGCTGCTGTACCTGCGTGTGCTGTGAAAGGGACTTCTGCGAGCCCACAAAGGTGAGGAGGTTGTGGGGGAACAGTTGTAGCTGTCATGTTTGGCTGTTTTATTTAAGTCTCCAGTAGAACTTGACCTCATTTTGTGCATCAGCCTTGGAAGCACTCCATTTTTCCTCTGGGCACTGCTGTTGAATTTCAGTGGTTGTTTTTTCTAATATAGCTTTTCTTTGCTTTTGAAGCTGGGAAGTGCAAAAAGGCTCTTGTCTGAGTGAGTGTTGCAATCCATAAACAAGATCAAATGTGGTGCTGCTTTTTGGGATTTTCTGGTTTTGTTGTTTTGGGGTTTGGTTTGTATGATACAGTGAGTGATGAAAGAGATGGGAGATGCAGATGCAGCCCAGTGTCAGAGAGAAATATTTGCATTGGTAGCTTTTTTAATGTGACCTCTTGTTTTGCCATTTTTAGCTGTGCAAAATGTATTTTCAGGAAGTAGTAAATAAACTACAGAACCATATTCTTCTCCAGGTAAAAAAAGAGTAAGTGTGCTGCCTCCCACAGACCCAGTGACCTTCAGAAATGATTAAGTATTTTTCTTCTGTTTCATTGAGCTGTGTGGCTCAGCATTGCCCTTTTTCAGTCTGTGTTAACAGTAAACTGTATCTTCCCCTCCTCCCCCATTTATTAAATACCAAAGAGAGACAGTAAGGTCTTTGATGCTCTGATCTGCAACACAAAATAGAAGCTATTTCTCTTTGAATTGTTGCAGTTAGCTCTCCCATGCTCTGTGGTCCAGTGTTTGAGGAAAAAAGAAATCTGGGATCCAAACTGGTTTTTTGCCATAGCTGATGGTTTACCTGGGGTCTGTTACAGTTCGCAGAGACATGGTTGAAAGGTTGAATAGTATTCCTGTTGTGTTTGAAACATATATGTCTAATGCATTTCTTTAATTAACTCATATTTTCCCAAAGGAAAATAATACCTTCTATCTGTGTACTTTGTCTCACTGCATTCATTAGTCTTCATAATAAAAGTGACACACAGGTGGCTCTCAGGAAAAATGCCTGTTGCTGAGTTGCAGAGGTACAGACTGCGGTGGTACAGGGCAGCAGGAAAGCCCGAGGGGTTACAGATGTTCCAAATCCCAGGCTGATAGACCTGCACGCTTTGCATCTTGTCACATCTAACTTCAGGCTACTGCGTCACCTCTTGAGAGCTGAAGAGAGGAGTAGGGAGCACAGGATGCCATGTTCTGTGCTCTCTAGGCCAGGTTAGGGTAGCCTGAACAGCTTTCTACCATGTGTTGAGGAGATGCTGCACTGAGGGCTATCTCTAAATGGAGTTCTCAATGAGGATTCTTAGCTTTTGCAGGAATACTGAAAGCAGCATAGTGATTTCAGTATTTACCTAATTCAGTGTTCCCTGTGGATTTCTGGACAAATGCCCTGTTGCCTGACCCTGACAGGTGCTCGTCATCCCTTGAATGCGTCTTCCTCTCTAATGTCTCATTGCTTGCTGTTCTCTTCCAGGTTTCCGAAGGCATCCATGCCACGTGTCAGCAGCCCTGAGGAGGGCATGTTCATGGGCTGAAGGGACTGCCCTTGCTCACAGTGTCTTGTCCTTTACGAGCTGTGTTTGCCGCTTGGAGCAAACTTAGAGATTTAGTTGGTGCTAATGCAGGAGCACCTGCAGCACCTGGAGTAAACAAGCTGCTTTTGAACGAAGCAGGAGTCTGAAGCAGCTGTACTGCATATCTGTGACAAGTGTGATCTTATCTGGTACTATGTGTATGTTGTACTACAAAGGCTTTAAATAAGGAAATATGTCAAGAAATGCTCTATGGGAATGGCAAAGCAGTATGTTCACAGGAAGCATGAATCTTGTTGCTTTGAAATACTTAATATTGTATGAACTGTTGATTGGATAAACTTCAGGGAGGAGTTTTGGTTATGGTCACACTATGTGTTGTACCTGCAGAAATTACTACAGTTACAAATAAAGAAATGGAGGAAGTGTAGAAGTATAGTTCCTGGAGCCCTTCAGATTAAACACTTGGAGGGGATGTGCATGTTAAACCTCAGCAGAGACACATCCCCCGAAAAAGAGAGAATACAGGGCTGTTCTGTGCAGAAGGATCACGCAGAGGCATTTGTCCTTCCAGACTTCAGACCCAGTTTACTCCAATGCTTTGCAAGTCAAAGTTAACTTGCAGCCATAAAATTGAACTGTGTTCTTTACAAATTAATATATAACGTGCAATAATAATCTCTATTCATCAGATAGCAGCTTGAAGTATAAAAAACCAAAACCCCTTTACTCTCTGGGAAGTATTAACAAAAATTTTGTCTCAGATAATGAGATGTGACTCAAGCACTAGGGAAAATAGGATGAGATAAAAAAAAATCAGAACCAAACAAAAAAAACCACACATCATTTCACATAGTCGCTTCCTTATAAAAGCTTGTATAAACTTGTTTTTTAATCCACCCTCTTCTGCTGGTTCCTATACTTAACTTTTGCTCAGCTTTACCTCATTTCCTATCCTTACTGTTGTAACTTCTAGCCTGATTGGCACTCCCCACTAGAAATCAGGAGCTGCTAAAATAAACATCCATGGTTGTTATTTTGGCCATATCTTTTGCTGTGTCATCCCTTATCACCTCCTACGAGCTCTTGTGTATAATTCAGTTCTTTCTTATTTTTCTGACCAGATTGTTGTATCCATTCCCTTGGACTTCCCTCACCCTCAATGTTGCCTTGTTTATTCAGTCAACACCGATGATTTTCTGCTTGACTAGTCTAGCTTTAGGAAACCATTACTGAATTGGGCCATCAAGCCTTACTTTTTTGTGCTCAAAAATATCTTTTTCTCAAGATTTCAGAAATTTGAGGTCAAGAAGGTGATGTCTTTGGCAGCAATGCTGTTTAAAAGGAATTAAAGGGGCTGTAGGCAACCTCTTAAGGGAGACATTACACTGCATTGTGTCAATCCCTTCTGTCTCTGGGATGTCAATAAGTACTTGTGGGCCAAGCTGTTTCCTGGTCCCACATGTTCCAGTCCTGCTTGAGGGAACAGCTTGTGCAGTGTATCTTGCCTCAGCCCACCACACTGAGCTGATAGGCATCAGGGATGCTTGTGCCTGAACCACAGCTGGGAAAGGTGGAGGTGAGCTTTGTAGCTTCAGCTATGTCTTAACCAGTTAGTAAGTGAAACATTTGCTTCCCGAGAGGCAGGGGGCTCTGGGCAGGTGGAGTCAAGCGGGGGGAACATGTGGAGCCCACTGAACTCCCCTGTGCTGACAGCAAGGTGCTGTGGGGGAAGCATCTGTGACCAGCAATTGCCTTCACTGACAAGGCTTCGCTGGAGCTCCCCTGTGGAACGTGTAGTGTTGGTTGTGACAGAAGCTGCCTCTGGTACAGCGAGTATGATGCTGTGTGGCAGCAGCATCTTTCATCATTGCTCCCAACACGAGGGAGTGCTGCAGCTGAATACTAGTCTGCTTTGGGAAGAATTTCTGCTGCTGACAGCTCTGAGGAAAAGACAGCTGGCTGCTTTACAGCTAAACTATTTTTGGCACTTGATGTGGCACATGAAGTCACATCTCCATTTCATACTGAATTAGGTACAAGGCCATGGGCAAGTTGCCCTGCAGCTGGCTTTACCAAATCCCAAGCTGAGGGTTTGTTTGTGTGCCTCGGGCCATTGCTTGAGGGATGCTGCTCTTGGCACCAGTGCCAAGTGAAGCAGTCCCAGGTCACCTTTCCCTCCAGTGGTGTTTCTGCTGACTTGGACCTGATGGTGAACCACATGGTGGTGAACCACATTTGGGAGAGTAGTAAGAACATTCCCAAGCACCTTATCACTTGGTTCCCAGTGAGCTCACAGCTTGGCTCTAGAGGGAGCTGCTGTCCCGTCTGTCCCCAGGCTGTGCCAGTACAGGGTTAGGCAGAGAACTGCTTGGCTTGGACGCCCCTAAAGAAAGGGAATGCCCAGTTGCATGCAGCATGTGTGGCATGTTCCCCCTTTGTGGTTGCCCACGGACAGAAGGGGCAGGGACCTGCCCTCTCCCCCTCTGCAAAGCAGGCCTGTGGGACTCTGTGTTGGCAGATGTAGCATTAGTGCATTCCTGTTGCAGCAGTCATCACTCATGACTGTTTAACTACTCTGAGTAAGGTGTAAAGCCATTTCCTCTTGGTGTCACAGTGTTAGTTCCCTGCTCAAGCTGTTGTCTGAGGCAGGCAACGGCATTGTACTGGAATTTTTTCTTGAATATTTTTCAGAGTTATTTTTCATTGTTTGTTTTCTCACTGTTTTTTTTTTTTTTACCCATAACCATGGTGATCTTCCCATCATTTCGAGGGTTAATTGCCCATAGGCAAAGGCTGTATAACTTTCAGAAACCCCCATTTTATAATCTAAACAATGAGCTGTGCTGTGAAAAACACACAGCAAGACTTCCTTGAGCTGTCCATCTGTTTGTGTGCTTTCCTTAGCCAGGTTTAATTTGGATTTGGATTTAGGAGTATGCTAGAGACACCTCAGAACAGTTGCTGTCAAGGATGACCATAGGTTTCTGTGGGTGAGTAGCTGGAGCCTGTTAAAAAGCAAAGCTGCTGCAGCTTCTGAAGATTCAGTCGGTCAATACAGTTTTTCAGGATAACTGCAGTGTGTCACAAGGAATCACACTAGACATGTTTTTTGCTTTTCCTTTTTCTTTTTCTTGACAGTAAATCCAAGGCAGATGTTTTGTGGAGTGGGAGCATGTAGGCACCCTGAGCGCTTGCTGAGGGAAGGTGGAAGGTGGATTCATAAATGAATCCACATGTGAGTGAGCAGTTGTCTCTAGGGATGGTTCAGTGCAGCAGTATTTAGATTTTCTGTCTGTATTTACCTGAGAGATGAATGAACAGAAATATTCTCCCTGTTATGCGGTTGCGCAGGATTTGCAATCACAGAAATATGCAACTAGAAATAAAGAGTGACCCATAGAGTTGGTGGTATCAGATGTGTGGCAATGCTGCAGCAGACAGACAGATCCAACTTTCTGTTACAGACAGATCCACAAATGCAGGATGTGGAAGTAGTATCTGGGAGGTACTCAAAAGCTTTCTGGACATAGTCCTGGGCAACTACTGGCTCTTGGTGGCCCTGCCTGAGCAGGAGGTTGGACCAGGTGAACTCCAGAGGTCCCTTCCAATGCCACCTGATCTGTGATTCAGTAACAACCTTTAAAAAGCAAAGCTTTAGAAAAACAGACTCTTAATTCTCAATCAGGTGTAGGTCCTAAAGAGCTTATTGCATCACCCAAGTGGGTGAGGCAGTTTGTGACACTTCTTTGTTTCCTTTGGGGCCTGTGGTAAGTTGTGCCATATACAATGACTGTGTTGGATCCAGAAGAACAGGGCACTGACTGCTCATGAGACAGTGGGGCTGGTGCCACGTTAACCCAGGTGTTTCAAGAGTCATGTGCTGCAGGTGGCATGCAGGGAGGTGACTTGTGGCTGTTGATGGCACTTAATCTAAGGTGTTAAGGGTACCTCATAGTGATTTGTGATATTTAAATATCTCTTCATTGTACCTGCTGGGGATTCTGTGTGTGTTTATTCAAATGTGCACTTAGGTGTTTTAATGCAGATCCAACAAAATGGGGCCTGGGGGGGCTTTTACTCTGCAGATGTGGTCAGGCACAAAGAATGTTGTGATTTTTTCTCCCCTGTGATTTTTATTTCCTGTAAGGTGTTGATTAGAAATCTTACTTACTAACAAACCAACTCCGTTGTAACTGTCATCAGAGATTTTGAGTCTCTGCTCCTGTGCCTGCCTGAGGCTGGAGACCATCTGTCCACCTAGTGTGGAGGGGTTGGCCAAGTCCCTATGCCCATCCCTGCACCTGCCATGTGCTAATGATGCTGTTGAGTAGTGTTTCCAAACAGGAAGTCTAAAACCTATGACTTTCTATGAGTCTCATAGATTTTCTGCCTGTATGACTTTATTGCCTTCAGTACAGTGCGAAAAGGAAGCAAAACAAGTTCTGAATGTTTTCATGGTTAGTTTTAGCTGCCAGTCAGGTGTGCAGTCACTGGGAAGGTGATTAACACAGGCACCTCAGGTGCTGTTAGCTCCTTTCCGGGGCTGTGCAGTCTCACTCTGAGCTCCCCTGTCTCACTTTGCCCTGTATGTGTTTATTTTAAGTAGCATGACAATTTTCACACTTGTGAATCTCCAGGCTTCACAAGGGAAGGGAGGAGGAAGCAGGAGTTGCCCCCTTGCATCAGGGTTGCTCTGAAAGCTGCTGTTTGCTTAGGCCAGCTGCCCTGAGTGTTTGAAACCCTCTTCTTGGTGAATGACGGGTATATGCTTTTACTGGAGGAGTTTTAGGAGGGCAAAATACCTTTAAAGGAACTGCTGTATTTAATCTTCAGCAGCATCAAAAGGCAGAATCATGAGGTGCTTTTTGGGCTGTGTGCTGCAGAGTAGAGACATTGGAAAGCTTGTACAGGAGGGAAAGCCTGAGAGCATTAACAGTTGAGAATTTGGTAAGATCTTGAGAGAGAGAACGCATAAGGCCCTCACATGATTTCATCTAGTTTGTGGCATAATGCCCCAGCAGTTCTCAGTGTACCTCCCTCCTGGTGGGAGGGCACACAGCTCCCCTTAACTGGACTGTCAAATACAATGGAAAATTGTATTGCAAGAGAGATTGACTATTGAATTGTAACCCCTATTCTTATACAAGCATTGATCATTATAGTATTTAATTTACCAGCATCTTTTCAGGACAGATTGACCATCATCTCAAATTCAATAATACCTCATCAGCATTTCTCAGGGACCCAGTTTGTGCTAAGTCTTCCCTTTGCAAAGCCTTGTCAATATGGACAAAGTACTTAAATTATCTCAGTTCTGTTCTAGAGCTGCACTTGTTCAGCCTTTTCCTTTTGAATTGGAAAGACCCCTTTTTGTTATTTCAGAATAATATCCACACAGCTGGTAATTATAAAGCAATTATCCCAACTTGGTTTATTCTATTACTGCTATTCTAGTTCATTTTCTACCACAGGTGTAGGGAGATAACCTGGGCAGATTTGCTGAAGTCAACTGACTTTAAAAGGGGGGAAAGAGAAAGTTTCTATCAAATTTTTCTCTCACAAAACTTGTGTCATGAGAGGAAGAGTGTACTATTAGTGTAATTTATGGTAATTATCCGTACACACACACTAATTAGACCAAACCTGGAGTAAATTAAGCTGATAGAAACTCTTTACTGCAAAGTAGTGTTAAAGCCCCGGTAGTCCTATGACACTGATCTGTGCAGATTTCAGCTCAGAGCCTCTGGGCTGCAGAAGAACTGGTGATGAGCAGTTGTTTGGTTCTGAGACACCAGGTCAGTCCCATGCTCACTCACCCTTACCACTGCCCAGGAAAAAATCAATTATGAAAAGAAAAATAAAAAATAAGTTATATTAAATTAAATTGTGGAAGTTTTGAATCAAACTGTGGATATTTCTGGTTTTCTTCGTTTGCCATTAAATACTAAAATGTCCTTGCTCTGGAGGAGGTAGAGATTATTCAGAATAACTTGAGAAACCCTTGGTTCATAGGCAGTTAACAGTAATATGATTGTCTCGGTGTGCTGCACAGACTCTCTGTGCTGCTCTTGGGGTGGCGGCTGGTTGGCAGAGCTGCTCTGTGGATGAGGCACAGACCAGCTGTGCCATGGGTGCTGGGTGATGCTCCCAGGCCAGGCATGCCCTGCACAGTCAGGGTCTTTGTGTTCATCTAGGCCATAGGGAGAAATCTGATCACTGACAGCCCTGGAAAAATCGTAATGAAATTACAAATTCCAAGAAGAGGTATCTTTACAAATGTGTATGACTTCCAAATGCATGTCCCTACATCTCAGAGACAGCACATTCACCGTGTTGTACTGATATCATGCATAGTGTTGGTCCCGCTGATTAATATTAATTCTTAGCACCAATTTTCCATTGATCTACCCAGAGCTCCAGGGTTTCTACAACTAAACCCTCTTAAGAAAGCAGTTGATATTTCAGGAGTCACAACAGACTGAGAAATTATATTCTGTGGTTTCCAGCAGCTGAACTCCTCTAGAAAATGAATCAATTGCTTTCCCAGGTGTCTGGTTTTCCTGTTGATGGGACAACAGAAAACCTCAGGGTTATGGGAAGGAGCCTGGCTAACCCCCGGCGCCGGCCAGTGTTGCAGCCTGCGGGCTTTTTTGCATTAAATATGAGATGATGAATCATGAGAGAGGGTACAGTTAACTGTAACAGCGTTTTTGTTTTGTAAAGCGCATATTCATAAACACGGACATGATTCTGCGACTGGGCAGTAGCGGTGGGTCAGCTGGTAGCTGTCCCAG
>VXBC01003182.1:493640-511616 GCA_013399945.1 Ploceus nigricollis | reverse complement strand
AAGGGGGCGGGGGAGCGCCCGGCTGGCCCCCGCCGAGCCGCGGGGCGGGAGTGGAGCGTGCGGGCAGCAGTCGCGGCTGCTCATCAGCTCCGCGCCGGGACAGGGGCCGTGGGATCCAAACGACGCGCTCGGTTTGTAGCTCATTAATGGAGATTCCCTGCGGGACGCGTGTGGCCGCGGCTCCGGGCTCNCCGGTTCTTCGCGGGTTCGCGGCGGGTACTTGGCGGGTTGGATTGCGCTGAAACAGCGTGTAACTTTTTTATTTTTTTCTCCATACGTGGGGTTTGTCCTTTGAAACTCGCTATTTTCCTCCCACTCGGAGACACCTGCTTGCAGGTTTTGCCGCGGCAAGGCGTGCATTTGGGTGCCTCTCAGGCTCCATTTTTCTGTTAAAAGTACTGACTGTAGTATACCGGTTGTAGGTTTCACTGTTGCTGCTATTCAGACAGGTGAAGCACTAGGAATGACTCGGGTGTGCTGTACTGTACAGTTAAACCGTGTGGCTTCTGCTCTCAGTTACCTTCTTGGTCTCTTCACTCTCTAGCTAGTTGAGCCCCTGCCCTTGTACTGATATCTTGGTCTGCCAAACTGGGGTGCCCTGTTGCACATTTGTGCTTGAATTTTGAATTGTTTGAGGTGATTAAGTGGAGTCAAGTATGAGAGGTTTTGCTTTTTTTAAACTTTTGCTGGATCTCTGTAAAATATGTGAAGCTCTCCTGATTGATACTGTCCCCTGGCCAGCTGAAAAAAGGTACATTTTTTCAGAATTATATCCATTTGCCAAGTTGGTTGGCATAAAGAAGGAAAGCTTTTCTGTTGGTGAAGCTGCTGATTAGCACTCATGTTTCTCTCTCTCTCTGTGCTTAGATTGAGCGATTGGAAGTCAGCAGCTTGGCGCAGACCTCCAGTGCCGTGGCCTCCAGCACTGATGGCAGCATCAATGCAGACTCTGTTGATGGGACCCCAGATCCACAGCGGACAAAAGTGGCCATCACACACCTGCAGCAGAAGATACTGAAGCTGACAGAGCAGATCAAAATTGAGCAAACAGCCCGTGATGATAACGTGGCAGAGTACCTGAAATTGGCCAACAATGCAGACAAGCAGCAGAGTGCCCGCATTAAGCAAGTGTTTGAGAAGAAAAATCAAAAGTCAGCCCAGACCATCTTGCA
The DNA here is from genome assembly GCA_013399945.1 of Ploceus nigricollis. Taxonomy (NCBI): domain Eukaryota; kingdom Metazoa; phylum Chordata; class Aves; order Passeriformes; family Ploceidae; genus Ploceus; species Ploceus nigricollis. The sequence continues at coordinate 510,444 of VXBC01003182.1, read as the reverse complement.
GCTGCAGAAGAAACTGGAACATTACCATCGAAAGCTGCGAGAGATTGAACAGAATGGGATCCCTCGGCAGCCAAAGGATGTCTTCAGGGATATGCATCAGGGTTTGAAAGATGTTGGAGCAAAAGTCACTGGCTTCAGTGAGGGAGTGGTAGACAGTGTAAAAGGAGGACTTTCCAGTTTCTCCCAGGCCACACATTCAGCAGCAGGAGCTGTGGTTTCCAAACCCCGGGAGATTGCCTCCCTCATAAGGAACAAGTTTGGGAGTGCAGACAATATTGCTAATCTGAAAGACTCCTTAGAAGAAGGCCAGGAAGATGGGACAGGTGGCAAGGCTCTAGGTGTTATTCAGAATTTTCAGTCAAGCCCAAAATATGGCAGTGAAGAGGATTGCTCCAGTGCCACATCAGGCTCAGTGGGAGCCAACAGTACAACAGGGGGCCCTGTGGGAGCTTCCAGCTCCAAAACAAACACTCTGGATATGCAGAGCTCAGGGTTTGATGCAATACTGCATGAGATTCAAGAAATTCGAGAGACACAGGCAAGACTGGAAGAATCATTTGAGGACCTTAAGGTTCGCTACCAGAGGGATTACACGTTGATAATGCAGACCCTGCAGGAGGAGCGGTACAGGTATGTGCTGTGGTACTTCATTTGACAATCCAATGCTGTGATTGCAAAGCACCAGAGTTGGGGATGGTAGTGCTCAGCAGGCTGTTCCCAGCAGCCTGATTCAAGTGGATAGTTCTGAGGTCTTCTCAGGACTTTTCCCTCCCAGTTCTGCCTTTTATAAATATTGCTATCTGGCTGCTCACCTCCCTCTCTGTACAAAAAAGAGATTGTAAGAAAAAAGGTTATTTCAAAGTGTTTTCAAGATAAAAAATGAAGCTGAAGAGGTCTAATAAGGTGTCCCAAACCCAGGAGTACATTGATGCAATTACTGTTACCAGACAGTGCTTTGCCCTGCAAAAAATACTGAAAATGTTTGGATCAAAGCAAGTGACAGGGAACTAATGTGGACATGACTTGACCCTGCCTTCTCCAACACTCAGATCCATATCTTCCAGAGAAAGAAACATTCCAGCTTTCTTCAGGTTCTCTAAAAAGACATGATCTTGGCCATGTGCCAAAACTAAGATATCCCTTCCTTTCTCTGCTCAGTCCACAGTGGCAGCACTCAGGGAAATGAAGTTGAATTAAATGTCAGATACTGACAGTGCTCTTGTTGTGGAGATCATAGGTGACCCATGTTTCCATCAGTCTTCCCCTCACTGGAAGGAATGGAAAGGTGGAGCAGTTGCTGCAGTACTGCTGATCCCTGATGAAGTCACAGGGAAGAGGTGACAGTGGCCTTCAGTAAGGCAGCCTGACCAGCTGCCCCCACCTCCCTGCTGAGGGAAGCTGCCCATGGAGAGGTGCTGAGGGAATACTTCCCTTTCCTTGCTAGATGGGAGAGGATCTCTGCAGATTGCCCTGTGCTGTCCTGCCGAATACCTGACATCCCCCCACACTCACGATGGGAGCAAAGGCTTGACTCCAGGCTCTGAAGGGAAGAGTTATTAGCTGCCCTTCTGCAGGCATCCTGGACAGGATTCTTAAACTTTAAATAATAAATGCAAAGCCCAATTAATGACTTTGCCAGGATGTGAAACACAACCTGAAAGGCACAGCAGAGCTGCTGGGGGTGTGTACAGGCTTGCTGAAGTGCCCTGTGCCACTTGCTGCACTGGTTTGTGCAGCGTAACGTGGAGTTGCCCTACAGCTCTTTAGACATGCTTATGCCAAAAGATTGGAAAAACTCTGGAAAAGGCCAGCCTGCTAGGGTCTGGTAGAGACAGCAGGCTCTCAGTGTGTATTGCAGAGCTTGGGCAAACAAAGCCAGACCAACGCTACTTTTTAATCCTGCTTTGCAACAATCAGCAGTTTGACTGAAACCAGCAACTAGCACAGCAGCTTTGGTTCCTAGTGCCTCAGTGTCATCAAGTCATCCCAAAGCGATGTGGAGCTGGATCTTCTGCTCCTCAGCAGAGGGGTGCTGTTGTCTGTTGCTGTGTAGGTTGTTGTTTCACACATACAGCAGCAGCCATTCATGGTGGAATGCTAAATGCAAGCGCAGCACAGCTGAAGGAGTGGCCTGAAAGTACAATAGCAGACCTTGGGGACTGATGTGTGCTGTCAGCTAAGCGGGCTGGTTACTGCCCAACACCTCTGAGCAAGGTTCATGTAGGTCCCATACTAGCACACCGTGAAGTCCTATCTGTCATGTGCCATTAACCTTTGCAGAGCACTCCTCTAATGTCAGCCCAGACCCCAAGCACTAACCAAGGCAGCCTGGGATGAAAAGCAGGGAGAATCTGCATTTGGCTTATAATAGCTTAAGATAGTAATTTAGACTTGTCATTTGGCATGTTGATGCAAATTAATTAAAGGTGTGACCTTTAAAGAGGACCAGTTAAACCACACTCAGTGCTCTTGTCTGTGTGGGTAACTGCATGATCAGCAAGAGCTCATGGGTTAATCACGGTTAGATGACTACAGGACTGTACAAATGTAGATTCTTGTTTTTATAGTTTCTGTATTTTGAACCGTCACAATGATAAATGCTGACATCACCTTAGAAGTGGAAGATGACGTGATATGTCCAAGGGCAGAGGGTGCTGCTGCCTTGGCAGGGAGGGGTGGCGCCTGTTCCTCCAACTGGAACCCCTCTTGCTCCTCAGGTCTCTTCAGAAAAAAGCTAAAAGAAGGGAAAGGAAGTTGCGGTTTAATGCTGGCAGGCTGGGGATTCAGATTAATCATAACTGGCTTTAAAAGTTGTGCCTATCTCCTAACTCTGCTCTGTTTATGGGAAGCTTTCAAAAACAAACACAGGGTTGAGTTGGAGCTTAAAAAATAATTTTTGGAGAAGTCTTTTTCTTGTCAGGTGACACTGAGTGTTTGCATTGGACCTGGAAGCTGGAACAAAGAACATGCCATGACATTTTCTCACCTGGTCTTAATCCATTTCCCCTTTCTTAAATCATCTACTGTTTTGCAGGTTTTTTCCCGTTTGTGTTTGTGCAGTTTCTGTTTATCAGCCATGGCTTGCCTCGCAGGTTTTCCATGACCTCCTTCATCTCCTCCCTCCCCTCTCCCTGCTTCCAAATCTTGTCTATCACTCCCTGTAGCTGCTGGTTTGCTAACCCTAGTCTCTGAGGCAGGGACTCACTTGTCCAGTTGCTCCAGTTCTCCCGCCCTGGTGCAGGCCTGGCAGCACCATGGCAAGGCCAGGGTGGGCTGTGCTGGCTCTGGAGCACTGCTCTGCTCCACTGGGGCTGAGCCACTGAGGAAGGAAGAGTCTGACGGTGCTTGGCCATCATTGTTTTCTTCTGCACTAGGAGCAGGCACTGAAATGGCTTGTTGTTAATCTCATTATTGGAAGGTGGCAGTTGTTTACTGGTACAAGCAGGGACTTTTTGTGCTATTGAGACTGAAATAAAGTTCCTGCTGAGTATTTTCATCTTGTTTGTCCCTTCAGGAACCTGTTTGTACATGGCAAAACCATAAGCTTACATATTTGGAATGTGGCCAGTCTAAGGTTTTGGGTTTCTTCTCAAGCCTGACAGCCTTGGAAAGGGCATTTAGGCCTCCCGTGCTCCTGTCAGAAGAAATCCTTCAGCCGAAAGGCTAGTCACTGGTGCTTCCATTTGTCTGGGTTTTAATGTAGTCTAATTGTCACACTTCAGTCTGTCCTCATGATGCGTTTTAAAATATATCAAAAGAGCTAAACCTCTGAGGTCTGGGAGGGTTGGCAGGGCTGTTCTGGAGTGTGGCTGGGCAGTGGAGGCAGTGTGTTGGTGCTCACCCAGCCAGGGCAGCACCAAAACATCCCTGCAAAGCTGTCTGTCCTCCTTGCAGGGAGGCTCGGAGCTGGAAGTACAGGGATGTGTGCAAGTGTCACGAGCAGCTCGTGCACCCTGTTGGGAGCAAGCTCTGTCCTTTGTGTATCCTTCTAGGTAGAAGAATTGGAGCATACTACAAATAACTTGTGGTTTTAGCTGTTTATTCCACTATTGGAAGGAGTGTGTTCAGTAGCATAAAGATGAATTTTGTGACAAATAAAAATTACATGAAGGTTTGTATGACATAGCTATAAAAAGAAAAAGGTCCATCTTGAGAGACACCTGAAGACAGGTACTAAACTTCATTCACAGTCTACTGCAGACATCTTTGTAGCATTAGTTTGATCAGAGTTTCTTTATTCACCATAGCACTGAGTGCAGATCAAATGTCTTTTTTTATCACATCCCCCCCTTCCATATGCTGTGTTAGCTGTGCATTTTGCAACTATTACTTTAAAATGCCTTAAAGCTTTTTAAAAAAATGAGATGGTCATAACTGTGTTTCTGAGCCTTTTTTCAGATCACTTTCCTGATTCCCATGCAGTGAGCCTCAGAAAACATGTGGAAATACAACATGGCTATTTGAAATGAAGTGTTCCCATATCCCACACTTGAGCCAAGCACCCCAGCTATTTACCGTGTCCGTAGGAACAGCTCTGATGATCTCTGTGATACTTGTGACAGGCAGCATTGATCTGCTGCACAGAGATATTTCTGGGCTGGAGCTTGTTCTTTTAAGGAGAAATTTCACATTTTAAATAATGTGAAATAATTTTATATTTCACATAATAAAATAGTTCTTGAACTCCAAAGAGGCATTTTCCATACATGAAGTGAAGTGGGATTTGATTATTCAGGGCACTGCTATATTCACAGGCAAGTTTAGTTTGTTCAATAGACCCTGGCACTCATGAATTAGAGGCACGTGTTTCATCTTAACCCTCTTGACAGGTAGCCTATCCCTTTTATTTGTGTAATACTCCCACTTAAATGCAAACCAGCTTTCAATAGGGAAGCCCTGGTTCTGAGCCCTGTAAGTCACATAAACTCCTCCTTGCTTTTTAAATTTGAACACCAGTAGAAAGCAGCTGGAAAAAATTAATTTTCTGAATTGTAGATATTGGGACAAGAAGTGAAAAGAAGCTGAATGGAGGATGTGTCATTTAAAAAATAAGTCAGGGTAGGTTAGTGGGGGCAGGGATGTGTTTTTTTAAATAAACAGTTCTAGCAGCTGCCTGACACAGTGAGTTCTGGAAGTGCAGGTGATTCTTGGATGCAAACTGCAGCAGTTCTGGGGTTGAGCAGGGAGCGAAGTGTGGATTGGGAACGAGCTGGTTGTTCTGCAGTCTTCAGGGCAGGAAGATTGGAGCCAACCCTTCTGCCAATCATGTTCTGTTTTAACTATACAGATTAGCAGGGTTTCCTTATGTTTCCTGTAGATTGAGGTAGTTTTGAAGTTATTAAAATACAATTGTTTCCTGTTAGAGAACAGGATTTAAGCTGCTTGGCAACAGCTGCTTTATGAAAGGTGTTTGTATGAGAGGAGGTTAAAAAACACAATCATGCTATTTTCAGAAATGTTTCCGTTTCTTCTTGTGTAATAAACACACTGGTGAATTTTGTAATATAGTAACAAACTGAATATATTTCAAGTAATTGATGCTGCCTTTGGGGCTTGGAGTGGGTTTAGTTGTGATTTTTTGGTTGTTGGCAAGTTGTTGTCAGTTTTAAGTTGTGTGGGAACAAAGGGCAATATTAATTATCTGGGCTCCTTCTTCATTAGCCGGTCTTCACATGGCCATTCCCTTGTCAGTCCTGGGAAACCAGTTCTCTGGTGTGTCCTGGCACAGTTGCACAGCTCTTCTGGCACCTTTCTGGGCTCAGCCATGTCAGCTGGCAGGTGTCTTGGTTTCACTGCTGGTTGACCACATGCGTTTTACTGCTGCAAATTGTCATGCTGTCTGACTCCTTCTTAGTTTAAAGTAATATTGCATTGGGAACATAAATGAAAATTCTTTTCATACTTGTCTATTAAAAACAAAACCCCAAGACTGTTTTTAAAGGCTAGCTTTTGACTGCAGATTCTAAAACACCAAAAAAAAAATTGAAAAAAATGAGAAGCAGGATTTGTGTCTTAGTTTTAGAACTTGCAATTAAATTCTTCATTCTAGATAAATATTGCTTATTCATCTGTGGTGTGGTTTTTTTGTTGTTGATGTTGTTTTTTGTAGGAATTAAATTCAGTGGAGTCAGAAGTAAACCAAAATTTAAACAAGGAATTATCTCTGTGGTTAATTCCTTAGAAATGTCTTGGTTATTAGTATCAAGATTCAAATGATAAGGACTGTGTAGTAAGCTTTTTCCATCTGCTACAATGAGTAGACAGTGGAAAAAGCCCAATGGCCAGCACAGCTGTGCCCATACCTTTGTTACCATCAGAGCTACCATTTCAGTTAATTTATAACTCTCTTAGGGAGAAGCAAAACTTTATCTCTCAGAATTGTTATAAGTCAGTTTGTTTAAGCAACCCTTTTCCTCAGGACTGCTCCTGGTCCATTCGCCAGGAGCAAACTGAAAAATAAGCCTGCAGGTTAGTGATTCATGTGTCCTTCTTACAAATAATACGATGGTATTTGCTTGTTAAGTTGCATCATTCATGGGAGATAAAGGAAAAACAAATCAAAGATCCATGTGACTTCATGCAGAGATCAGACAGTAACAGCATGTTCTCTGAGGCATCAGTCACATGTCATTTCCGTGTAATTTTATGCCTATTACTGTTCCAAGTGTAGATGAAAATGCTTAAGAGTTTATGGTATTAGAAGGGAACTGTTTGGTTTACACAGAAGTTTGGTGAATACTTCATTCTTTTCTCATTCTGTCCTCAATTTCTTGTATCACTCAACAGTTACCATATAATTGTGTGTTTTCTCCAGGGTAGGAACAGTATCACAGAGTCTACCTGGTAGAAAGAACTAATTCCCAGCAAGAGAGCATTAGTGCTAGAGTGTGCTGTGTGCTGACTGGGGCAGCCAGGCTGGTTTCAGTACACAGGCCATGGTGTTCATTGCTTGCTTGTCACTGGTGTCATTTTGCCATCCTCTTCTCATTAAAGCCATTGTACCATGTGTTGTCATTTCTAGATGTGAAAGACTTGAAGAGCAGTTAAATGACCTGACTGAACTCCACCAGAACGAGATCCTCAATTTAAAACAGGAGCTGGCCAGCATGGAGGAAAAGATTGCCTATCAGTCTTACGAGCGAGCCCGGGACATCCAGGTGGGTGACAGAAGCAAGGACCCAAGTCCTGCCCTCTGCCTGCTCTTTCAGGAACTCATTCACTTTTGAAGTACACCTGCGCTTCAGTATTTGATTTTAATCCTTGTAGGTTTATTGCTAAACTGCTGCATTCCAAAAGGTCCTTATTCCAGCTCTGACCTGTGGGTATCTCTCCAGGTAACCTGCTCCATAAAGCAGGTCTGTGTCCCACACAGAGGGAACCTGCTGCTCAGCTGGAGCAGTGCAGGAGCCAGAGCCCACTCTTTGTGCAGGCTTTTGTATTAGACACTCAATGTGCCATGACCCAAACACTTCTTTTACAGTAGTGTTCCCAGTACACGGGCCCTGGGGTGTGGTTGTGTCACTGAGTTTACAGCAATGGTCACGTACATCTAAGGAAAAATGGCTTTGTGAGTGCACTGCATTGAGTCAGGAAACAATTCTTTCTGTTGACTTTGAAGAAATGAAGAGGTGTTTCTAAAAGTTTCTTTTAGTATGTAAAAAAGGCTATGAAACAGAGGTCTTGAAGTTGGAAGCCCTTCTACAAAGCAAAGCAGCTGCTGACCCTTACAGAGAAAGGCTTATTCAGAAACAAGTCTCTTGACTATTATAAGTACTTGCTGTGGTAGTTTTAACAGATATCTCAATTCTGATATCTGATGGGAGATATTTGTAGTGTGAGCAGAGAGTTGTAGGTTAAGAGTTCTCCCTTTTTCCTGCTGAGGTACTTCAGCCAGGTGATTTCCTCTGAAGACCAAGCAGGCTATGCTGTTCACACACCAGCTGCAACTCCTGTTGTCAAACGTTCTTCTTGGTCACTGCTGTTTGAGGCAGCTGAGCAATTCTGCCCTGTGCTTTCAGGGGTCTCAACCAGGGAGAAGCCCTCATGTTTCATTAACTGCCACAGACATGATGCAATGAGAAATGTAACAGGTGACAATGACCTTTAAGTTAAATTTAATCAGTGTCTGTGGACAGTGGTACAATGGCCTCTAGCAGTGTAAACAGGAGGCTCTCCCTTGGGGGAGTGTTACAACAGTCAGGTTTTGTTCTCCTCTCTAAATTCAGTTGGCAGGAAGATTGAATTGAAGTGGGGATTTCTCAACAGCTTTTTTTAAATCTCCATTGTGTGATTCAGTGCTTTTAGTGTAAACTTAAAAGTTGGGACAGCCTATTTCTCAGCACTGCTGGGGAAGAGGGAAATGTTTTGTTGTATGCAAAACTATTCAAGAGCATGAGCTACTGTTGCAGAGGAACAGTCCTGGTTCCTTTTTTGGTGATCAGTCTGGGAAGGACTGCTGCAGACTTGTATATCATATTTGCAGTTAGCCTATGTGTCTGTAAAAAGGTGACTCTGAGGGAAGATTAGTGGAAATATTGTAACTTGGTATCTTCAAGAGCAGAAGTCTCTCTTGGTGTTAATTGCCTGAAAACCTCTCTCTTTGTCCCTAGCCCCCTGCGTTGCATGTCACCAGTATTTTAGTGCAGGTTGGGTTGGTCCAGTTGGGGTTCAGCCCGGTGAAAAGGTCTGACAAATCCCCCCTGAGTCAGTGGGGCTTTAAAGAGGTGGATTTTTGCAGGGTATTCTTCTCCTTCCACCTCCTTTCATTTTGCCTCTTCCTGTAGGCAGTTCTATAAATCTCATGCTTCTTACCCTTCTAGATGTCTCCCCAGCCCTCACAGAGTCAGCTGGAACTGTGCCAGTGCCACAGCTTGCTGCAGTCTGGAGAAGATATCCTTCCTGCAATGGCAGCTGTGCAGTCCCAGCCCTAGTGCCCCTCAGACTTTTCTCTGAGCTCACAGCTCACTAAGCAAGCGGAACACAGCTGAGCCTTTGGTAGTTATTTTTGTTGATGTAGTTTTCTGTGAGATTGCCTAGTTTTCTGCAAAGGGGTCAGATAAGCACGAGTGACTCCAAGGAAGGTGATGGAAGTTGAGGTTCTGGGAATGCGCATCCCAGAAGAAGATGAAGATTTCTAGCTAGGCACAGCACCTCTGTCCTCTGAGTGGCCTCTTGGAACCAAAGCTGAAGTGACCAGGTGTCTGGGTAGCCCCCTTCTGGCAGAAGCTGTGGGGTTTCCCAGCCTGGCATCTCCATGTCAAAGCCTTATGGGTGTAGACAAGGCGCCGTGGTGTATCGCAGGCTGCAGTGCCCAGTCAGCAAGGGGCTTCTCACCTCAGACATGGGAAATGGCACTGCTTCCTCTGCTGCCGCTGCAGGGCAGGAGCTCAGTGCATGAGCACTGTGAGGTGTGGGGATGGTCCTGACTTGGCCTGGTTGATGAGGTAACCACTGTGAACTTGAGTAACCCAGCATGTGCTCTTGCCCACAGGAGGCACTGGAAGCATGCCAGACGCGCATCTCCAAGATGGAGCTGCAGCAGCAGCAGCAGCAAGTGGTGCAGTTGGAGGGGCTGGAGAATGCCACGGCCAGAAACCTTCTGGGGAAGTTCATCAACATCTTGCTGGCTGTCATGGCTGTCCTCCTCGTCTTTGTCTCCACTGTGGCCAACTGCGTCGTGCCCCTGATGAAGACTCGCAATAGGACGTTCAGCACTTTATTTATAGTGGTTTTCATTGCCTTTTTGTGGAAGCACTGGGACGCCATCACCGGCTACTTGGAACGATTCTTGTCTCCCCCCAGATGATGGTGGCAGGAATGGGCTGCGCCGCTCCCTCCTGGCGCTCTTGGTGAGCAAGTGTGGCAAAGATTAGTCAGCAACTACTCTGCTGAAGTTTTAAAGTGTCCGAGTGAATTTGTTTACATTTAGAATAACATTTTTTCTCTGCAAGATGCATTGCAATAGTATTTTTTAGATTTTATTCAAGAACTCTTTTGGCGAGAATCCTGGATAATTTTTATGTAGCATGGTTCTCTTTGGATGCAAATCTTAGATTCTTTAAAGTGTACAAAAAAAAATGAATAAAATACAGAAATTTGGAGCATACCAATGGGCAATTTAAATTGTGGCTTGAACTACTGTACTAAACCTGTCAGGAAGAAGAGAACGTGGTTAGCTTAAGATGAGCAAAGCTCAATCTAGTGCACAGCCTTGAATGATGGTACCACAGCAAACGTGTAACACTAAACTTTTACTGTGAAGTCTGCTCACATTCCATGTCCAAGTGTATGCGTTGAGTGGTTTCTTTCCTTAACAAGAGAAAAACAACAACGTGTGGATCCCTCTCCCAGCTCAGCATCTGAGTTCGCCGTTTGTGTTAACCTGACTTCAGTAACTTTCTGTAAGGCTGGCTAACTTGGCTGGGTATATGGAGTGGAAGCCTCATGCCATACACAGTAACTGCACAGTTGTGCTACAGTATTTTGAAGTAGTCCTTGAAATACTTATACTCTTTAAGCAGAAGCCCTTGGTCGCACTTTTAAGGTTTTTTTTAATATATGTATATTCACAGATTTAAAAAAAATCCGAACAGCATACTTGAAGAGTGTAATACTCAAACTCTCAGTGCTTCCTTATTGTTTCTAATAGGATTTTTTATTATTATTATAATTATTATTATTATTGGGGTTTTTTTTGAAGGGGTTGGGAGGGTCATTACTTTTTTTTCTTTCAAATAAAGAAGTGATGTTTTTAAATGAAGAAATGCGTGAATAATTGTGAGCCGTCTTGTCCTGAAGCAGTTCTGAGGAGGGCAGAGAGTAGTTTCTAGTGTCAGCCTGTCGAATGCAGCACTGTCCATATGCCATTTGTCTGTCCTCCTGAGCTTAAAGATGCAGCATCATGGAAAACATCTGTCTTCTCCACACCTTTTTGTCATGCAGGGCTTTTTTTTCTTTTTCCACATGTGAAGGATGGTATGTTCTTTTGTTTGCATGTTATCTCTCATTCCTGGCCTCAGGATAAGAGCAAGGAATTTCTGCTCATCTCTTCCTAGAGAAAAGACAGGTTCTTTTGAGGAAAGAAATACTGACTCAACAGTTCACTTAACAGAATGGCTATCTCAAAAATAGTTCTAATTAAAAAAAAAAAAACCCCGAAAAGCGAAACCAAAGTTTTCCTCCTGTCAGGCTCTGGTAAGATTATTTGTGTGTCTCTATCTGTGGTGTGCCATCCTCTTTTTCAGCTACAGGGGCCAGCACTTGGTGCAGACATCTTTGCAAATCTCAAAAGGAAACGTCAGCTTCAAATGTAACCCCAAGTCCTCACAATGTGCAATTGCTGGTGACCTGTTGGTACAGGCAGGCAGCCCTCAAGTCCAAGGAATCTGTGTTCATTCTGTGCTGATTTTTAACTGCTGTCCCTTTCACCATAACAGTGCCAAGATTCATCTTTTGTCTTCATGAAATCTAAAAAAAACCTCCAGGATTCTGTCAAAACCATTTATGGTGTTTAGTTAGGTCTTACTGTTTTCCTTCATTCCAGGATCAACTTCCTTCTAGGAATCAGATGTTGCCCAAGTGACCTAAACCAGTTGAAATCATACATGGGCATGTATGAGACATGTACTGCAACATATATCTATATACATACACATACATGAGCATTGTGCTATGATGCAGATTCTGGGTTCTGAGGAATTCCCTCAAACAAGGTTAATACCTTGAGTGTTTTCTGATTGCCAGCAAAGGCAAGCCCTCCACTGTCCAACCATCTTTCTTCCTCCAAGGGTTCTTTTTTTCTGTAGTCACAGGAAACTCAGGTGCCCTTCCCCCAGGGATCCCAGTACACCTCTCTGTCACCATGTACACTAATCTGCTCCTGTCCTAGTTAAAACAAGGATTGCCATTTACAGCTGACTCAAGCCAAAACTTCTTGTGCTTTCTGCAGTGCCACAGCCAGAGCAGAGGTGCGTGGCCATTCCCTCCCTTGCTCCTGGCTCCAGTGAGGCTCTTCTCTAGTGACTCACATTTCTTGGCTAACTATCATCTTCCCATTATGCAGGTTTTGTCAGAAACAAATGTGTGAATAACAGTAAGAACTGATTTGGCACATAACTGAAATACTTTGTTGCCTTTTTTTCTGAAACCTGGCCTTTGTACCTCTTTTTCTCAGTCTTGTTCACACTAGAATTGCTTAAGGTAGGTTTTTATGTGGTCAAATCAGGAAGGAGTTAAAAGCCAGTGGCTCTGGACACTCAGTGTCTGTAGTATTTAAGGAAGTGTTTGTCCCTCTTCTTTATATCTATTTTCTTTTATTTTCTCAACTCTGTCATATTCAGTACCATTTGCTAGCTTGCCAGAAGATGCAGGCTTAATAGAAACTGACATCTCAGAACTCTTTGGTGAAGGCCATATACATATGGGTCTGGACAAAGTGTGTGTCTCTTTCTCTCTCAACAGTTTCTTCCATTCCAGAAAGCTGTCTGCAGTAACGTCATATATGATGCTGCATCCACTTCTCATATCCTAACACAACTGCCATGTGTTTTGCCTTTTGCACTAGCAGAACATTTTGGGGTTTTCCTCCCTCTTCAATTTGAAAGTCTGTGATGATTTCTGATAGCTTAATGATGATGTTGTTGGAAATGTGATTCTAGCTTTAAAGCTCCCTTTCCTTGTACATGGTTGTGTTTGCTTTCCTGATGGAGTGTTTCTGGATGACGTGTAGAGGACAGTTTCTGCTGTGGATGTGAGTGCGTGTGTGAGTACCTTTAATAGCCTCCTTTGTAGATAAAAACTTTTTAGTGACCATCTCTGAGCTGCAGAATGTTTCCCAAAACATTTCATATCCAGAGCTGAAGTGATTCAGAAATTGCTTAGATGTGTTTAGCACATACTGCCTTGGCACATAAAAAGGGAAAAATATAATGGACTGTGTAAGTTCCAAGAGCAGCACCTCCTCATTAACATTCGAGGGTTCAAGTGGAAGTTCATCTGTTTCCCCCATTTCCTTCAATATAAAGAAAAAAGAAAATCTTGATGCAAAAAAATTACTTTTAAAACTTTTATGAAGTTATTTTTTCTCTCAGCCTCATTAGTGTAGTTCAAGGATACTCAGCATGCTCCCAGCAGTTACTCTATTGGGTTATTCCAATCCCATGCGTGCTTAGGTGGGATCAGATGAACTGCTGACTTACGTGCGTGTTACACTGGGACAGGAAAGCACTGTCTGTCAGCTTTGAAAATATGCATTTTTAAAATTAAAAAAGGAAAAGGCATTATAACAAAAGAAGCCAAGCTACAAAGGGTAGGTTCAAGATTGGGTAGTTTTGCCAGTTTTTAAATGAATTCTGAAAGTGGCTAAAGAGTTACCCTGTGTGTCTGTGTTGTGTATGCCAGGTGGTATAGTCGTAGGCAATTGACTTAGCTGTAAGTGTGTTTTAAAAGTGTAAAAAAAAATAAACAGAAAAACTCACTTGCACGGGTTGAAAAGTACAGAAATGACACTTGTGAACGTAACACTGTAGTTTATAGATCTTAAGCTGCTAATTGTTGAGAGAGATTTACATTTGTCTTGTCTGATTGTCGCAGATTTATCTGTGGCACTTTTACTGTATATAAAAAACTTTAAATAAAGACCTCAGCTATTAACACTGGTCTAGTTTGGATCTTTCCAGAGGGGCAGGGGCAGGGGAAGGGAGGTGCTATCATGGAGAAGAAGAGGGGTGTCTTAAAACTGCTGAGCCCTGAGGGCTCAAAATGTGAGCAAGTTTTCCGTAGCTCTGATTGTCAGACTTTATCTTACACTCAGCCAGCCACACACCACTGGGGCGCAACGAAAATAAGCTGGTGTCAGTGTCTGGTCTTTGCGGGTAGAGGAAAGGAGCAGCAGCATTGCATTCGTCCTCATTGATCCTTTCCAGCCCCCTCGTGCCTGGGGCAGCCTCTGGCAGGGTCCCTGCAGCCACACTATGACTCAGTTTGCAGGTCGGTGCTGTCAGGCTTACCCAAGAAGTGTCTGTCTTGGAAGGACCAGAAGTTGGTCCTGTATTTTCCCACCACTGGTCTGTGGCCTGCCCTGTCCCAGATGAGAACAGCCCTTGCTTCTGTGGACTTTGTCCTTAAGGGATTTCAGGGCCCACTCTGTGTGACATGCATATTTAGAGGCAGGTGCAACTGTATCATCACCCATGTGTCTCAGGGAGCTTGTGATGGAGCAGTTCCAGGCCTGGCTCAGTTTGGATGAGGAGAGCTGCAGCTGGCAGGACAGCACTCCTTAGCAGAAAGCTCCCTCTTCCTGAGCAGAGGCAAGAGACTAAACAATGTTGGTTGAGCCACTGCTGTAAACAAGAGGTATTTCGGCTACCATGTTTCGTAGAAGAATTTCTGAATCCTTTATTATTTGTACAAACTGAAAGTGAGCAGATTCCTCACTGGTGTGGAGAAGATACTTGTTCCTCTTGGTTTTTGGTCATGTGGTATCAGGAACAAAGAACCAAGAAGGGAATGGAAACAATATTTTAAGGAGAAAGGTACTGAGTCCTTTTCTCTGTTTTCACAGAGATGCAAGTACTGTAAAACCAGCAAGAGATCAAAAAAGCAAAAGCAGTTGTTTGCAGGATTTTCCCCCCTGTAATCTCCTCACAACCAGAATGCCAATTCCAGCAGTTTATGGATGAAGTGAGTGCATGGTGCTGCTTTTGCTAGAGCTGTCTGGCTCAGGATGGGACACAGTTGTGAGAGTAAATGGTTCTGCATTCTTTGGGGCGGTCACCTGAGAGGTGCTGGCTGTGGCTCAGGACCAGCAGGGGGCCATGATGACCAAAGGTGAAAGCACTGGCCTTCTACTCCCATGTCAACAGATTTAATCTGATAATATAGGGGATTAGGTGGTGTTACTCAGCTTTTTGGTTAGTCTGTGGGAAGTGGTTTGATAGCTCCACCCAGGTCCTGGGGAACAAACAGGGATATGGCAAGGGTACACCCATGCTGGGTTGCAGCAGTGGAGGTGAGGAATTGGCTGATGTTTCTCACCGGAGCAGTCATTCTCCCCAGCCAAATAACATCACTTTGATGTGCTAATAGTGGAAATTTTTGCAAACAGCCAGCTCCCTACCACAAAATACCTGTCTTCAAGTTGTTTCTTAAACACCAAATCAACTGGTGTTTAAGTGTTGGTCAGTGGTTCATCAGCCTCAGTGGATCCTCCCTCACTGACTGGAGTTAGAAATAGGAAGAGGGTTCTTTGCTGCCTGAGTTAGCATGAAATAGAATATCCCAGGGCAAATCACCTCTACTGAGTGGCTCATACTCTAGCCAGATCTCCTCTGAAATTAGAAATAAGAGTCATCTTGTATGTGTTCTCTGCCTTTGTACCAGCCTTGTGCCAACTCTGGCCAAAGGGGAAAAAATAAGTAATATTGCCTGAGGAGAAAGGACAGAGCAGGATGGGAAGATGCAGTATGTTTTCAGCCCTCCTCCTCAGTGCAGCTGTTCCTGTAGCCCTGCCTGCTTTCAGCTGATACTCTCCTTGCCTTGCAACCAAGAGGTCTGAAGGCATTCAAAAGTTCCTCCACGACATATAAAAGTGTTTTCAGATTGGGGTCACCTATCAGACCTCTGTTGCAACAGCCTGAGGACACCTCTGGCTCCAAATAATTGTTTGAAGAACACCTTTATGGCTAATCCTAATTGTGATCTCTCGGGAGGAGGACTCCTGAGAGCCTGTCTGGCCAGGATAGAGAAGCAGATGAGTGTGACACCACATTGCTCTATCTGGTCAGTCAGCTCCTCAATTCCACCTGATTCTGGCACTACTGACACATCTGCCTATCACCGATGTGCTTCCCCAGTCCCTGAGGGTGAACAGGAGCTCTGGGCCAAGCCAGCTCCCGTTCCTCCCCAGCTCTGCTGAACGCGGCCCTGAAGGGGATGGTGCTGACACAGATGAGCAGACTGAGGGGGAGGCAGCTGCTTGGTTTGCTCTGGGAAGGAGCTGTGACCAGAAAGCACGGCTCATCCTTGTCTCAGGCAGACCCTGAGAACTAAATGGGATATTTTACAAATATCCCATCCTGCTTACCTGGGCAAAGGATCCTGAGAAGACAACAGGGACTGTATGAGGAAGCAAATGACGTTTCATTGATGGAGCACTCCTCAGCAGAAAATATCTTCAAGGAAGCAACATCCCTTGACGCTCCTGATTGTTGTCTCACACATCTTGAAGCAGTTGTGACCCTTGGCACGAGTACAATGGCCCTATCCCACACTACTCAAGAACTTGGGGTATGTTCCTCCAAAAATGTTTCTTTGAAAGATCGTTCGCTTTTTTCAGATGAGCTCTCCACCTCCATTGGGCACATCGGCATTTCCCTCCACCTTTGGAAACAGACTGGCAGGTAGGTATCAGCTGGCATTCCACCTGTCCCGTCCATTGCTGTCCCAGCTGGCAAAGGCCGGTTGTTGCTGGGAGCGGCCAGACTGGCCCAGGCGGGGCCGAGTCTTCGCTACCCCGAGCGCACAGAGCCGGGCCAGGGGGTGCCCGGGCCGGCGGCTCCCGCAGTTCAGGCGGGGGCAGCTCCCGGCCTGCGGGTGGATGCAGACAAAACCTGCCCCTCTGAGCTGCGGGGAAGAGCCGTGTTCTCCACCGGAGCAGCGGCTGGGCGGCCGGGAAGGAGCGGGACCGCTTGCACGGCACTGGGGCGCTGCTGCCGCGAAGTTATAGGGATGAGACCTGGACCGGCTGACGGGAGCCCTTTTGATCTCGGAGTTAACGGAGGGGCCCTGACGGCTTCGACGGCTCCGA
>VXBC01003182.1:475499-486263 GCA_013399945.1 Ploceus nigricollis | reverse complement strand
GGTCTTGATGGAAATTACTTTCCCTCTCCGCCAACTAATGACTAGTCCTAAATTAATAAAATGGAGAGAATTGGCCAATATAAAATGTATGTGTTTTGTTTTCACTTCTGAGTCTAAGGTGGCCACAAGTCACAGTCTGTAATAATGGGGGGTGTTATCAGTCACACAATCTGACATTTTGCCAAAAGGTCTCTTTTGTCTCTTCTCTGAAGTGTGAAAACAAGGGATGTTGTTTCTGGTGTTCTGTAAAGAAAAATGTGGGTTGCAGAGCCTTAAGGAGCCATTAGCTGAAGGAAAGCAAAGAAGGAAAGAAAAGTCAAGACCTGTTTCTTCAAATAATTACACAAATACTGGACCTCTAGGGACACTTAATGGAAAATATTTTAGGAAGCACCTGAAAATCTGCCATGGAAATTTCCCATCCTGGCTATCCCATTGTCTCCTGCATCCTTTATTGGGGTAATCCTGAGAAAAATCAGGCTCGGATAATAATTTGATTTTTCCTTTATTTTGTATTTACTTATTCAGTTGCTGTTAAGGACAATAAAAAGGAAATTACCCACTCCTGACTGAGTTCCCTCAACACTTAGGTAAAGTACAGAATTATACAAAACATGTAGGTTCCCACTGCATGTTATCCTAAACAGCAAAAGCATAAACCAAACATAAGCCCCTCCATGGTGACAAATTATTCACCCACCAGAAGAATTACTCACTCTGAGCAAGTAGGCTTTTACAAGGTTGATTTTTAGGCGTGCAGATGAATGCTACAGCTGGTAAGAATTCATTAGTCAATGAATCTGCAGCAAAGGAAAAGATAAGGAGACAGATTTGTTTTTCCTAAGTGGAAAGGGTCCCACATTGTAATGCTGGAAAATGAATGCCCCGGTCTCTTCCTTTCTCACATTAGAAAAGTGTTTGGTTGTCTGTTTTAGCTTTAAGTTCACAATAAGATCTCCTGAAATTAAAGAATTACTTGTTTTCTTCAATAGAGTGGTACCATTAGACATCTTGAGAGATAGCTGCTCCCTAGAGAGGGGCAGTGAGTGCGAAGGTACAATCCAAACGCCTTTTCCCAGTGCTCCCTCAGCCGGCTGCCTCTCCTCTCCGGGTGTGCCCAGAGCCAGGGACCTGTGTGGCCACTGTACAGCTTGGTTTGTGGCTCTGGGGGCACCCGGCAACATCAGGCTGAGAAACGAGCTCCATCTCGTCCTGGCCATCCAGCCAGCCAACCCCGCAGCTCTGCCCAGCAAACTGCTAATCTGGCCCTGCAACAAGCAGCTCCTCACAGCAGCAAGCTGCAATCCTGGTAAACAGCATATGTGAGAATGAGCTGGTGGAGCTGCCATAAAGACTTTTGCTTNCGGGCCGGAGCTGCCCTGCCCCGAGCGGCGCCGGGGAGCGCCCAGGGCCGCGCCGGGGCGGGCGGCTCCTGCCCGGCACAGCACACCTGCCTGTGTGCAGCAGGCGTTTAGACATGCCATACACCTGTACTGCTGCCCAAAGGACCAACTTCCTCGGTTTCTTTGTATTTCCTGAATCCATTCACTCTGCTGTTGGTTTCTCTGATGCTTCCCTCCCCGCTTCCTCCAAAAACTGTGTGGAGGATGCACACATGAAAGGAAGGAAGAGTTGGCCTCTTAGGGAGGAAGTAGACATTGCTGCTTTTTTCCTTTTTTTTGTCCAATTCTGTAACAAAAAAGCTCCAGCCAGGAGCTGGTCTGATTAAGTCTTAGGATGAAACAGATGCAAAGTTTCACGTGACAAGTAAAATGGCACATGGAAACTGATAAATTTTTACATGCTGTTGTTCCCTATCTCTTGCACAGGATCAGAGCTGTTAGATCTGTAGCTGATTAAGTGTGAGACCCAGCACAATAACAAAAGTGTTGGCTACCTGTTTCTTAATGGTCATTCTGGAGCTGGAGTGCAATATTCTTTTGAAATAAAGACCACAAACAGGGTCTTCCCATTTTTAAACAACCCCACTTCTTTCTATCTTAAAAAGAATGAAAGGAGAACAGGTTTGTTAATAGTGCCAGAGCTGGAGCAGAGGTGCATTTACGTTCCAAAACTTGCATTAATGCCCAAGCTTCAAGAGTTTCCAAGCAGGGCGAAAGCCAGCAAGTCGAAGGAGTTGGACAATTACACTCATTTGTCTGCCTTGTTGGCATTGAAATAATTCAGGCAAGGCCAACTGTGTCACTGAGATTCTCTAAGGTATAATTTAGGCATGAGATGTTTACAATCAACTCTCATTTGCATCAATGAGATGCAAGAAAAACACAGAATTTATTGGTTATTTCAACTGATGGGTTAACTACTAGTTTAACCACTAATATTTATTCAACCTTCTGCATCTGAACAGCCCCATGGCCAGATCCTGCACTCTGGCTGCCACGCTTGCTCTGCAAGTTTCCTGCAAGTGAGAGAGGAGCAAGGCCGGGGCCTACCACTGTGGTTCAAGTTTTGCAAAGCAGAATTGGTGCCTGACCTATGCGGGTGTCTGACTCAGAGCCCCAGAACAGTCAGAGCCATTGGGAACCATAAGCACATCCTTTTTCAGTCCCAGGAACAAGCTAGAACAAAGATGCAGTTTGCCATGGGCCATGCTCTGTGTGCCTGCCAGTGGTGGTTACAGAACTGCTTAGCAAAGAGCTTGATAAAATCAGTGGGGTCGTTTGTGAGCTAGGAAGTGTGTCCATGTGTGCCAGGATCTTGGAGACTGGCCCCCAGCCTGCTTTGGGAGTGCTGCACAAGGAAGTCTAAAGGCTGCTAAGCAAGGCTGCAATGAGCAAGGATTGACAGATTTGATTGAAACTGGAAGTAAGTTTTGCTGGGTTTTTTTAATCCTAGGCTTAGAAGACATCACTTAGAAGAGGGACATTGATCAAAAGATAAACCTAGTGCATGTGAAGACCCTGAAGGTGAAAAGTACCATTAAGTAGGTTAAGGGAGCCTGTCCTTTCATGACAAGCTGTTCTCTGTGCCAGAGGTCAGAGAGCACCAAGACAGAGATGAGAAGATTAGGAGGTCAGATTTCAGGCCACAGAAATCTCTGTAGGCTCTGTCCATCTTGGGCACCTCTGCATGGGTTGCAGAGGAGAGGCTAATGACTGCTGGCTGTGATGCCTTTGGTGCTGCTCATACCTCTTCTCCAGGAACTGACCCAAGCCTTTCAGCTGATTCCTGTGTGCCAGTGGCTCTCTCTGTGTGAACGAATCTTTGGTATTTAGCTGCCTGGCCTGAAATGACTTGCTCTTAGGGAGGAGAAAGGTCCCATATTTCATCCTAAAGGCACCTAGTGAAATGCATGTTTTCCCATTGTGACCCCTGACAGATTCTTGGCCATCTCCCCTGGCCGGCATTTACCAGGGAGAAGTTAAACAGCCCTGGGCTGGGGCTGACCCTAGTCCTGCCCTGGCTGGAGGTTATGCTGGTGATTGCAGGAGGTAGGGATCCCAGGTTTGGGTCTTGGAGGAGACAAAAGCTGACACAGCCCAAACCTGATCTGATGGTGTCTCACAGGATTTGCCTCCTTCCAGCTCTGGGTGAACAAATCCTGCTGATTCAAACCTCAGCTCGAGAGGCAGAGCAGCTCATCACCCAGGCTGTCACCTGCAGTGCAGCACCTGCAGCTTGTCAGTCTTTGTTGGTTACTAGAATTCATCACTGCTCTCCAGACAAACTCCAGAAACAAAGAGTTGCTGCCATTGCCCAGCCTTTGCAGGGCTAATGGGTCACTTCATTCACTGGAGATATCATTCTGCACCCTGTGTAAGCAAACTCACTTGCACGGAGCTTGGTAGGATTGCAGAGTGATTTGTATGAGTCCTTCTACCCCTTGTGGTGCAGACTAGGCTGAGAAAAGGGACGCCAGGGACACCCACGACTCCTGAAATACACTGCACAGCTGTGTACAATGTAATACATAGATGTGAAGTAGCACAAGCACTACTGCTTAGACAGATGGAACAGCTGAGCTGGCATTCAAGTGATAAAAATACCCCAGTCTCTAACTCTGTGGTGTTTATAATTTAAAACAGTCTTAAAAGGTCATTTTTACTACTTAGGTAGTTTGACTGCCTTTTCCACTCTCCTCAGGCATATCAGCTGAGGTTGCTTCATCTCCCTTTGCTTTACCACTACTTCTCCTCAGTTTCAGGGTCACATTCACTGGTGGGTAAAATACTTTGGGTGCCCATTTCACTGGGATATCTGGATAAAAAACTGGTTTTGAGTGTATAAGGATTCATGTGACTGTTTCCATCAGCACACTTCTAACATCATGAATTTTACATTCTTGAATTTGTGATGAATTCAAACACAAATACAAATCTGTGCACAGAAACATGTGGATTGTGCAGGGACCGTATCTTTGCAAGCTGAACTGGAACTGTCTGAAAACTCTCTTTCTGTGCTAAAAATTCAAAATGCAACCAAGTCCAGCATGGGGCTTGCCAGCATTTTAAATGTGTATGTAGGCACAGGTAGATTTTATACACGTGTGTGTGTGTGTGTGACTTTTGACTTATCTCTAAGATTAATGAATGTGTTTCCTGTACCTAAGTGATGTGGAAGCATTTAAAACTGTTGGGGTCACCAGGGAAATGTTGAGAACGAGATCACACAATCTGCATACAACATATCCAGAAACATACAAGCCAGCTCAGTGCAACACGGTATATCTTTTAAAGCAACATGAAATGTTAACCAAAATGTTTAGGATTGTATTAAGCCATGCAAAACAAACAATAAATTTACAATTAACCACATTTAACCCTTTCACTTCAAAGCACAAAATGAGCATCAACACTGAAGGCTCAATAAGCTCAGTGAACATGGGAGACAATAACACTGAAGCCACTGAGGTAAGTCAAATTGGTTGGAATTAATAAGGGTACTATGGGCTGTAATAATATATTTACAGGCTGATGATTATGCTGTGGGAAGGAAGGGAAGGGGATTAAATTCCTGTTTAGTTTAGGCTGCATTTTAGTGCAGCCTGTTCTTCAGTAGTACACAGTTAAAAATGTAGTCTGTCAAATCCCACTGACATATTTTGGCAATAGATATACCCTCTAATTGAAAGCAATTGTTGTGTTGTAAGCTTTCCCCTTTTCCCATTTGTTTTGGTTAACGAGTAGTGGTGGCCTGTCTGCTTAAACACGTATTGAGCAACTGCTCACGGGGAAGTTAGCATATTGCAGAGCATGCAGCACGATCCTGCCTGACTTCATAAGGAGAACTTCCTCTAGGCTTTGGTGGAGAATGTTTGAACAAAGCTGGTAGGATCAGCCTTGCTGGTTGTTGTTGCAGGGTTTTGCTGTATGGGTCAGCTGGGGCTTCCATGTGTGAACCCTGGGGTAGGAGTCAGGCTCCCTTCCAAGGCAGCCAAGCTTTGTTTTGAGCAATCAGCATTGGCCTCTGCTGGGATTCCCATGAGGAGATGCTCTGCTTTATGCTGAATTTGCTTCCTTTGCTGGGATCCAAGTCCTGCATCCTGCGTGGCTGCCCACGTCAGGACAAGCAGGGCCTGGCACGGGTGGGACAGGGGTGGCCCCTGTTATGCCCTAATGCTGTGAGCAGTGCCCCACAGCTCTGGGGGGCTTAACAAGCCCCTGCTTGGCCAGCCCAGGCAAAATGGTGTGAAAACCATTGCTACTCACAGAAACCCTCTAAGGCTGGTGCTAGCTGGACCCAGGGCCCTACTCTACCCTGCCCAGCTGCACCCATGCCTGCCTGTGATGCCCATGTTGACAAGAGACAGGTATGGATGACAGACTGCCAGTGTAACTGGGGTAGAAGGGACTGTGCTTCACCTGGACACCACCTCAGCACAGGCTGAGCTTCCCATAGATCAGAACTGGAGCTGCATTTGAACTCATGAGCCACATCTCCAGCCCTGACCAACGTGAAGCTGGGATAAGTGAGTGCTGAGTCCTCCCTAAGCCTCTAAGGAAAATAAAAGCAACAGGTCACCAAGGAGGTCTGGGGAAAACTGGGAAACCTGCTACTCTTGCATCCAGTGAGGGTCCAAGTGGTGAAAGACCTTCTGTCTACCCACAGGGCCCAGGTCAAACCCAGCACAGGCTACCAAAGACACATCTTTATTGCCTTGTGATAAACCTCCTAGTCCAGACAATCCTGGCATTACTATGTGTGTGAACTTTCACCATCACCAAATCTGTCATTAACCCAGAAAGAAACCTTTTTGTGCTCACAACCTCTGTCTGCACAGCTCCTCTCAGGAGGCAAATCCCTCATGGCGAACACGTCAGCAGGCTGCATGCTGCAGACAAGGTTATGACTGCATTACACATTCTGAGGAGAGCAAGGCTCTATATTACACTGGGAAAGGCTCATCTTTGAAAACAAAGAGGCTCGAGGAAGAAAAGGCTGGTTTTACTCAGAAAGTGGCTGAGGTCCCCATAAATCCCTCTCCCCCTTCCTCAGACAGGGCTGGAGGCCAGCAGCATGGTGGCAGCAGAGCGTGCTGTGCCCCTGCAGTTCCTGTTACAGCCGTCTGCAGCGGAGCCTGGGACCACACCGGAGCATGTGTTTAGATTAAAGGACGCTGGGGAAGTGACCTTGCCTTAGTCTTTCTTCTAAGCACCTAGCAGACTCCCAGCGTGCTAAATCATTAGTAAAAACAGTAATGACAGTCTGGCCTCATCCATGAGCAGTTCCTGCAACACAGATTAGTAACAATAAAATGGGGTCTCGGTCCACGCTCGTCCAAAAATACACCGAGGATTGCTAATCAGTCTATTTCCAAGCCCACTGTTATTTCTGAGTGCCCTGAAGTGCTTGAGTGAGCACTTGCTGATGTATCCAGCCTGATGATTCAGGAGACTAACAACTGAGAGCATCAGGGCAGGGTAACAGGCATGGCTGGAGAGAATCTGGGAAGTGTGATGATCAAGGAACAGCTCTAGTTCAGGCAACGATTTCTCTGTGTCCAAGCGCTTCTCCGCTCCTCCTCATCCCGCCTTGTGTTTCCCTGGTGAATGGCTCTTTGCTCAGAAATGCTGCTTTGGGGACAGCCTTGTTCTGGCCATCTCTGGGCTGGGACAGTGGAGACCAAGGGGACCACTTCACTTTCTCCTACCTGTTACCTTCTTCTGTAGGATAACCACTCATGGCAGGATGGGGAGAAGACAGGGACTGGACTCTGATGCAATACAGCTATTCAGTGGCCATTTTCCATCAGTACAGGTTTCTGAGATGGAAAGCAAGCGGCTAAAGAGATTCAAAACGTGCCTGTAAGTGTTTGTGAATTCACCTTGTGGTCGACTGCCAACCTGCTCTGCAATCATATGACCCAATATGCACACTGAGGGGCAGGGAGTAAAGGAAATGAGAAAAAGGGG
This sequence comes from Ploceus nigricollis, assembly GCA_013399945.1. Classification (NCBI taxonomy): domain Eukaryota; kingdom Metazoa; phylum Chordata; class Aves; order Passeriformes; family Ploceidae; genus Ploceus; species Ploceus nigricollis. The sequence goes on along the minus strand of VXBC01003182.1, from coordinate 478,890 downwards.
GACTGGCTGCCTGAGTCAGAGCAGAAGCACCTTCTGATCCACTGCTCTGCCAGGGCTCTCCCACAGCAGCTCTGGGGTGGTAGCTCCTCTGCCAGGGTGCCCTGTAGGCCGTCTGTGGTGACTGACCCCAGGCTTTTCTCTGCAGGGCCATGTGGGGCACAGGAGGGGCAGCTCCCTGTGTGCCAGCATGTGCTGCCAGTCAGGCCTTCCCCATGCACTCCGTGTCAGACACAAAGGCATGGAGCATGCTGCTCTACTCCCAAGTCCCTGGAGGTCCCTGCCACCCCAGGCATCGAGGTACCAGTGGTCCTGCATGCCTGCCCTGCGAGCAGCACCTCTGCTCTGCCCTGCCCTGGGCTGCTGGTGCTGGGCCAAGAGCTGCCGAGGCAAACCCGGCCACCTTTGGCTGCGAGGGTGGACGTCCTTCCCAAATCCACAGGGCACCCTATGGGCACTTCACAGATAACCCCTGCTAAATAAACAGATGTTTATACTCTCTGTATTAAAGTGATGAAATCCAGGGGCTTGACAGTGTTGAGTCAATATAACCTGAGTAATTGCATGAGTAACTCATGTTTCCCCTAAAGGGAAAGTGTTCTTGTGTAAATATATTTATCAATAATTCAAGCAGATTTGAGTTCTTGTGTGCACAGCCCCTCTCCCCAGCTGAGAGGCTGGTATCCTCAAACCTGCACAGGAGTCCAAGAGGAAGGGATTTTGTCAGGGGGTGATGCTCTATGACAAGAGGCTTGTGGTTTAATTTTGACCTTTTTCTCTTCCTGAACAAAAAATAATGGTGAGATCTGTGTATGAGAGATTTAAAAACCTCTACTACTCCATTAGGAGCATTATCCTGAAATACTCACTGGAGCTTATAACAGCCCAGATAATAGGGGTGGGAAATCATTTCTGGAAAATATTCCCCTCAAAGCATCTTACCAGAAAATTGTTTCCTAAAAACAATAGCAATAAAATCTTTGTCAAATAATCCTTCAATACCACAAATATTTTGTCTTTAATTGTATCAGTGTAGACAAATGCTTGGCATAGGCAATAGGAGTCAGAGTTCCTGGGGAATTTTTTCTGACAGAGCGAGTACTGGATACCTTTGGGTAAGTCACACATTTTTCAATGTTCTTTGGCCTATTTTTTTTTTTTTAATTCCCTGTAATCTGGAACCTAATTTGATATGCCTTAAAAGGCTGATTTCACATGGAAGATGCTCTGCTATCAGGGTAAGCAGCCATAAGAAATCCTAAAATAGGCAGATTAAGGGTTTGGGATCATGGGGGTTTATTTCTATGCAATTAAATACATGATCACATTTAAAAATTGCTAACTTGTAGTTTAAGGAGAAAAAGCCACTAACAACTGGGAGTCCCACATTTAAAAACAGCTAATAATTCTTAATTAAGGATATGATTAGCAGAGACAATGAGTTAGATAGCAAGAAAGCACAGCATTTAATTCAATGCAGATTTTCAGTGGACATGGCATGGCCAAGGCAGTTGTGTATTAATTAGTGTTCTGAAGAGGGTGAGGAGACAGGAAGGGGAAAGGAAAATTGGCAGGTGTAGAAATGAGATTAGACAACAACAGAGGATTTTTCTCTCCAGAACAGAAGTCGTGCAGAATCCCTATCAGCCTCACTAACATGTTTTGTGTAACTTAAGTTCCATGCCACGAGAATGGGCAGGGGACTAAGGCACAGCCCGGGGAGAGGGAGAGGGAGGACAGCTCTCCAGGGCTCGCCTGTGCAGCATTTCCAGGCAGCTGTGATCAAACACCAGCCTCCATTTCCCACCCTTGTTTTAAAGGCTGCTAGCTATTTGTGCGATGCCTCCAGGCTCGACCCTCGCCGTTGTGCTGATACAACTGCTGCAGCTGCACCGCGAGACCGAGCGCTGACTTTCCTCCAGTGCACGGGTGCTCCAGCCAGGTCTCTGCTCTTGGTGGAAACCAAGGCTGGAGGCAAGGATGCTGTGCCCACATCCCACAGCCACTCCTCTTGCCTGTTAGCTCTGCCAGTGCTTCAGCTTGAAGCATGCACACAGCGCTGAGCATGTCATGACCTTGGTATTTGCCATGCGCTGCAGCACACCCGCGTCCCCTCCTGCATGGGGACCTGGGTGTGTTGCCCAGGGAGTCAAGCCCCTGGCCGACCTATGGCTGTGCCCTGTGTCACGATACTGTGGCAGGAGGCCAGCTGGGTAATGGGCTGGGTAACTGCTCAGGGCTGTTTCATGAAGCCTGCAGGGACGTGAGGTACATGGGCAAACAAAGTATCTGCTGCAGGATGCGTGGCCGCGTCTGCCCCCATCCCGGGATGGACCCGGGCTCTCCGTACAGCCTTGCCCAGGAGTGCTGCTCCGTCTCGGAGGTGTCCCCTCCCCTCTGACATACCCGCAGACCGGGAGGAAGGCAGCAGGAGTGAACCCGCTCAGGTGGAGCGATCCCCCGCGATGGGGCGGTGGTTCAAGGGCTGTCCCCTTCACCACCCCAGTGTGTAATTTGGGAAATCACTTCTTTGGGTCTTTCTTATTAAAGCGGCGCCCGTTGGAGGGCAGAGGAGACGCGCAGGCCAGTCTGTACTCCGCTTTTGACGAGTTGTGCGGGCAGAGCCGCTGCAGGGGTGGGGCCTCGTCCCCCGCCCGGTCCCCGGGGAGCGAGGGAGCGGGTATTGCGGGGGGGATGTGTGGGCTGCGGGGGNCCCTCCCGCGCCCGGCGACGGGCACATGCACTGTGCGGCGCGGCGGCGGGATGGCTCCGGCTTCGGTCCCGGCTCCGGCGGCAGGCGCTGAGCCGCGGCCCCCCGCGCTGCTGCCGCTGCTGCTGCCTCTGCTGCCTCTGCTCCCTCTGCTCCTGCCCGACCGAGCCGCCGGCCTGGAGGTGCAGCGCAAGTTCCTCTCGCCCACCCTCACCAACAACTTTGCGGTGGACGGCCCCGGCTCCCGCGTTTACCTGGCGGCCGTCAACCGGCTGTTCCAGCTGTCGGGGGGCGAGCTGGCACTGGAGGCGGAGGCGGCGGTGGGGCCGGTGCTGGACAGCCCGCTGTGCCACGCACCGCAGCTGCCGCAGGCCTCCTGTGAGCACCCCAGGGTGCTCACCAACAACTACAACAAGATCCTGCAGCCCGACCCGGAGCAGGGTGTCCTTGTCGTCTGCGGCTCCATCTACCAGGGCCTCTGCCAGCTGCGCAGCATGGCAAACATCTCGGCAGTGGCCGTGCGCTTCCCGCCGGGCGGGAGCGACTCGGTCACTGTCTTCCCTAGCATGCTGAACGTCGCGGCCAACCACCCCAACGCCTCCACCGTGGGGCTGGTGCTGCGCCGCGGCGGCGGCGGCGGGGCGCGGCTGCTGGTGGCCGCCACCTACACTGGCTTCGGCAGCC
>VXBC01003182.1:321207-475487 GCA_013399945.1 Ploceus nigricollis | reverse complement strand
TTCCCCCGCAACCGCAGCCTGGAGGACCACCGCTTCGAGAACACGCCCGAGATCGCTATCCGTGCCCTCAACGCCCGCGGCGACCTGGCCAAGCTTTTCACCTTCGACATCAACCCCTCCGACGACAACATCCTCAAGATCAAGCAGGGCGACAAGGCGCGGCACAAGCTCAGCTTCGTCCGCGCCTTCTTGCAGCACGGGGCCGCGCCGCCCGCCCGCCGCCCGTACGCCTACCTGGCGCTCAACAGTGAGGCCAACGCGGGCGACAAGGAGAGCCCGGCGCACAGCCTGCTGGCCCGTATCTGCCTGGGCGAGCCAGCCGAGGCCACCCTCAACGGCAGCGGCGAGACCAAGAAGCTGACCGAGTCCTACATCCAGCTGGGGCTGCGCTGCGGCGGCGCCGCCGACGCCTTCACCCGCCTCGTCTCCGTCTTCCCGGCGCGGGCAGCTTGGCGNCCCCCGGCGCGGCCGCGCCCCCCCCCCCCCGCCGCTCCGCACAGCCCGGCCCTGGCCCCGCCGCCCCCCGAGGAGCTGCTCTTCGGCGTCTTCGAGCGGGCCGGAGCCGGCGGCGGCCGGGGACGGCCGCAGTCCGCGCTCTGCGTCTTCCGCTTCGCCGAGATCGAGGAGACGATCCGGGCCGCCCGCAACTCCTGCTTCGTCAGCCCGGCCGCCGGCATGGTTACCGTGCTGGACAGCGTAGTGCAGGGCACCGGCCCGGCCTGCGAGAAGAGAAATATACAGGTACGGCGGGCGGCGGGCACCTGCTGGGGCGAGGGGGCGCGGGGACGCGGTAGCCGGCGGTGGACAGCGGCCCCATCTCGTCGTGTCCCGTCCCGCGGCCGCTGCTGTCGCCACCTCTCCCGAGCTGGAGCGCATCCCCCGCTTCTCCCGGGCGGGCGGCTGAGCCTCACATCCTGCTGTCCTCCCTGCTCTCCCCGGAGACCCTCCCGCCTGCTCGGGGACAGCATCGTTCCCCTAACCTGGTCGCCGGTGCCCCACTTCTCGTGGGTGCCCTGCGCGCCCGGATGTCTGTGGGCATCGCCAGCCCCATGTCCCGTCCCGCGGCGCACAGCCCTGCCAGGGACGGCACACAGGCAGCCTTGGCTCCCCGTGTTCGTGGCAAAAGTTTGCCATTGTCACAATTTGTTACTGAGTGGCCGTAAATGTTAGCACGAGACAGAGTTGCCTGTTTCCCTTTTCACTAAAAAGATATGATGCTTGGGAAAAAAGAGAGGGAAAAAGGGCTGCTTTAACGCTGCATTTTTCCCTTCCTCTGGGACGAGTGCACAGCTCGGCTCCATCAAAGATTGTGAAAACATCTGTTTGATTTCAGAGGCGAGATAGAGCATTTGGGCTTGGGCTTCCCTGTGCAATGCCAGTGGCAAAGAGAGAAAGGTTTCCCATGGTAACCGGAGTGTTTAGTGTGGCATCTCTACTCTGTGGTAAAATATGTAGTCTTAATGCACTTGGTTCATAGACCTACTCTAGCAAAGTTGAACAGTTTTTCCCTGGTGGCAAAGTACAAGCTGCCTGACAGCCAGCAAATCTAGTAGCTGGAGCTAATTCCACAAAGACTGGGTGTGTTAAACACTGGGAGCTCAGTCCTGACATCTTGGCATGGTCACGGCTCTCAGAGGACTCACTGGGAGTCAGGAATCCTATTTACAGGATGTGGAGGCACCCGTAGTTCTTGTGGGCTGTGGCTGATGCTCAGCATCCTTGCGGAGCAGCCCTCAGCCCCAGGCGGGATTGAGCTGTCTCTGCCAAGGCAGGTCAAGCAGCAGCATCGGGGCTGGGGCTGCTCGAGGCATTTGAGAAGTGAACAAACAGCCTGGTCATAACTGAAACACAGTGGCAGATGCACCCATCGCCCTTGAGCTTCCCCAAGACTCCAGGACTGCTGTGGAGATAGAGATACAGTTTTTTCTAACTTCTGTTCAGTAAAGAAAATAATCATGGCTAACACCAGTCTGCTGATGTTGAAAGTATCAAGTGCTGTATCCAGTAAGGTATTTAGGCAGCTAATTAATGAGTGACTCAAAGGAGACTACGCCCAGATGAGATTTCACTCCATCTTTGGTCCCAGCTTGTCACACTCTTCCAGTGTAATGTGTGTTCTTGGTAGCACCTTCCTCTCCAAGTACTACCTGGGTAGGCAGGGAGGGCAACTAGGAGCCTGTTGTCACTGATGCCATAAAGGCTGAGAAGGATGTTTTGTTCTTGAAAGGATGAGCAATGGGATATGAGGGTCAGAGCACTGCCAAGCCATTGGGAGTCAGTGGGAACCCTCTGTGTTTGCAACCGTGGCAAGATCAGGCTGCAAGAAAATTTGTTCATGTGGAGACAGCAGCAAGACCAGTGGTGCTATAAGATGGGTGGGGAGATTGGGTTCTAGTACCAACTGACATTGCTACTGTGTCACTGGCCTTGAACCAGTCATTGAACCCGAGGTACCTCAGTTTCCCGCGTACTCCCGTATTTATTGTTATTCAGAAACCCAACTCGTGTAGCGTCAGATTGCATTTGTAAAGCTGCTTTGAGATCCTTTGATGTCAAGTACAGCAGGATATAAATGAAGCATAACATTAATATTAGTTCATGCCTAATATTTCTACACTTCCCACTTATTTGAAGCATATTCCTCTAAAACCGCTGATCGAGCCTGCTGGGAAGCCATCCTGCTAGTCAGGAGAGCCTCTTTTTTTTTTTTTGTTGACTTTTCCTTAATCGTTAGAATTGCCAACAACTTAACAAGCTGTTTTTATTTTCAAGTCCCAGAGTGGCAGTGTCAACAGAAGAGTTGTAATAATGTGTTTCTTTGTGCTGCTAAAAACTAACATCAGTTTCCACCTTCAAGACAGTGAAATACTCTAATACGTTTTGTGTCCTAGACGTGGAAATGCAGCAGGAAAATGTATTAAAGCAGCAGCTGGTCTGGCAGAGCAGATCAGTATCTGTCTTCCCGTTGTGAGCTCCACTTCTCCTCCTGTTAGTGGGTTTCCAGTTTTCCCATTGCCTGTGCATCACTGATAGGGGCTCTGGTGTTAGTAAGTTTAGGTCATTAGCTCTTCCTGAGGACCAAATACTTGGGTTTTAATCTCCTTTTGGAAGGAAAAAACCCTGATATTGGCCTGATTCATTCCAAGCTTGTGTTCAGCTGAAGTAGTCAGTTGTTACAGGTCTGGACCATGGGCTGTTAGGTGTAATGCAGTGTGAAAGGAAAATCATTGACCCCTTGTGTGCTCTCCAGTCTAATTGAATGCTCCTCTCCAGCAGCACTTGCTTTGACTCAGCCAGGGAGCTCCAGCACTCACCCACCAGTGAGGGCTTTTGGGAGTGGGCACTCAACATGCCAGCCATCCCTGTCAGTCTCACAGCGTTTCTGCTCAGGGCTGACTGATGTGGGGCAGAGCTTCTCAGCACTCAGTGCTGTGCTGGGAGGTCTGAGGGAGGCTGGCACAGAACCAGGGGCTTTGTCCCTGTACAGGTCGATGTGGTGGCAGCCACTTGTTTGGCTCCCATTGTGACCATGTGGGATTGGCCACACAGGGGGCTGTGGAGGGTGGATCTGCCAGCTGCCCTGCTGGCCTGCATTCCCCAGGCTGGGGAAGGGGAGCCACCAGCTTGGCCTGGAAACAGCCCCTCTCTTCTATGGAAATGCTTACTTGCAATTAAGCACATGCTTAACAGCTTTGTGTCAGACGAGGAGAAAATGTGCAGAGGAGGATGGTCTAGGTCAGGAGTGGGGGCTGTTGGTTATTCTCAATGAGGGTTGCTGAAAAGTCACGTATGGAGGAGATGAATTCACAGTGGCAGCTCAGGGGAAGGAGGATGTGTGAGGGAAGGATTTAGGTTGGTTGGCTTCTTGCACCAACAGTGAGTGGGTGAGCTCTAGGATTGCTTCCCCTCAACAGAAATAGTTTTTTATAATGAATTTTGTGTCAAATGCAGCTAAATTGGAATACTTGCATGGAATCACTGCGGTGTTTTGCCTACTCAAAGCCCATGTGGAATTTGGACTCAAGCCCCCAGAAGGGAAGAGGAGTAGGAGCTCTCTGGAGCAAACTGCCTGTAACAGCATTTGCAGCAGTGCGCTGACAGACCTTATCGAATTCTTGGGACACTGCGTGGGTTTATAGCTCCTATTTGAGCTATTCTACCCCAGGGGGATCATGGCCCAGTGGGTTTGAAGGTTATGCTGGCTGCATGGCTGGAGTGTGACACAGCTGTGGGATGCTGAAGCCATTATGAAAGCAGAGCAGGCAAGAGCCCATCCCCAGCTTCCAGCTGGCTCGAGAGCAGTGGCCATGTGGGGCATGCCAGGAGTGTCACCCTCAGTGCCACTGAAAACAAAGGTCTGCCTGGCTGTTCCTTTGGTCACGCTGCATCACAGCCACGGCCCAAAGTAGCAAAGCCCCCACGGTGTCCTCTTGCCACTGCTCCATCTCTCAATGGGTATTTTGGCAGGGGACATGGCCAGGCACCTTTGTGTGCACACTTTGCTGTGATGAACAAGCTCATTTGAGGAAGAGCTGAACTGGAAACCCCATCCCATGCTCACAGCTGCGCCAAACTCAGTGTCTTCTGTGGGTTCTGCACGAACCCCATGGTCTCCTAAAAACTCCTGGAGAGGTACAGAAAGCAGACATATTCATTAAGCCTAGATTTGCTGGCCAGGGAACTACATCTCTCTTGGGAAATATTTTGGGGTCTGCAACTCGAAAAAGGCTGAAAATCCAGTTTGTTTCCTCTGCTGAAAACCATAGGCATAGTGGCATGGGATAATGAAACATTTCAACATGAATTCTCAAGTTTCTGGCTCTTGTGGCTTTGTGTCAGATCCTGCATGGTCACTGAACATCGTGTTTGGGGGTGTAATGATGAGATACCCACCAGTGAGCTGTACTATAATGGGTTGTTAAATAAAATGAACTCCTTGGGTAGACTATATAAACAGTCTCTGTATATATGTGTGCCTGGGCATGGAAATGTGGTTTAAAACCATTCAGAAAATGTTCCCAAAGAAAAAAATCTCATATACACGTGGGAATATGACAAAGCATCTACTTACTGTCAAAATATACTGTGGCATCTCCATGGGATTGGGTTTTATAGGAGCTGAGTTACTTTGAAGTGCTGGTTTATACTAATTTAGAAATTCCAAACATGAAACTAAATGTGCTCTAACCCTACATCTCCTCAAATAAATCCAGAGGATTAGCCACAGAAAGGAAACTGGGAATTTACACTTAATTTCTTCATTAAAAATGAGGCAGGGGTTCTTGTAGCAAGCCTAATTTCTGTGTTTTGCAGTGCAGGCTGTTTAGAGTTGCTGGCACCACCCCAAGGTGTCACTGCCCAGGTACTGTAGAGCTGTACCATGGTTGTCACCATCATCTGTTTTGCTCTGGGGTGCACCATTACAGATGGTGGGAGGTCAGTGTCCCTCCAGCTGCCCTGCAAGGGCTGGGGGCGAGGGGTCAGGCTGCCTGTGGAAGGGCCAGGGACCCAGGATGCCCCGACGAGAGGTTTAAGCCACAGTGTGAGCTTTGCCTGGCTTTGGACCCAGACCAGAGCACTGTCTACCTGTTCTGTCTCTCACCTGGTACTAGTGAGTTGTGGTCAGCTGTTGGTTAGGTTTCCTTGGGAATTTATGTGAAAGTACATCCTGCTGCTGCAGTCAAGGTGCACACAGGCAGCTGTGTGAACACCATCCTTCCTGGGAAGGCAGGCTCAGCTCTGTGGGCTGCCAGTGCCCGGGGGCTCTCCCACTGCCAGGGCCGGCATGGCCTTTGTGCTCCGTGCCAAGCAGGGGAGTCTCCTGAGGAGCAGGTCGGTGCCCCCGAGCTGAAGGTGGGTGGTGGGAATGCTTTCCTGGGGGCCCCAGGGCTCATCCCTGCTTTGCATCTCAAGCTCAAACAGATCCCAAACTGCAAAGGGAAATTCAGTCAAAGTGGCAAAAGTTTCTGTGCCTGGAAACAGGAAGTTGTGCTGCTTTAGGGAACAGAAACTGGCTCCTGACCGTGGCACGGTGCCTGCCTGCTCTGGGAGCCCAGTGCTGCTGGCTGGGTAGGCAAAGTGTTTGCCAGTCCCTTGGCAGATGAGGGGTCACAGGCATGCTGCTGGTCTGTGGAGAGCTCTGCCAACAGCTGGCTGTACAGACCTAGAAATTCCTGGTACCTGGATGCTCAGACTTGATTTGATCCATTGAGCTCATCAAATCCCCTGTAACTAAATAACAGTTTAGGTGGAAAACAGGAAAAGGGTCGTTTTGGCTAAAGCCAAGGGCTTTCCAGAGCAGGTGTTTGACTCCCACATGTGAATGTGAACCCACGCCCCAGGAGCCGCAGTGGATGCAGGCTCAGCTGCAGGGTCTCGGTGGATGGAAATGAAGGGATTTGCCATCTCTTTTCTGATGTTTCAAAGTTTCATTTACAATGATTGAGTGACAAGATTGTTGGGACTGAGGGCACCTGGAGAAGTGAATAAGGCACTGTGAGATGTTTATGGATGCCCAGGGGTGCTGTAGAAACACCTTACTACACCTTGTAAATCCCGACAGGTGTCTGTTCAGTGGCACTGCTGGGACACTCTGTCCTCTCCCAGCGAGGGCTTGGAAACATAGTAAGTCTGAGCCCTGGCTGTGGCAATTTAATGCAAGCACCAGGCAAGCTGGAACGTGAGGTGGTTGGAAACAGTGTTCTAACCACCTGAGTGTCACCACACGCTGCCTACAGCACCTGAGTGCCACCACATGCTGCCTGCTGCAGCGTGGCCGCGCCTCCCCGCCAGGCTTGTGCACGGCGTGTGCCGGGGTGGACCGTGGCTGCCAGCAGCTCCCAGCTGCAGGGGCTGAGCCCCTCAGCTGCACCAGGGAGGAGGGATGGATGGGGCATGTGGCTGCTACTCTGTGCTGGGAATGGGATAGTTTAGGGGTGTGACTGCTCCTCTGTACCAGGCATGGGGTGGATGGGGGGTGGCATTCTTGACTGGAGGAAGAAAAATGGCTCCAGGGGTGGCTGACTGTTGCTTGGTGGCGTTGTCCCCAGGGCAGTGTTTCGACGACCCCATGCACTCAAGGTCCCTTTCGCATGGTGAGCCCTGGGTACAGTGCAGCTCGTGTGTTGGGGCAGCATTGTTGTCCTTGTTTCATGGTGGGGAGGTGGGTGCTCAGGTCCCCTGATCAATGTCTCTGGTCAGAAGAGTGGCAGGATTTGAATTGAGGTCCCAAGGGTTTCTGTGTGACTGTCCCCAGCACACATCCCTGGAGCCATAGTGTGGCAGGGGATCAACAGCAACATCTGCAGGAGGGATCCGCTTTGCTATTTCTTTTTTTTTGGGGTTTTTTTGGGTGGTTTTTTTTTTTTTGGTTTTGATTCCTGTGGGGTTGGTAAAGAAATTATTTTAAGTTGTTGTTTTCAAGTTGGGCTGTAACACCCTGCAGCAGGTGGAGGAGGTGGCAGACTGTCTATGGCATCTCTCACTTCAAGAGGCCAGTAGAATTTATTGACCTTTTTGAGCAGAGGGAGCAGTACTTATTCCCAACATCTGGAGAGCAGCTCTGCTGGCAGCTGCTGTTCTGACAGAGTGAGGCTGCAGGGGCGTGGGACGACTTGCGCCTGGGAAAGCCCAGATCAGACCGGGCCCAGATGAGCCCTTGTCAAATGTGATGTGCTGGTGAGCAGGGTGGATAGCAAAGCCCACGATGATCTCGCCTTGATACCTGCTGAGTGTCAGCAGGGAGTGTCCAGCGCAGAGAGTGCACGCTGGCTCCTTACGCAGGTCTGTGGGAGCTGGGACTAGGATGTCTCCGAGGAGTGGGGATGTGCTGGCTGTGGCATCCTGCAGCAACAGGGATGGCACGTGGTCTGATCTGCTGTTGCCGATTCCTGTGCCTTCCTCTCCCGTTTATCAGATCTGTGGATAAGCACAGCCTTGCAAGGTGGGACAAGAGGCTCCTCAGTGTGGGCTTTTTCTCCAGTGGGCAGCCTGATAGGGGTTAACTTGGATAGTTAAGCTCTTTTCCATGTTAGGGGGCTTGTTCTGCTGTGCCCCTCCTCTGAAGGCAACATGGCCGGAGTCACAATCATGGATTTGCTGCCATGCTCCCAAGAGCGCTGCTGTGGGAGCTGTGGAGCTCTGGTGGAGTGGTTGGGCCCAGGCACAAACCCCAGTGAAAGTCCCAGTGTTCAGTGAAGCTGCAGGCTCATGTTTGCATCTTCAGCCATGGAACCCAGCTGATGCTGTGCCAGCTACTGGAACAAGGCTGCCTATTTTGGGCCTGAACCATTGTAGGGCTGTTGCTGTTACAAGATGTCTGCAGGTTATGTATTCTAAGTGGAACTGGAATACAAATCTTTCAATTCTAATCCAGAAGCAAAATTGCCTGAAAGTCTGGATTTTGAAGACATGTACATCTATTATTTGAAGGAAGTCTGGAACTTACCATTCAATTTCTGTCTCATGTCTGTTTAAGGTATTTTGCTGCTGTGTACAGCTCCCTTCTGGGGCAGGAACCCATTTGTTATTTGGTTTTCATCCACTGTCTGCTGTGTGTTGCCAACATCCAGCAGGCTGTGAGCTGCTTGTGGCCACTGCTGTCTCTGGTGGGTCACCTAAATAAAAGGAGCTATTGAAAACTTGGCATGTTCCTGAAAATAGCTGTGTGTGGAGTGATCATTTTAGGAAGGGAAATTTTACAGTATGATGATAGCACTCGATGAAGAAGGGAAGAGGTGAAAGATGAGGAGGTTTAGCCAAAGTTGTTTGGCTTGCAAGTCCCTGTCATCCTTTGTCTCACAGACCTAGACATTGTGGTTCAGAGGCATCAGGACTGATGTGCTGTTGTGTGTGGTTTCCCAAGGCTGGGAACTGCCTTGTGCAGGACAAGGGCTCACGTTGGGCTTTTGGCAATCGGTGTAGCATGTCATTAAATGGGAAGGAAACTGGGGCTAAATGTCTGTTTGAAGGGACAGAAATCGATGTCTAGAGAGCAGATACGGGTAATGTCTGATTTGATGTGTACGGGTCTCCGGAACGAGGTAAGGGGTAAAGGACTGGGATGGTGCTCCTCATGTGTCCCTCCTGGGTTTCCCAGCCAGGACACTGCTCTGCTCAGCTGGTGGCAGCCTTGCTGCTGGGGCTGTTTGACTGTGGAACCACAACTCGGCTACACTCATGCAAACTGCTGGAAAAAGATGTCAAGTTTTGGGAGGAGCTGGGGTTGCAATGTTACGTCCCTGGAATCTCCTAACTGTAGTGCCATTTCCTGCTGAGATTTGGTATCACAGCAAGCTCAGTGGGTCTCTCCAAAAAGCTTTGAAAACAGCAGCTTCTGCAAATCTTGAAGACAAAATATAAAATGATAGAGAAAAAGAAAGCCTTGCATGCTTTAATCAAATCAGAGCAGTGCTCAGTTGCTGAATCCAGTATGACCACTGATCTGTAACAACATTCGAAATTATCCAAGTTTATAATTATTATAATCCTAATTTCCTAATTGGGAGGGGAATGGGGTAGGAAGTGAGGACCTCCAGAGTTGAATCTGTGGAGATGTCAACAGGTACAGTGCTTTCAGAGTGATGCCTGGAGAATACCTTTTGCTTTTTTCAGGTGCTGCCTGCCAGAGGAGACAGGGTGCGAGTGTAAGGGCTGGCCACAGGCCGGAGGAGCCTGGCTCACATGTCCATCCTTGCACTTCCTTTGCACTGATAATTCTCTTGAATTTCTTCTGCCCCCAGAATGAGGACAGGGGTTAGAATGGAGGAAGGCTTCACTGGTGATGCGGGGAAGTGGTGTGTCTCCTGTAGACTACATCTGTATAGCTTCTGCATTTGGAGTGCTCAGTTAATGAGTAAAAGGGTTTTATTAAGCTTTCTGTGAAAAGCTTCTTCTGTGGGCTAGGTACTCGACCAAGTGGTGGTGGCTTGTTTTTTGAACTCTGGTGCTGAGGCTGTGGAGCAGGTGATGTGTGGGGGATACCCAGAGGAGGACAGCACTACAGCACAGCGTTGCTTCTCAGAGGCAGGTTTTACTTAGGATGCATAAAAGAAGGGTAGAGTTCTGCTCATTATCTCAGGGCTTAATTGATTCAGCAGAACTAATGAGGAAAATACAGGAAAACATTTACTATAAACTATTGCTAAATGAAATAGATTTGAACTGACACATGCAAAAGACCCGTTGTGCTAGGTAAGAAGCTGTTACTTTAATGGATGCTTTTTTCAGCCCTGACTTGCACAGATATGCCTTCAGAGCACTTTGAGCATGTGAAGTGCTAAGTGTTAGTACTAGCAACAATAAAATAGTAACGACCAAAGATCGAGGAGCCAAACTCATGGTTCATCAGGGACTCTTCCCTGTGGAAGAGAGTTTTAATGGTCTGAGGGTGGTTACTGAGGCCAAAGCTTAACGTAAATGAGAAACACAGGTTGAGTGGTGGAGGGGTAACAAGGAAAGAACAGCTAAGAAAGTACAGCCTAAATAAACCAAGTGTCTTACTCTGAGCAGTTTCGGTGGGGGAGGTGTCTCTTGGGCTTCTGAGCAGAAGTGGGTGTCCTTGAGATGAGGCACACTCTGCTGATCTGCTCAGCCCCTTGTCCTCAGGGAGTGGGAAGAGGAGCTGAGTTTCCAAGAGGGGTGAATTTAAAGGACATACAAGCTCTTGCTGCTCAAACACGTGTTGTTCTGACTGTGACAACCCCTCTGGAGCCTGTTTGTTAATCCCTCTGCTTGCCCATTCCTGGTGGATTTGATTGTATAATCTGAAGTATTGTATTTAATGCAGGATGAAGGCTAACATAATAAGCTTGACCAGTCTTCCTGGCGGCATGAAGGATGTGCAATTTTAGTTTAAGAAGTGCTTCTTTTTCATGTTTCTCTACTTTGCGCAGTTCCCTATGCTGTCAGGCTTGCTGTTTCAGTGCCCTGCTGGGGGAAGCACTGGTGGGTGCCAGACACACGACTTGTGTGGAGCAAGGCAGGGGGACCCATGCTGGGCTGCCAGGGCTGGGAAGGGTGTTTTGGGGGAGGGCTGTGCAGGTCCTGCCAGTCACCTGTCCACATTGCCTTCAGCTTTCTTTTCCAGTTGAGGTCAGCATGACAGGGTTGGGTTTGATGGAGTGATGGCAGCCATGAGCTAGGTCAGTTGTGGCTGGAGGAGGGAGCAGAGGAGATTTAGAGGAGAAGCACACTGTCAGCTGCAGGCATCCAACTTTGGTGCCACAGAGCTGGAGCTGAAGCTGGAGCCTCTGAGGACTCACAGCAGCAGATGATTGGATGGCAATAGGTACCTGTGGTTGTTCAAGCTGTTGTCAGGCTTTGGCCTCACTGTAGCAGACTGGCTGTGCCTGCAGCCCAGCAGTGCCCTGATCCTGTCCCAGTCTCTGTGTCCTCCTGCTGAGGTGGGTTCTGGCAGGCAGCAGCCGAGTGGGCGTACGTGCTGTCTGCCCAGGGCTGCCACTGCCAGAGCAGCAGATGGAGCTTGGGTTTTGCCCTCTGAGATGATCTGGGACGCTGAGAGCCTCTTCCAGCATTCACACTCTCACACCTCTGGTGGTTTGAGGTCTGTGGCTGCGGTGGAGGTGAGCATGGCTGCTGCTGCTGCGTTGCAGTGCTTTGGCCCGACCCAGCTGTGCCTTTCCCTAGCCATCAGTCCTGTGCTTGCTGTGTCCTGCCTTCTAGCAGTTCTCTGTGCTCTGTCCCCTTCCTTACCTCAGCCACCAGTCCCATGTGAGGCTGCCAAGAGTGAAATTTAGGAGCTGTCAGGAAAGACAAGTTTGGAGTCAAGAGGAGAGAGAGGGAAGAATGAGTTTTCTAAGAGTGATAGCTCCCTGCAGGCACAAGGTCTGGGTGGCTGCTGGGAGCAGAGGGATGTTGGAATAGAACATTACTGGTGTCACATTAGTGACTCACAAAGTAACCCAGCCCAGGGCTAGCATTGTGCAAACGGGCAAAACACAGCAAAACCCCCGCCTCCTTGCTTGAGAAACTTGTGGTCTAAGCAAACAGTGAAACCAGAGTGCAACTCTCACTTTAAGTCTTTTTTTGGTTTTTTAAGAATGCCTGCTGTGCTATGTGGATACTGTACTGTTGGTAATTCTTGAGAAAAAATTGTCCAGATTAATTTTGCCAGAGATTCTCAGCCTGAGTGCCTTGACTGGCCACAAGTGCACATTGATTTGACTCCTGTTGCCTAAAAAATATGATGGGAAGTCTGAGGAGCTCTGTGCTAATGCCTGCCCTTGAGCACCACTGCAGCTGGAGACTGCTTACATCTCAAGTGCCTCAACAGTGGAGTCCTCTTCTGAGGATGACATTTTCCTCCAGGCATCCCAAAAAGCCTGGTTTTGACAGGTCTGGTTGCGACACTGCAGCAGATAAATGAGTGATTGTGTGTACAAACTGCTGGGGGACGGGGGAGCTGCGGGGGGAATGCTGGGGGTGTGTGGTTGGTCTGGGCTCTGCTCGACACAGAGCAGGGCTTGTACTCTTCCTTAGCATAATGCAGCCAGGCTGGCTTGGCATCACTGGCTGTGTCCATTCGCCTATGCAATATTTCCCCACTGGTTTTTAGCCTGTCCCTACTGTTCAGTGCAAGTCTGTGTCCTGCTATTCTCTTCAGACAGTATCCTAATTATTCTGAATATTCTCTCTGCAGTCAGAAATTTCCCTGAGTCATACCTAAATGTTAATAAAAGCCTAATGGTTTATGTTAAGGAAGGCAAGAGATAAAACTAGAGCCCTTTTATCACAGCCTTTAATGGCCTGAAAATGTCAGTTGTGTGGGAGCAGCTGCCAAATTTTGAGCCTATGAAGATGATGGCTAAGTCCCACAAATCAACAAGTTTGGAGCGGATTATCCGATGCTGGCTGTGTCATTTTCCCAGGACTCCAGGCATGCTGGAAGCCAACACTTTAATCCTCTCTGATATGAAGTCTGAAAGGGGCTGGGCTCCCCTTCTCACTCCGGAGCTCTGGAGCTGCTGCAGCGCAGCCAGCATGGCCCCGTGGAGGGCAGGGGCTCAGGGCTTTCCTCTGCGCCGCAGCTTCTGAGTCACAAATTAGCTCCAGCTTTGCTTGAGAACTATTTTTAAGGTCACAAACACAGGATGCAGAAATCAGCGCATTTCATGGTTTTCCTGAGAGCTGCCTCACCACTCCTCTTCCTCCTTCTGTTTCCAACAGACTTCCTTCCCGAAGGGACATCCTGCATGCCCAGGGCTGGGGAGCTGTAATGGAAATTTTGGGAAATCGCTTTTTATGCTCCTTATAGGCTTGGGATAAAGAACTGAACTCACACTGTGAAGACAGCTGAACTCTTGAGCTCTGATGTGGCTGGAAATCTTTTATCTCTGTCCCATTTTGTTTCTGCAATCGCACTCAGGGGTTAATCTGAGTAACCATTCTCTTAGCTTTGGCCCCTTGATTTGAATTCATTTGCATCACTTGTGAAGTTTTGCAGCAATAGCACAAATTGCAGTGTGGAGGGGCACAGCAGTGTGTTCCCCTCCTCCTGGCAGGGCATGGGGGCCAGCAGAGCTGCTCAGCTGGTGCTGGCTGTGGCTGTCCCCAGCTCACGCCCAAGAGGCTCCTCACCAGCGACAGAGTAACAGAGTCAAACGTTTTGTGGGCAGGAGGTTTGGATCTAGAATCAGCCACAGTTCTGTGAGTTACTGAGTACCAGAGTGTGTCAAAGAAAAATAGAGGCAATACAGTAAATGCCCACGGGGTGTTTTAAAATGCAGATTATAGAAAGAGATTGGTTTTGGAAGAAAACATTTGTTCTTTTCCCACTTCAGGATAGGGCAGCTTGATTTAAGGAGTGAGATTTAACCCTTTCCACTTGTACATGGCCTTCTATTACATTCATCTAGTGCAATTCCCCAGCTGTGGTGACTGCCTGGTGTCTGCAGAAGGATGTGACTTGGCTGTATCCTGTTTACTGTAACGTGATGGAGTTAGCTGTCCTCTTGGTGCTTTGGGGTACGGGTAGCAGCAGCACAGCATGTCATCCCTTCTTTGGACCCGGGAGAGGGAAATACCATATGTCTCCTACCCATCCGTTTGTTGGAAGATCTGATGTCATTTGAAGAAAGGTGTTTCAGAGGAAGGATGTGTGCAGCCAAAATAAAGCTTGGCCTGGGTTAGAATAGTTACATCCTGTTTACTATGGAAAACACTTTGCACTGATATGAGCTCTGAAATGCATGATTTATAAGCCGACAGGCGCTGCAGATAAGGGACTTCCCGTGATTTTGGCCACCTGTGAGAAGAAAGGGCCATGTCTTTCAGGCTGGCAGGCAGTGATGCTGGTCCCAGCTCCTGCGCAGCTGCCATAGAGAGGAGGTGCTGAGCATCCCTTGGTGTCCCAGGTGGCTGGAGGTGCCTCTGTGCCTCAGTTTCCCTGCAGGAAAGAGCCTTGTAAGCTTCAGGTGGTGATAATCTTAAAGAGTAATGAAGAAGAGCTAGAGATAATCATCCCTAAGACAAGTAAATAGCCCCAAGTGAATGTCTAAGTAGCTGTTTGGGAAAGGAAGGAATCATTAAATCAGAAACATGAATGGCTTGCCATGTCCTCTGTATAGTATAGAAGAAGTTGTGTGGCCCAGTTACAGAGAAAACATACGCATTTAAGAATTTGGGCTGTGATTTTACTTTTTACTAGAATGAGATGCAGTAAAACTGCAAAATGCATTTAGCATTGCATCCACAAACTTGATCCTTTCGTCTTGGTCCCCTAAGAACAGAGCTACATCTTTGAATGTGCTGCCCCATTTGGCACTCATTTGAGCAGAGGAAGTTTTTCACATCAGGCTTTGTTACTCCGTGTCTGGCGCAGCCCGCGGTGGCCACGGGGTCTGGTGAGGCACAGGGGACCAAGGTCAGGGTGGTTTTTTGGAGAAGACCCAGGCTGTCTCTAGTGGCACTGTGGCTGGGCTAGCCCAGCAGCAGAGGCATGAGCCCTGGATGTGTCTGCAGCAGCACGATCCCTGTGGTCAGGGGTGCGTGCTCATGTGCAGAAGTTGCTGTGGGGTGTGATTGCTCTGCTGGGTAGCCCAAGCTGTTTGCCAGCCAGCTGCTACAACACACCAAGGGCTGGCTGGCACCCACAGCTCCTGGTCAGGTTTGCTGCTGTCCTCTACCATGCAAGGAAGAGGAGTGGGCAGTGCCATGGCCTGCAGTCCCCATGCTGACTGCTCCCTGGACCAGTCATGGCCATGACAGGGAAGTCACCAACCCCCTGTGGGCATCTGTCTGGGGCTTCTTTTCTTTTGCTGGTGCAGGGGCACCATCTCTTGCTTATGCATACAAAGCCCCATCACTTTGCATTCCTTTTGGGTTTTAGCATGTTTCTTCCCCACTTCTCCCCAGGAATGTGTTGCTGTGGTGTGGCACCAATCCAAGACACTTGGTGGCTTGGGGGCAGATGGGCATGAGGAGAGTTGCACCCCAAAGTGGGATGACCCTGCAGAGAGACCCTGCCCAGTCTCACCCTCCTGTTGTAAAGCCTAAAGATTTGCTTAATCTTCTGAACTGTCTGGAGAGAGGAGAGAGCCAAAGCTTTAGCCTGGTTCCATTAATGAAATGGTGATGATGACTAGGGAATTAGCATCCAGGCCCTGGTGTAGCCCAGGGAGGAAGGACTGTGCTGAACAGGCTGGTGGTCACCTTCTGCCTGGTGGAAACTGCATTCCCATTCCCTGACAGATACAGCCTCAAATTCCTGCATTTATTCTGCTTAAATTCAGAATTCTGTCAGCTTCTGTGGCAGTGCTGTCTGCCTTATGACTGGATTCAGAAAGCCATAAATGTGCTTTGTCCTTGGGGTGTGGGATGCAACCCTGCAGGTATCTCTTGCTGGAATTTTGTACAGGCACTTCCCACAACTGGAGCTTGGGTTGTATGCAGATGACCCGTGGATACCTGCTGCTGCTGGAATGCCAGCCCTGCCGAGGAGTGTGACAGTGGGGTCACAGCGTCCCCTAGGCTAAACCTGGGGTGACACTGTGGGTGACGTGGTAATAGCCCTTGAACATGCTCATCATTTGAAGGGCTCCAGCTGCACCTGCTGCAGCTCAGAAAAGCTGCTGCAGGAGTGACTGCAGGTGAATTGTTGGCAGTGAGACTGTTGTGATGTTCAGGCGTTGTCGAATCCATCCAAGTTGTCTGAGCAGAAATTACATGAGAATCTCAGAGGATTTGGAGTGAGGGAGTCATAAATCTTGGGTGCATCTTGGCAGGGTAGTAGGAATATGAGGCATCAGTTCCACTTTCAAATGCTGCTGTCATGCAGCAAAAGCACTAATTAATTTAGCACAGGAGAGTCAAGTCTGTTGTCTTGCTTTCGGCCAAACAAGTCAAATGCCTGCTCATAGACACAGGTCAATGACAAGTCCTTAACCACTGCCTTTGCCCCTCGGCACCTGACAGTGAATCCATATGGAAGCCCTGCTATCAGTCTTGTGCCCCATGTGCCAGCCCTTGCGGGTCAGCTCAGCAGCCAGGGCCAGTTGCATTTTCCTGTTCCATGGCTCAGCAGTGAGGGGCTCTAGGAAGGCAGAGCAGGGCTCTGAGGAGTTTGTCCCCACTGCTCCTGAGGGGGGTGGCAGGGGAACACACTGATGTTTGTGCAGCCTGTTGATATTTGTGTCTCTCCCCAGCTGCAGCCGGAGCAGCTGGACTGTGGAGCCGCACACCTCCAGCACCCACTGGCCATCGTGAACCCTGTCACAGCCACCCCCATCTTCACCTACAGTGGCCTGACTGCCGTGGCGGTGGCCAGCGTCAACAACTACACAGTCGTGTTCCTGGGCACGGCCAGCGGAGGCCTCCTGAAGGCAAGTGGGGCCCAGCAGCAGCAGCATGGGGCAGCAGAGCTGGGGACAGGGTGGGTGTCGGGGCTCCCCCTTCCAGCACCTCTGCTCTGCCCAGAGGATGACATCTGTTGTCCACTTGGTTTCAGCACCTGCTTCCTTCAGGCAATGAAAAAGTCATTGGGTACTGCCATAGCCTGGACAGTGACACACGCTGCCTGGTGACTGGTGGCTGTTAATCACTGCTCAGGGCTGCCATGTGAGCAGGATGTTTTTGATAAACCCTAAGCTGAAAATGCTATTGTGCAGCATTGAATTATTAATTAATTTTATTATACTATTTTATTAATTATATTATATTATTTTAAAACAATAGTATTATATACACAATATAATATAATTTTAATTAAAATATTTTGTTATTATTTTAATTGTTGAAGTTATTAAAATTATTAAAAGCTCTTCTAATAATTTCTCCCTCTGATGTGCTGGCTTTTGAAGAGTCCATGTAGACAGGGGAATCACAAAGAGATTCTTCTTCACAGCTGAATCCAAAGCAGGTGTGAACCCATGGTGGAGTCTGTTCTAAATAAGGTGTAAGAGGTGATGCAGGGTGATGCAATGCCCCAGCTCTGCAGCCAGGACACAAGGCCAAGCTCTCGGTAACCTTAGCGCTTGAAGTTTGCCAGATAAAGTTTTGATTCCGGGCAGCCACAGCAGTCTGGTAAACTGCCAGTATCAAAAGTCCATAGAGAAGAGGGGGAAAAGGCCTGGAGCAGAGACAGCTGATACCTGCTTTACCTCTGTCTGGGGGGACTGATGCATCATGTGGGATACTGGATCAAAATACTTGGATAGAAGAAAACTTACCTAGTTTCTTCCCTTGCATCTCAGTGCTCCTGGCAGAAATGTGGGAACAATCACAAAGAGGCTCCCTGCTTTGATTTTTGCCCACAGGGGCAGGTAATTTGTGAGGGGGAGGGAGCTGGCATTGGGCCAGGGCAGCGGGCTGGGGGGCACATGCCACACGCAGAGCAGCCTGTTCACACGGCATTAACAGCTCTGCTCCATTATCATCTCAGAGAGACCAGCCTTATCTGCAGTGCCTCCATTAGGGAGAGGCTCCTGGCTACCCTGTGCTGGGATAATTTGCTCAGATAGCTGTAATCTAATTCCACAACACAGCTGCATAACCAGAAGCCCTTCTACCTTTGGGGCTCCTTGCTCTTTGGCACGGGACACAAGGTATTTTGCGTGAGCAAATCATTCAGATTTGTTGCCTGAGAAAAGCCAGCAGAGGGGCAGAAATAGTGCTTGCCCAGCTCCTGCCAGCAGCAATTAGGGCTACCAGGGGCATGTATGGCGAATTAATGCAATTCTTTGGCTGCAGATGGGCATTTGGTGAGGACCAAGACCACATCTAGCTGTCTTGAGAGGGTCAGCAGTGCTTGGGCAGCACAGCCGGGGCAGGACGCGCCAGGGTGCAGTGCCCTCAGGGGTAACGGTGGGAGGGAGGGGTCTGTCCTGATGTGTGCAGATGTGGAAGGTAAGTGGGAGGGAGGGGTCTGTCCTGATGTGTGCAGATGTGGAAGGTAAGTGGGAGGGAGGGGTCTGTCCTGATGTGTGCAGATGTGCTGTGGTGGCGTTACCCAGGACTTCACTCGCTCTGCTCCCACCAGCACCCAGGGCAGTGCATATCCTCCAGCCCAGCCCAGCCTGCCCCCTGCTGCACCAGGACTGGTGGTCGCTGCCCCTCTGTGCTGCTGTGGGGGCTCTCCCCCAGAGCCTGCAGCCCTCTGGAATCCAGGGAAATTGCCTGTGTGAAGAGGGTGTAGGGTGAGCCTGCCCAGGAGGCAGAGGAAGCCAGACACAGGTGTCTGTAAACAGCCACGTGGAGCTTATCTCAGCAGTGAGGGAGAGGATGCAGTGGAAAATGTCAGGGCTCAGTTCATGGACATCTTGGGTGATCCCAGGGAAATAATTTACCTTCTGACTAGCCAGCTTTTAAAATGGACACAGTGATAGTACCCTTTTTCTGCATAGCTCTCTGTGCTATGTTTCTTAGCAGAGAGAAGCCTGAGCCTGTGCTGTCATACTGGGACGTGTCAGTGCTGCTCTACTGTAAGAATTAATTAACCTATGTTAATTAATTAATCCATATTTAGGGAACAGAGGCACACTTGGTCATTGCAATTATTGCCTTCCTTTGCTAGTTAGAAGGCCAGAATTTTCCTCACTCCCTTTCTGTTTTAAGCTGAAAAGTGACTGTCACGAGAAATTGTGTAGCCCCATTGTTATTTCCTCTCAGCAATGCCACATTTAGTTTACTGAATTTTCAAGTCAAATGCCAAGACATTCAGAGAACTGAAAGGCAAGCTGATGCTGTACAGCCTCCTCCATCACTGCCAGCACTTTGGTTGGTGATTCATGAGGCAAGGTAGGACTTGGCACTCTTGTGGCAGCTGCCGTGGTCTTTTGGAGTCAGCAGGGATAGAAGCTTCTTCTGGCTGGGAGTGACAACACTTATTTTTCAAATATGCAGGGAGCAGGAGATGCCATGCTGTACAGCCCTGTTGCTGATTTTCACTGTTTTTCATTACGTTTTGGAAACTCAATGTTCTCTGTACAGAATGTGTGTGATGAGGCCTGAAGGCTGGTGCCACTTGCATGAGGGTAACACAAACACTGCTGTGCCTGCTGGATGAAGCTGTGCAGAGGTAGAGCCTCCAATCAGACACTTCTCAGAGGCAGCCCCTCAGAGGGACCAGGGACAGTGAGGGTCCTGCATCACTGAGCAGGGCTGGGGCTTTCTGGGCCATGCCATGCCTGCCCAGTGACACAGAGATGACTTTCCAGGAAAGCTCGGTGTGTGCAGCCTGCAAAGTGTGCAGAGATTCACAGTGCTTGACAACTTGGGACACCACTGAATACCACTCTGGTTTTTATTTATAACCAAGGAGAAATAATCTTCTCCCCTTAGTGTTTGAAAATGGTCTCAGTGAGTGGCCTCTTCTCTCTACAGATAAACCTGGACAGTACAATGAAGGTTATTAGCAGGAGATCCATTTCGGTGGCTTACGGAGAGCCTGTCCATCCCATCATGCAATTTGACCCTTCTGATTCCACTTACCTCTACCTGATGACCTCTTACCAGGTGAGATCTTCAGTTCTCAACAAAACAGTTCTTGGAGCACAGCACGGATTTGATTTAGCTCAGAGCTGGGAGCAGAAAGGGACAATAAGATTTTCTTTAATGGTGAGAGCCAAGATGTTCAGAGCTTTGGCTGTCACTGGGCTTTCTGGGGAGTTGCCTGTCCATTCTCCTGTGCTGGGTGATAACACCATGCAGCCCAGCTTATCAGGTCTTTGTGGCAGTCAGGTAAAAAGAAGAGTGAAAGATACTGAAACCGATTGCACTTACGGGAGTGCAGAAATAAGCACCAAAATAAGGAAAGGTTGTTCCTGTACAGAAACCCCAAAATGACAGTACATGGTCTTTAGGGAGGCTTTCAGGTGATCCTACAGACAAAAGGTCTGCCTGTCAGAAGTGGTTCCTCGGGAGGTTTCTGCTCAGTGCTTGGCAGGAGGGCTCTGCAGAGACCTGGAGAACCGCAGCAGGTACAGACAGGTGGTCCCATCTCCATCAAGTTAACAGAGTAGGAAGATGAGAGCTGAGTGCTCCAGGCACTGAGTGTTTGTCCTGAATTACATTTTAATCTGTCAAAACAGATGCACAACCCCAAATGTTACATGTTGCATTTGTATTTTCCGAGCTCTAATTCCCTGCAGATTGGTCGTTATCATTTCACAGACCCCTCCAGGAAGCCTCTTTAGCTGATGGCTCTGACTGTCTCATCTCAGCCCCTGGCTGGGCTGTGCCCTCCGCTCGGGCTGATCAAACAACTGGTGTGCTGCTCACGGTGCCTCCTCTGACTGCTTCTTTTCCAATAAATCTGATGAGTTAGTTTTTCTTTGGTGGAGTTAGCATCCTGGGAAGCTCCCCAGGAGCTTGTCAGGGTTGGGGTGGGGTTGCTGGGGTTCCCCCGCAGGGCTGGGGAACAGTGAGGTGCTGTGAGTGAAGTGGGGCTCTGGCCAAGGAGCCTACAGCCTGGAGCGTGCTTGCCTGGTGGGAGCTCAGGGCTCTTGGCACCTCACATTTTCAATCCCTGCTGTTCCAAACCACTCAGGTTTCCTTCCCAATGTTTAGAGATCAAAGGAGGAGAGAGTAGAAGCCAACACATGCTTTCCCTTCCAACTGCTCCTGCCAAGTGAGTCCCCAGAGGTACTTTGATTTTTTCACAAATCAAGGTTTCTAGAGTGGTGCTGCTTTCTGATCTTTGTGTAAACAGCCAGAGAGTGCTGGGCTTTGTCTGGAGAGGAGCTTTCTGCAGGTCTGGGTGAGAGCTTTTCACAGAGAGGGACAAGCTGTGAAGCTATGTCCATCTGACACCTCTGAAAGGTGCAGTGTCACATTCTGTAACCTGGTCTCACATGGCTCCTGCCATGGCACCAGCTGAAGAGGAGCAGCTCAGCCCAGCCTAGCTCAGCTCAGCTCAGCTGGCTGCAAACCCTGCAGTTTCCCGAGCCCTAGGGGCTTGTGGCCCCTGGCTTGGACAGGCTCCAGGGGCCCCCAGTGGGCAGCAGGTGGCTTCTTGGGCTCATCCCCACGCCGGGTGGCCATGGCACAGCTCCAGCTTCCAAGCCATGCCAGGGATTGCTCCTGTGGCATGCTGGGTGAGTTTGCTCCAGGGGAAGGGTGTCGCAGCCCGAGGTGCTGGTGTCTTGTCTGCAGCTGCACGTGGCCATGCAGCTGCGTCCCGGCCGGGCGGGTGTTCTGTGGGGCTGTGCCACGTTTGGAAGCAGCTGTGCTGTTGTTGTGCAGATGACACGGGTGAAGGTGGCTGCCTGCAGCCAGTACTCGACGTGCACGGAGTGCCTGGCCGCCGCTGACGCCTACTGCGGGTGGTGCACGATGGAGACCAGGTAGGACCAGCTGTGTCCTGGTGCGCTTCAGCGTGTCCTTTGGCCCTCAAGCCTGGGCAAGAATTTCTGATGCCTTCTGTACTTCCCCATAGTCACACTACCAACAGTCTTTTTCCATTCCTTACAAAATACATGCTGTTAGAAACTATTGCATCTGGCCCAAAGAGTTGGGATGTTCTTCAGAGCCAAGATTCCACCATAGCTGCATTGTCATGCCACAGGCAGCTGCCAGTGCAAAGAATCTCTTGCAGGTGTCAAACCTTGGAACTGGGGGAACCCACACCCTGTGAAAGTCCATGTTTTGCCCCTGCAGATCTCATCTATCAGTAGAAGACAATCACATGCAAAAGGGGATATTCAAAATTAGATTCCACATTTGCAAACTGAAGATGTCGGACAAAATGTCATCCTCTCCTCCTGAGTTTGGGTTCAGCCTGGCCTTTTCCTGCCTTCCTCAGCCCTGCTGCTCCACTGGTGCTGTGGGAGTACATGTTTTTATCGTGGCAAGCAGACACTTACAACAGAGCAGCAAATGTTAAGGCTTAGCTGCATGGATGAAGGAGAAAGATACAGACACAAGATTTTCTCAGGAGCTTCCCTCACAAGGAATTCAACATTTTTATCACCTGTTTTAAAACTTATCAACCACGAGCTGTTCCTCTGTTTGTTGCAGGTGTTCTCTGCAGCATGAGTGCACCAACTTCACAGGGGCCAACTTCTGGGCGAGTGTGAGTGAAGGAGTGCAGCAGTGCCCTTCCATGACCATCCTGGAGCCTGAGATCAATATTGACAAAGAGAACCCGGTGCGTTTGCTGCCAGTTCCAAATCAATCTCCTGCAGGGTCCGTAGAGCCGCTGCCTGCTCCCAGGGCAGCTCTTCCCGTGGAGCAGCACGGCTCCTTGTGCCTTGGACTTGGGTCAGGGGGATGCTGAGCTCTGCTACATGCTGCTGCATCAGGCCAAGGCTCTCGGGGAGCTGGGGGTGACCTGCTGCACCCCGGAGCCTGAGCCGGCTGGATGCCAAGTCTGTAGGAAAACAGCACCCAGAGCTGAGCCTACAGGCAAAAACCACCCAGAGCTGCTGCACCAAACACACAGGGGAGGGTCGCAAAATTTCAAACACAATCAGCTGCAGACAGCTGAGTCAACTCATTTCCTGGTTTTGTACTGTTGCTATTTTAAAGTATTTTAATTATATTTTAAAGGTTTTTATCAAAATATTATTTATTTCAAGGCAGACCCTGTCTGTGGGCTTGTTTTGGAGTTGCCTACCTTTGAAAAGCTTCTAAAATGTCGACAATTTCTAAATATAATTTTCTGTGATAATAGCTGATTTTTTGTCTAATATAGGCCCTGATAATACAAATAAATGGAACTATCCCGAACTTGAATGGAACAAATATTTCATGTGACTATGGAAACAACATCCACACGGTAGCCAGAGTCGCTGGGGATTATGTAAACCAATTTATTTATTGCAGTTTGCTTCCACACGAGAAATATCCACCATTTCCTGATGACCAAGGTATGTAGAGGCAAACAAGCTGTGTTCCTTCTAACCACTTTTGTGGACATAGTTTTTAATAGGCTTTATTTATTTTTTCAGTTGTATGTGCAGTTAACACACTCGGGGAAGAAAAGCTCAAAGCTGCATCTGTTTTACAGGGCATATGACTCTGAAGAGTAGGAGTTCCACCATCTTTACATGAATTGATAGTATTTCAAATCTATCAATTTTTGTTTTAAACATCATAATTTAAATGCCAGTTCATATACTTATTTTTATCTGGTTTGAATTTCTGCTTTAGATTTAGTATGTATTAAGCCAAAAACATTTTAGCCCTGGGCAAATAATGTAGTTTTTTACATTGATATTTTCAATTGCTTTGTTTAATTTCACTCCAAAATACACGCTGCCCTTCAGGAGAAGTTCTGGAGGAAGAGTGGGTACCTAAAGGAGCTCAGGAACTCTTAGCCCCATTTTGCAATCAAAAGCCAGCCAGAGGTGTCCAGTGTCCTCTGCTTTCCGATGGTGCCAAAGGGGATGCCTGTCTTGAGGCTCCATGGAGCTGCCTCCAGAGGAGGATGAGGCTGAAGGCAGCTGAGCTGCTGGCTGAGCTGACCAGATCTGAACTGGCCACTTACCGATGCAGTCAGCCCCTCTCAGTGCCTTTGGAGAAGTTTGATGCTTTAGTCCAGACTTGAGTGCTTGTAAAGTTTTCATCCTTCAAGCCTGGCGTGAATTTGCTATTGAAGATGGCTGACTTCAGTAAAGGGAGAATTAGCTAGTCCTTTTGAAAATGCCACTTTTCCTAGGCCCATTTGTAAAGCTGCATTGCTTTCCTCCCAAACTATCCAAAGAATGGGAGGCCACTAACTGCTCTGTATTGTTGGTTTCAGCAACGTCCAAATGAATTTCTGGAATCCAGTGCGCTGATTTATTGTCTGTATTCTGAAAGAGGCATTGTTTCTTCTCCCTGGTGCTTATATGGCAAAATTGCAAAGAAAAAAAAAAAATAGGCAATTTTGGGGGGAGGGAAGGTGGTATGGTGTGTTGAGCAGCCAAAAAAGGGATTTCCGCTCTCTGCAGGTTTGTTAGCACAGGGAAAGTGAGCGGGATTTTAAAATGTGATAACTAACATGTTTTAATTACCACATTTTAAAAATTATAGTTTAACACCAACTGTACGTGAAGACAATAATTTAATCTGCTAATTAACACTTTCATAACATGCTGGAATTTTGTGCTGAAAGTCACCATGTTCTTTTTTGTGAGAGTAATGTAAAGTACTGATTTAGGAGGGAAGAGCTGAATGTCAGAGGAGAAAGGATGACTGGTCCAAGTTCTGAAATGCAGCTCGGAGGAAGCCCTAGAGAAAACAAATCATATTTAGCCCTTGTTTTCCCAAGGGTCTCTCTTGTCTACTGAGTGTGAGTGTGAGCAAGGGGCTGTCGCAACCCAATATTCTTTGGCTTGATTTTCTCAGACCACGTGGTCGTCGAAACTTCTCTCCGGGTCAACGACAAAAACATAATCCGGGCCAATTTCACCATCTATGATTGCAAAAGGATTGGAAACATTTACCCAAAGAGAGCGTAAGTGACCCCAGCGTGCAGGCAGCAGAGCCACCACGGGCAGGGGGTGGCAGGGCGTGGGTGGCACTGGGGTGACAATGGTGGGGCAGTTTGAAGCTGGGAGCATGCCAGCACAAAGCTGGATGAGGGTCCTCCTCTGCAGGGTTAATGGGGGAGCTCAGCTCCTGAGAGTAGGCAGCTGGGGGCCTGGGCAGGATTTGGCAGGCTCGTGGGAGATGTGATGCCAGAGGAGGGTCCTCAAGCCATCTGGACATGTTGGCTTTATTTTAAACATAAATAATATTTTTATATAAAGCTTGTTCTGTTAACCCTTTAGCAGCAGAGGTGGCCTCCCCAGCAATCTGTGGGGCACTGGGGAAGGGAGGGTCATGCTCTCTTGCTCCTTCCAGCCCTGGGTGGGAGCAGTCACATACCCCCATCAGCTTGGGGGGGCTCTAGTGGCACGCACCAAAACTCCTCCACCTCTCAGGAGCATGATATCAGGACCTGACCACAGGGCCTGCCAGTGCTCTCATGTCTGTGTAAACAGCAGGGAGAGTCTTAGTCAGGTCCAGCACGCCAGGCTCCTCGGAGAGACAGATGAGGGGAAAGAGCACTTTTTTGGGAAAAATGGTTTTTGCTAAGCAGGGGAGGGTGGCTCTCAGTCTGCCATGGCCTGAGGCAGAGATGCCTGGGGGTGAGGGGCTCTGGCCACATCCCCTGCCAGCTCCCAGGGAGAGGAGAGGGAAATCCAGCACCTGCTGTGGGTTTTTCTAGGCACCATTAAAGGCTGAACAGTGTGAAGATGGGTTGCAGGGCTGAGGAGCAACCAGAGGTTGCCCCTCTGAGCAATCTATGCTCACCTTGCCTTTGCCATTTCAGGTGCACCAGCTGCCTCTCGGCCAGGTGGAAGTGTCACTGGTGCCCCTCTGCCTACAGCTGTGTCTCCAACCACTCACAGTGTGAGGACGCGCTGCGGATGGAGGTGAGGCTCCTTCAGCTGCTGCTCGGGCTCCGAGCCTCCTCCAGCAGTGGCCAGCATTCGCTGGCCGTGGCTTGTGCCCAGCTGGGGCTGGGGCACCCTCCTCAGCAGGTGTCCAGGAGGGGGGTGTGCGCGGGTGGGTAGGCGCCGTGCCCTGCCGCGCTGTGCCGTGCCCGGGCGTGCCTGTGAGGAGGCTGGCTCAGGGATTCAGCTGTCCTGGTGCCTCCTGTGGGCTCCGTCTCTTGGCTTTCCATGACTTCTCATACCTCGAGCAATGCTGCTCTTTCTCCACATCCTGGGCCATTTGGGTTTGAGTACAAGAAGAAAGAGCCATTCTCCACCGTTCCCTTAGCTTTGACTCAAGGTTGCTTTATGTTAATAACGTGCTGGGGCACCTCTAGGGCGCTCACCCAGAGGAGAAAATCGCCCCTTTCCAAATTGCAGCTTTAATACCCAGAGGCTCAGAGTGTTCCTACTATTGAAGTTTAAATTGAAGTTAATTTAAATAAAATGAGCCTTTTAGCAATCAATCTGCTCTAGATCCAAGCCAAGCTTTTACACTGTAAAATGACTATCCCTTTTGCACCTCTGCTCTTAACTCAGGTTTCCAGTGCTCTCCATGCTCATCATCGAGAGCAGTTTGGCCCCGTGTCAGATGTCCCACCCTCTCTCTCAGGCTGAGCCCAGCGCCAGCCCTGGCATCTACTCTCCTCCAGTGGGGAGGAGTGCAGGGCATGGGGGTGGAGCCGAAGCCACCACTTACAGCTCCAGATCCCGTAAATCCCTGGGAAATGGGGATGGAAAAGTCCCTGCCAGGGGCACAGGGCAGCAGCACAGGGCAGTGTGTTGGGGTCAGCTGTGCCTGCCTGTGCATACCCAGGTGTTTTGGGGAAGCATCCTCTTCTTTGTCCACTTCACAGGTTTCAGTGTCTGGCATTTTCTCTGGCTGTCTGGATGGGTGCTGGGAAGTTGAAAACCATCCTGATGGTTGCTCCTGTTGGGTGTCTGTCCTGTGCCAGAGCCTGGGAGTCCCTGCAGGGGTCTGGCACACGCTGGCTTTTGGGGCAGTGGGTGCTCATGCTGTGTGTGCTGCTGGGCACTGCTGTGCTGCTCATGCTGGGGACTTGGGAGTGTCAGTTTCAGCAGTGACACTGGGTGACATCAGTGCTGTGGGGTCAGCTGGGGACTGCCCTGGGTTAGTCCTCGATTAGCAAAGGACTAACTATCTCCTTGGATCTCCTGCTCCAGAGGTACAGTTGGGCTGGATGCTGACCTGCTTGGGCATGTTTGTTTTCTCTCTGTGCCTCCTGCTGATCTTGTGAGCAGGAGAGGTGCTCTGTAGCCCTGGAAACACGGTGCTTTCATCGTGCAGTTGGAGCTTTTGGTAAACAAACCATTGCTGGTGTGGCTGCACCTGAGCATGGCTCTGCAGGGAAAGCTGCATCCTACTGGCTCCATCCGCAGCATCCTGGGCATTCTGCCCGTTTCCTCTGATCCAGATGTGAAGGATATAGTCAGCTGGAAGCTCTATTTCTGGTGGCTGAACAGCAGGAGAAGGGGCTGCAAGATGACAAGTTAATCAGTCCCCTAAAGTGTATTTCTCTGGGAAGCTCTGCCAGCTATGGTGACATGCAAGGACTCACCAGGCCAGGGGAGGTTTTGCTTGAAATTGTAGCTGTGCTGGTTTTATTTTAACTCTTTTTATTTCCTTGGAAGAGGCTTGGGACTGAAATCTCTCTCCAGTTGTTTGCTTTGCTGTTTTGCTTCCCTTATCATGTTCATCTCTGTTATTTAATCTCCTTGTTTAGGCAGCACCAACTATGCTTGGTTAGATGAGTGTCCTGACAGAAGTGAAATAGTTTTTCTACAGTCAAACAGGCACTTCCAGGTAGTTCTCTAACCCCTATCTAGGTCTGGGGAGGGCAGGAGAGAAACCTCCCCCTCGCTGCATGTCCAGTCCCAGGGATGTGTCCGGCTGCGGGGATGTGTCTGAACAGGCATCCTAGCACTGGGAGGGCAGGCTTGGCCTCTCCTTGGAGCAGCAGCAGCACTGGCATCAGTGGAGACACAGCAGGATAACCTTTAATGCAAGTGAGAGCAAATCTTGCCTGCTGCAAATGATTCTGCATAATGGACCAAGTATTTTGTTGTCTTTTACCCCAATGGCTCCACTGTCACAGGCATTACTCTGGATGTACCCTGGGGCCATGCACAATCTGGCTTCATGTTTGCTGTAGTTTCGCAGTGTGATTTACGTCTCATGAGAGAACAGGACGGGTTTGTCACAAAGACTGGAATTCTGAGTCAGCTCCAGTGTCTGAGACATCCATTTAAAACAAGAACAAAAGTAAGGAGACAGATGACCTTTTAAAATAATTTTTCAGCTTCATTTAAGCCTTTCACTGCAGCTGCCCTACTACTGCAGCCCCTGACTGAGGGCCCTGTAGTTCCTCATCCCCTCTGTCCAAGCACACACAGCCTGGGCACTCCGCAGCGCCGCTGTGCAGGACGGAGAGCCTGGAGCACAGACTCTGCAGGTGCTGGCAGGAGTGAGCAAGGCAATGGCTGTGACACAGCTTACAATGGGTGGGAGAGGGTCACACTGGTAGATCTGCCGTTGGAGGTGGCAGTGCCTCCTTTCAGAGTTATTCTGGTCCTGTCACGGCCAGAGTGGCAGCTGAGGTGCAGGTACACAGTCACTGTGCACCTGGCAGTACCCATTTCCCAGTGAAATGAATCTTATCAAAGTCCTTGATGGTTCCTCTTCCCTTGTTGCTGAGGATGCTCAGCATGCACCCAGCTAACCCCTTTTTTGCCTTATTTTTGTACCTAGCAGAAGAAAATTGACTGTCCTCAGATAGTACCTGCCCCTTTGGAGCCGATGCCCACGGGTGTATCTCGGAACATCATGATCTCACTGGCCAATGCAACTTTCTCTAAGGTAAATGAGTTCCTAAAGGCATTGGGACGGTTTGGACAGGTGTTTGGGGGAAATAAAACTCCCTGTTCCCTTGTGGGTGTTTGCTCCACCACAGAGCACACAGGTGTCAGCTCTCCCAACCCCACATCCAGCCTGGAGTCAGTGCCCGCGCTGAGAAACAAAGAACACAGCTCTGAGCAGTGGGCAGGGAGCCCTGTCTGAGCCACAGTGTTTGAGTACAGCATGGAAGCATTGTTTAACTTCAGTTGTCACTGCAGAGCTCATTTGGTGTGAAAATGTCCTTCAGGTCATCACTGCAGAGCTTGTTTGATGTGAAAAAGTATTTTTTGTGAAATTTTCTGACATGTTAATTCTAACAGCAAAAAGCAGGAGTGGACATCAAATGGTGCCTTTGGAGATGTGCTGCATGCCAGAAAGAACCAGAGGAATTTGGGGCAAAGAGGCTGAGCACTGGGAAAGTGCTTGAGTAAGCTCTGGTGTTTGTAGAAAGCTGCCCTGAGTAATTTTGGCTCAGATCAACAGGGCTCATGGGGCCAGGTTTGCCTTGCCCCTGCTGATGATTCCAGCATCCTGGGCAGCCAAGTGGCTCCTTGTTCTTCAGGAGAGGAGAATTTTGGAAGTGCCGGTGGAGCTGTTCTGGCATGCTGGAGGGTGCTGTTGGAGGCCATGGAGGCACCACTTGGCACAGGGGCAGAGCAGACCCTCATGCCAGGATGGGGTGGCCTTTTCCTGCACAGCTCCAGCCTCCAGGAAGGAGGCTGTGACCTCTGCAATCAGCAAAACAGGGTGAGAAATCCTTCTTCCTGTCTGGATGCTGGAGGTGGCTGAGGAGGAAGCAATAGTGCGTGGAACCCACAGGAAATGGAGTCAGCAGGAAAGGGGCAGCAGGAGAGGCTCTGGCAGTCTGGCTTCCTTCCATCACCTCTGCTCATTGTCCCAGGGTGCCGGGTAGGATTTCTTCTCCTTCCCTCTCTGGAGGAACTCATGAGTGCTGCTGAAGCTGGGAGCCTCAGAGACATGTGCCCCAAGCCCTTTGCTGTAGCAGGGGCACTGCACGGGCAGGGACATGAGGCCAGGGCTCTGGGTAGCCTGCAGAGCCAGAGCTGCTTGGGCAAGATTCTGCCTGTGTGTTTGCTGAGCCAGCAGCTGCCTGCCAGGAGCCTGGTGCTTCCTTCCATGTCTTTTATCAAATCTGCCAGTTTTCAAAGGGTAGTTAGACCTCAGTAGTGGTGAAGCATCAACTGCTTGGAGATAGGATTTTTCCTGCAGGATGCGGGCACAGCAATAATTTGGTGCAGGATATCATCCTTGTGTTATCAGGAAAACAGCACAGAAGTCTGTCTTTGAACCTGTTCTCAGCTGGGTCCTTGTTTGAATTAGAGATTTGCTCAGTGTAGTTAGTGGGGGGAGGAGGAGGAGGAAAGTAACTTTGAGCCCAAATTACCAACTGGTTTGGACTGGTTTGGACAAGGTGGCCTGGGACGACGTTGGCTCTCAGTCTGTGCTGCAGCACGAGTTCTACACACCTCGGCCCAGAGGAGCTGTTGGGGTTACAAGAGCCCAGCCAGGCACATCTGGTCTGTGTGTGCTGTGGGCCAGGCACAGCTCCTGGTCTGCACCTTTAGTGTTGGGTACTGATCTCCTGTTTGACTTGGGCAGAGTTCAGGTGCCAGTGGCAGAATCAAGGTGGGACATGGACCCTGCTGATCGACTGACAGACAGACAACTGCACAGAATGGTTGTTGCAGCCGTTCTGCCCTTGTCTTCCCTCTCCTAGGAGACAGCTCTGGAGTGCCATTTTGGGACAGACGGGACATTTGAAGCCCGGTGGGTGAACTCCTCTGCCGTGGAGTGTGTACATGTGCTGGTGAGTCGAGGGGTGAGGCTGCCAGCCCTGCTTCCCCCAGGCTGAGGATCAGGTCCGAGGGCAGGCAGGGTCTTACCCCCAACCTCCCACCTGGCAGTGGGATGCCACTTGCTCTCTTCCGTCCATCTCTCACTCCTGCATTGGCCCCTCTGGGCTCTCTCATGTGCTGATGCTGGCAGGGCACACACATGTCACCAGTGCTGTGTTCCCAGCTCCGTGGGGATCTGCACTAGCTTTGGCCCCCGCTCCCCTGGGGCTTGGGAAAGAGCTCCTTGTTTACCTTTCTAAATGGGAAGAGTTTAGTTCAGACAAAAAATTTGGCCACTTTTCAGGATTGCTGTTTCTGTAGCTTTTATTTTGAACAGGCCTGAGAAAATGCTGTGATGCTCACTGGAAAGTAGTGTGTGGTTGTTGGAGGGCAAACTCCACCTGCAAAATGCAGCAAACATTTGGGCTTTCACCAGTAGGAACATTGCAAGTGGAACCTGGAGAAGAGCACTTTCCCATCACGTCACCTGTATCACAGCCCCACACTGAGAATGTGCAGACAGTTCAGGCTGCTCGTTTTCCTGTCCATTTCTGCTAAAAATAGCAGCAACCCAGGGCTCTGTGCTCACCACGATATGCACTGTGTCCTGGTGCCCTTTGCTGGGACTTCAGCAAAATGATTAAAACAAAACAGCTGTCCCGCTTCTTCTGCTAAGGATAAGACCCTTGTGTCTGGAGGAGCAGTGGTCAAAGAAGCATCACAAGAAAGGTCAACCCATGGCGGGGGGGGGGCGGGGGGGGGTGGGTTTATGTAACCTCCTATTTTACTAAATTTTGTAAGTTTTTGTTTGTTTTTTGTGTGCAGCTCCACACATCAGAGAAAAGCCATCGCTTCCCAGTGAACCTCCAGCTGAAGGACAAACCAGACAGATTTATCGACAGTCCGGAGACGATGACAGGTCTGAGCTGAAAATATTTTTATGCTTCTCTCATCTGGTTGGCTTGAACAACTCTCAAACCTGGGCAGAGTTTATGGCTGCAGGAGATAGACCGTGGCTCCAGTGGGCACAGCACAGTTCCTTCTCTCAGGCACATGCAGAAAGTGTATTTACCCAGAGTCACCCCCCATGAACGTGAGCCCAGAGCCCAGACTGGCACCCACACATCCCTGTTACAGCCAGCCAAAGTCAAGCCCCGCCCTGAAGTGCAGGCAGCTCAGGTCTCACCTGTCAGCAGTGCACAGCTCAGGTTACCTGGTGCTCACCTGTCAGCAGTGCATGGCTCAGGTTACCTGGTGCTCTCAGTCACAGCCGGGATGTGGGCTAGAGAGGAATTCCTCCCAGAGAGAGAAGGGATGGAGCAGGGCTCTTCCCTCAGCTCTCACAGGAGCATGGCATCAAGGTTCCACATGCTGTGAAAATTGAGTCCTTCTTTTTGCTTCCTCTGCTGAGAAGGAATAAAATGTGTAAGCACATTTCACCCCTGGCCTGTTCTGTGTCTCTGCGAAGAATGGCTGGATTCCCAAAAAAGCCCTTGCTACATCAGCAAACTGAGGAAGGCAGGCAGTCAGACTCGAAGTGAGTCAGACTCAGACACGGTAGCCAGGCAGGACGAGCCCAGTGGGTCGGCCACGGAGCCGGTCTGGCACAGCAGCTGCCACACTCTGCGTGGCCGGAGGTTTGGCAGTGCCCCTTGCCAAGGGCTCTGGCTGGAGGCAGCATTCCCGAGCTCCTTTGCCTCTCAACAGTGTCAGCAGCTGTGGCAGAAGGGGCTGATTTATCTGAGGTGCAGAGGAGGAGGAGGAGAGCCCAAAGAGAGCTTTTCTTTGGAGGATGGCTGTGACAGGGAGAAAGACGCGAGCAAAAACAACCAGTGATCAGGACAGAAAGGTTTCCCCATGATAAACCCTGGTGAACGGAGGAGGATTATCTTGGAAAGTGAAAATACCTGGAAATACCAGCATAGGCAGGCATGAGATCTGGTTTCTCTGCAGAAAGAAGAGGGCATAATTTTGCAATACAGTGGTAACCCTGAGGAGGGGGTGGGACATGGGGTTTGGGCTGTGTAGAAGACTCAGTTCTCTGTGTGGGTGGCGCTGGGAGCAGGAACCACAGCAGAAAAAGCGTGGTGGAATTCCCCTCCTCCTGCATGGAGAAGGAGCTCATTTACATAGGCCATGTTTGCATCCATCGGAATTGGCCAGAATATTTGGAGTTCCCACGGGACTGTTATGCTGCTCTGGCTCCTCCTTGCTTTGCTCAGGCTGCTGTGAGTCACATTAGAGAGACTGCCTTGCATCAGAGATCTGCTAGACAAACATGGGCATCTTTTAAAAAATGTCTTAATGAAGTCACTGATCTTATTGTTTATTATCTCAATGTTTATTAGCTTTTATTGTACACTCTGTTTTGATAGTCCATTGAAGGAATACAAGCTCTGCTATTGGTTGGAAAACCATGCAGTGTAATCTCCTGGGGAGACTGCAGATGACATGGAATAAGCTTTTTTTTTGTGGAGAATAGGAGAGACCCTTAGTACCAGTGATGTTTTTTTAGCATGGCACAGGCAGAGTGTTGGTGCTGATGAAGTTTCATTAGCACAGCACAGCAGAGCGTTGAGGCTGAGGGACTCATTAGTTACTCAGGAAGTGCCTTAAGATGCTCCTGTGAGCAGAAGTGCCAAATGTGTCTGTTTCTGTGTTTTATGTGCTCCGGCAAAGTCTCCTGTGGGGAAAAGGGTGTGAAAGCCATGTTTCCTGAGCATTTCTGACTGTTACCTCGATGGATACCCACACTTCAGTGGCAGAAGTCTTGAGGCTGGAGAGGAAATGTAACCCAGGGCACCAGCTAATGGAGATGTGAAGGCAGTATAAGAAAAACATATGGAAGTTGAGCTGAGCAGATCTGAAGGGAGAAGAAGTCAATGAAAGGGGTCTGTGGTCACAGGGGGAAGGAAAGAACTGTAAACACTGTACAAAGCACAAACTACCCCATTTTTTGTCAGTGTGGAAGCAATGTGACTGCTTTCCTGGCAGGATGGAGCCAACTTTGCCAAGCAGCTTCCCATGTGGATGCTGAGAGTTGGAAACATGTAGCATTAATTGACAAAAGGTTCCAAGTTTGGGTGTTGTTTGTTTTTCAAGGGGGAGAAAAAGGAAAAGAACGTGCTAAGTTATATTGTAGTGTGAACAAGCACCCAGGCCTTCTGGGAAATCTGCAGGATGGTAGCCAAGCGCTGCCTCGTCTCGCTGTGTGTGCAGACTGCTCTGCTCATCCGCTGGATTTCAGATTTCACTGGGATTAACGCAGTGGGCAGGTGGTGGGAGCGGGGGGGCCGTATGTGTTGGATTGCCTTAGGCTAAGCAAAGCTGTGAGAGCCTCAGGCCTGGAGCTCATGTTGTCTGTTGTCTCTGGCGGTTCAGTGGAGGTGTACAACTGCGCGACTGGCAGTGCCGACTGCTCCCAGTGCTTGGGGAGGGAGGACCTGGGGCACCGCTGCCTCTGGAGTGAGAGCAGCTCCAGCTGCAGGCTGCAAACCGAGCCTTCACAGGTCTCTGAAGTCTGCCCACCTCCTGAGATTCGCAAGGTAAGACCCGAAGGCAGCATGCGGGGTGCTCGCAGTGTGGCGTGGCGTGAGGTGGCGGGTGGTGCCAAGGGCTGGGACTGACTGCACTGTGCTGCCTGGAGCAGAGGAGGATCTGCACATTGTCCCTGACACAGGATGGGGTCAAGACCAGCACTGAATTATTCACTGACTCTCTATGCTGTCAAGTCACCTGGTGCCAAGGACATCTTGCTAGGGACAGGATCCAGTCTTCATCATGTTAGAGGGAAAAACAACAGCAGCACAATCATGGCTAGTCCCTGTCCACTTGCAGCACTGGGATGCTGTCATGACCAGTACTCTGTGCCCTTACAGCGCTGGGGGCAGCAGCTGTCAGGTGAAACCAGTGGTATAGGAGTGGGTTCAAAGCTGGTGTGTGGAAGAAAGCATGTTTCTTCCCAGATGTGTTTGCAGCTGAAGTGATCCTTGACTAAACCCCACTGCCCGACACAGCAGAGAAGTGTGATGGTTTCTCCTCCGCCAAGCTGGAGCAAGGAGACTCTGGTGTTGGGTGCACTGGGAGTGCGAGGAGTGGTTCTGTCTGCTTCACAGGGCTCGGGTGGTGCTTGGGCACCGGGACTGGCTCAGGGATGAAGGCCAGAAGCTCCTGGTTCTCCCCTGACCTGGTCTAGTGGAAGGTGTCCCTGCCAAGGGCATGAATCATAGATGATCTTTGAGGTCTCTTCCAACCCAAACCATTCTGGGATCCTGTGATGCTCTGACTTTATGACCTGCCCCTTGGTGCTGCAGATCGAGCCGCTGCGTGGGCCTCTGGAGGGGGGCACGCTGCTCACCATCCGCGGGAGGAACCTGGGCCGCCGCTTCAGCGACAT
Organism: Ploceus nigricollis; assembly: GCA_013399945.1. NCBI lineage: Eukaryota > Metazoa > Chordata > Aves > Passeriformes > Ploceidae > Ploceus > Ploceus nigricollis. The sequence continues at coordinate 440,402 of VXBC01003182.1, read as the reverse complement.
CGTGGGCGCCGTCCGCGTGGGCGGCGTACACTGCGCCCCGCTGCCCCACAGATACGTCGTCTCTGAGACGTGAGCTGGGGGAGCTGGGGAGGAGGGACCATGACCCCTGCATGTCCCCGGCCCGTGCCTGTCCCTCCCTGTCCCTGCGGCCAGGCAGAGGCCAGCTGCTGCTACCCTTCCCCAGTGGCACTGCTGCCATCTGCCTCATCCATCCACAGAGTCGTGTGCCAGACCGGAGAGGCTCCGGAGCCGTTCTCGGATGTGGTCATGGTGAACGTGAGCCGGGAAGGGCGGTCCAGGGAACGGTACTCCTACGTGGTGAGTGGCTGTCTCCTGAGTTTCCTTTGGTGATTCCTGTGCCTCTTAAAGTGGGTGTGCAGCTCCCCACGTCTTCCCCAGCTGGCTGAGAAACAGGATCTACAACTACATGTTGGGGTCCTTAAGGAGCTGCTGAGGTGTCACCTCACCTGTGGTTACCTGTGCGGGGTGTGGCAGGACCACAGCAGGATGCTGGCAGCATAGTCACGCTCCCAGACTCAGCTCCTGCAGGGGTCTGTCTCATCCCAGCTCTACTGACAATTCTCCTGCTATAAAAAAGAACTCAGTTTTCTTCTACCTCTTTTGCTGAAGTGTTGTTACAACCTGTGAGATTTTTTGAGACTTGTGAAGCCCCTTTATGCTGTGTAAGTTACATTCCATAAACTCACATTGTTTAGAACTGATATTTTTGCTGCAGAGATTGTATTAGTTTTTGCATGAAATAATGTGTAGGGATTAGACTGAAGCTAACCCCATGTCATTGTGCAATGAAAAGCCCTTTTTAACTTTGTGCTGTGCTGTTTCACAAAAATAGCTTTCATCTCTATAAACCTGGAGAGAAATCCATGCATTTTTTCTCTTCCCTACATGAGCCTTCTTCTTGGACAGTATTCATGGGCAGCCATGATAGGTGGGTGCTGAGGGCACGTGGAGTGCTTGGAGCCTTTGTGCCTCCACTGCAGCTTCAGCTGGGACAGGACAGTCTGTGCTGCAAGCTGCTGGCCTGGGAGGAGACTTGGAGCCCCAGAAAACACTTTGATTCCTGGAGGTCATTGTGAGGAATTTGGGGCAGATCATGGAGTGTGATTCTCCCACCCTGAAGCCAGTGCCAGACTGGGTGTTTAGTTCAGGGAGTTGACAGCATGCAGCCAGCACAGGCATGGCACACCCCAGCACTCAGCAGAGCCAGGCCTGACACTGCATGAGGAGAGGCTGGTGAGGTGATGGCACTGCCAGGCCAGTCTCAGCAGGAGTTCCCAGATCCCGTTTCCACAGTTTCCAGGTGTCCGGGTTCACATCCCAACAGCCCGCCTTGGTTTGGGGATTCTCAGGATGTGTGTGCTGAGCTTGCACATCCCCCACTGCTGGCTGCTGTCTGAGAGAGGAGAGAGGAGCCTGGAGAGTGGAACAGGGCTGGGCAGCTCCTTCACCAGCTCTTAACATGCAAGGAAAAGCCTCTCAGGAAACACCTGTGGAAGCACCAGTGCTGAACAAAGGCAGTCCCTGACCTCAGCCTGGGTCCATGGCAGCCCTGTGCCGGCAGCTCCTGGGCAAGCTTAGGGAGCAGGCTCCTCCCTGGAGTGGGAGAGGAGCTGTTCCTGCTTGGGTGGTACAGTAGAAAACTGCTGTCTGTCTGTCTCTGTCTGTCTTGTTTGTCTTAGCAAAGCTTGGAGCAGATATGAGGGAGTGCCCTGCCTTGTGCACGTGCTGGGGAGGGACACTGCATGATGGAGGTGTGTCACACTGAAAGTAGCTTTCATGCCATTTGCAGACCAAGTAACACTCTTGTCTTCTTGGTTCTCCTCTCCCATCTGATGGCATGCAAATGGAGTAGCCTACACCATGCAGAGCTGGTCTTGGTGAGACCTGAGCTTGAGCACTGGTCCAGTTTGCCTGGAAAAGTTTAAAAGCCTTTCAGAACTGCCCTCCCAAAGAAGGTACCTCATGAAATACCAGATATTGTTTGAGTGCTACATCTTTCAAAGTCCCCATTATACATGCCTAGAAGAGACAGCATTCAGCTGTAATTGTACGGAGGAGGAGGGAGAGGCTTCTTCAGGACATTACAGCAGGCTATGATGAGCCGGATTTGCCAAAGCTGTGATGGAGGTGATTGGTGCTGGCAGTGCACCAAGAGCAGCAGCCCCTGGCTCTGGCTAAGGGGAAGGGCTTTGGGGAACAAGAATAATCCTCTCTGCTGATGCTGTAGCTGCACTTATGAATATGTGGGTTAAGGGCCAAGGCCAGGAGACAGCTGCCTGCAGACAGAGAAATAGAAATTAGCAAAACGGATCCGGTGGAAATGGGTGACGATCAGAACTGACAGAGGAAATGGCAGTAGAGGAGCGAAACCATCGGAGTGCAGGACAAGGGCCAGGGTAGATGTTAACGCACAGGTTTGTGTGGCAGAGACTGCCAGGCAAGGCATTAACAGCAGGCTCAGCCTGCACTCCACTGCCCACCTGTGAGAGTCTGCTCTGCACCCCAAGGGATGGGCTGGGGGCGAGCGGGGCCAGCCCCCGTGGTTCTGTCTGAGAGGGAGTCACCAGTGCCCTATGGAAGGCTCTAGGGATCATGATTTCCTCTGCCCTGGCTGTCCTGCTCGAATGGAGCAGGGGTGTTGCCAGCAGCCTCTCCTGGGGTGTCTGTGAGCAGACAAGAGGGCTCAGCGCCACGTGAGTTATCAAAGCCTCCAGCTCATGAATCTCAGGAAGATTTCCAGGGGCTGCAAACACAGATAACATACATGCTAATTTATGCTGCAAATGGCAAGAGGCAAAGTAACTTCCCCCTCAGTTCCTGTTGCCTCAAGAGATGCAGATTTGAAGCTTCCTTAGCAGGGATCTGATATTCAATTATCTAAACCCAGGTGGCCATTTTACCGATCTCAAGGCCATCCTCCAGTGGGGCTTTAACATTATCCTTGCATTTTGGAGGACATGGATCTGGAAGGGCTGAGATGGTGAGGGAGGGAATGAGTGAGAAATTTTCTTTTATTGATAGACCTTGTGCTGTCGCTGGCTCTGGACCTCCTGCTGGAAATCTGAAGGGAATGGTGGGATCCTGGGCTCCTGTTTGGCCCCATGTTTCATTTACAGCCAGTATTTAGGGACCACTGAGAGTCACAGAGGTTTTACATGATCTTACTCCTTAGCATTTGTATCACTTCTCTTTTTCTGAAACCTTGCCAGCAAAAGCTTTTGCTGTGCTGCTGTTTGAGCCTCACAGTGCTTGAACACTTACTCAAAGTTCTGAATCAATTCCCATGTACAGTGTGGAATATCCAGCTGCAGATTTACCAGGCTAGAAAACAGATTTCCCCTTTGTTTTTAGCTTCCTGTGGTGCAGTCCATAGCTCCTCCGAATGGCCCGAAGGCAGGAGGAACAAGAGTGACCATCAGAGGCAGCAGGCTGGATGTTGGCTCAGAGCTCCGTGTCCTCATCAACTCCTCCAAGCTGTGCACGGACCTCAGGTGGGAGCAGGGCTGGGGGCTGGCACTGGACTAGTGACGAGAGCCAAAGCATTAGGAAGGTTAGTATTGCCCCCAAGAAGTCAGGCAGAGCGAGGGTTTTGATGGGGGGCACCACTGCACGCTGGCATGGCATGCCCCTGCCTGTCCTTCCGCTCTGTGTGCACGGGGAAGGGCCCAGCAGCTGGGTGGTGTGAGCTGGGAGCTGCCCCTTAGCAGGCCTGGAGGAACAGCTAGTTGGCATGTGACTGGAAGCTCCTTGTCATCTGTGGCTGCCACCTGCCTGTCAGGGGTGCTCAGGCCAGACTGCAGGCTGTGGCTCCCTGCAGCTCACCCCTCCTGTCCTCACGCAGCCGCACCGACAGCACCATCACCTGCACCATGCCCGCCGTGGAGCTCACCACAGCTGTGCCAGTCTGCGTGCAGTTTGAGAACAAGTCTTGTGCCAGCCACAACATCACTTTCAAGTATGAGAAGAACCCAGTTATATCAGACATCAACCCCAAAAAGAGCCAGATCAGGTGAGATTCTGCCCTAGCTGAGACAGCTCATGAAAGAGAGGGTCAGCGCCAGGTGGGAGAGGGTGGGGAGAGGGTCCTGCCAGGAGGAAGGGGCTTCTCAGCCCTGGGCTGGACAGGTATAGGGGGTACCTTAGCTTGCTCTTGAGGTGCTCCAGGGTAACTCCAGCACGGGAGTAGAAGAGGTCTCACACACCAGGACTGTCCATAGCTTGTTTTGATGCATTTACGAGTGGAAAAATGTCAGCCTTGGTAACTATACTGTGCACACCTGGTGAGTGCTTTGGGGAGGCCCAGGTGAGGGCTCTATGAGACCCTGAGGATTTTTCTTGGCAGTAAAACTGCTGGAGGATAAGATGAGATTTGTAATTTTGGATTTCAACCTTCCCCAAGGTCACAGTATTTAATTTTTGAAGTGTGTTGCTTTTAGTTTCACATCTCTGTGGAGTTCTCAGACTTCTGTTCCTTTGGATACCGTTGTGAAATACCACCCTCCTCACCTGTGGAGCCTGAAAAACCCAGAGCTGACTAGGAAATCTGGGAGGCCAGCAGCTGTGCTGCAGGACATCGCTGAAAGCAGCACGCCCGGGGCGAGCATGAGCAGGCTCTGGTGGTCTGACCCTCTTGGAACAAAGCTGCCTCTCTGTTCCCAAGCACAATGCCAAGGCTGCAGGCTATGGGAATGTTAGGGGAAAGGCAGAGCCATGACTCAGCCAGGCACAGCCCCTCGCAGGCTTCCAACTGCTGAGTGGCGAGAGCAGTGTCTAAAAAGAGACAAGGGAAGAATGTCCTGCCTGTAGTCACAAAGGAAACCACTGGGGTATTTCTCAGTCACCTTAGTCTGCTTCCTTGGTACTTAGAGCTGTTCTCAAGTTTCAGAGAACAGGGATGGTAACTGCAGGCTCTCTCCAGCCTCTGGCGTGGCTCGTGCAGTCTGACTGCTTAGCACATTGCTGGGCTATTGACCATGAGGTGCTAATAACTTGTGTAAAAATTTAGCTGGATCTGATTTCTCTTACCATATTGATAAAATAATCCATATAACCAAAATCTAAACCAATGCAAAAGTTGTACACTAGTCTGCAGATGTGACAGGCTAGTGAGGAACTTGGATCATAACTTCCTAGTGATATCTCCAGGCTCCAGAGAACCCTGGGGCCTCGTGCCCAAAGTCACTCTGCCTGGAGTGCTCTTCAAATAACAGGACTTGTGAGTCTTGCCTGTTCCCTGGCAAATACTCCAAACAAGTCAAATGTGATACGGGGAAGGTTGATCTAGGGTGCAGATGAGTGGTGATGGTTCTCCAGCCATTGCTCTGCCTTGTGCACATTGAGACTGCTCATTATTCTTGTTGGTTGACTGCACAGTGAGAAGCCCATGTGTTGCATTCCCCCCAGGCAGATTCAAAACACAGCAATTTTCACATTTTGATCTAAATCATAAGTTCCTGGAGGATGCAGGATGAGGGACATTTCCCTCTCCAAGTCTCACAGTTCTGTGTGGGTTGCTGCAGGGCAGGGGCAGAGGCAGGGGCAGGGGCAAGGGCAGGGGATGTGTCCTGGCCATCACTTTACAGGTCACTTACGTGGCCAGGATGCCTGCTGCATACCCTGGCATGCAGAGGCTGCTCTTCTGGGCAGTGGAAGTAAGGGGGACAGCTCACTGATGCTGGAAGAGGCTCCTCGCTTTCCACCAGAGCATCTAGTCCTCCTTCCTTCCTTTCTTCCATGATATTGTGGTAGCTGTGTAGGTAGCTTCCTACTTCTGCTGTAAGTAGGAAGAAGACTTTGGCTGTTGGGTCACATTTTCTGCTCAGGCAGCTTGGAAACACCTCTGAGAAAATGACAGGAGGAAGATGCAGCCCTCACATCCCACTGCTGCACTGTCCTCTGCAGTCACCCTCTCTTTCTTCCCTTCTCAAAGCGGGGGCAGGATCATCACCCTGGAAGGAAGAGGCTTTGGGCTGGTGCAGAACGTGTCCATGGCTGTCCGTGGCATCGGCAGAGAGCACACGGTGGGTGTCTTGGCCAGGCCTGGCAGGTGCTGCCTGCCTGCTGCCAGGAGCTGTGAGGCTGGGGCTCGGCCCGTGCCTCAGCATGGGCTGGGGCACTCGTGGTGCTGGGTTCTGACATGCTCCACTCCTGTTTTCAGCGCTGTAAGGTGCACACTGACACGGCCATCACCTGCCCCTCTCCAGCTGCCTCCAACATCACTGTGGGGAGCAAGCCAGCCCCTGTCGATTTCTACCTCAACGGGCGCCTCTACACTGACGAGCGCTCGGCTCTGGATGAGGAGATGTACCCCGAGGAGGCCCTGCACATCAGCAAATTCAGCCTGGGCTACTACGCTGACCCCCAGTTCTCCACAGCCAAGAAGGAGAAGTGGATCAAGCACCATCCTGGCGAGCCCTTAACTCTGGTCATACATGTAAGAGGGTGGTTGTTACAGCTCTGCTTCTCTCTGGGTGCTGCCATCTCCACCCTGGGCAGCTCCTCAGTCCTAAGTACCAGCACAGGGACTGTCCACAGACAGGACAGAGAAGGGGGTGGATGGGAACTGGAGAGGCAGGAGCAGGTGATTTTGGCTCAGCCTGCAGCTTCTGCATCTCTCCGCCCCAGGAGATGCAGCCTGGTCTGGGGATGCCTTCTGAGGCATGATGTCAGAGAGCTGCCTGGGGAGGGTGCTGTAGCAAGGGGTTAAATGAAATACTGGACATGTGGAAAAGAACTACAATGCCCTGGCCTGAAACCAGGCAGGTGCTGCAGAAGGGCCTGACAATAGGTGTTTATTCCTGCAGAAACAGATCATTCATTCTTCTCTTTTGGCTACTGAATTCAGCTCAGCTCACAAGGAAGTTGGGGTGCAGAAGCTGATTGGCCTGGACAATGAGCAATAGTAATTCAAAGGCCATTGTTTGCTGCAGGATATCCTAATGGTTTGCAACGTGCTCCAGAAATGTGCTCCCCCTTTCTCAGGCTTTGGAGGCGCATCCCCTGGCTGTCCCCTCCGTTGTACATCCTTCCCCCCTCCCAGATGGGTGCTTACATCCTTATCTTCCATGCACAGCAGGCCCGATCAAAAGCAGATTTTTCCAGGTTCCATGAGGGGCTTGTTCATCCTATGCCCCATGCTGAGTGAAGAATGGGAAACAGGAAAATGGGGAATGGCCTGGTTTTGGCTTTCCTGTGGAGTCCTGGAAAAATGTCCTTGCTGAGGGAGAGTCTTCCCAGGTCTGCAAAACAGCAGGGAATATGGAAAGTAAAGCAGGAAGATCGATTGCAATTCTAACTGCTATGCTGCAGCCTGACATCCTGATTTTTTTTCCTGCCTTTAGAAAGAGCCTGACAGCCTGGGCCTGGAAAGCAATGAATACCAGGTGAAAATCGGCCTGATCTCGTGTGAGATCCAGATTGTTTCAGACAAAGTCATCCACTGCTCCATCAACGAGTCGCTGAGCTCCTCGGAGAGGCAGCTGCCGGTGACGGTGAGTGCGGGGCTGCCGGGTCCCGCTGCAAACCCCACCTGGTTGGCCCCAGCTCACCCACTGTGACCCTGCAGGAGGCTGCACAGGGGAACAGCGGCCAAAGCACGCCGTGCTGTGGCAGGGCAGCGGTCAGCAGGATGCAGGGGCCGGGCCGAGGGCTGCCCCAAGCCGTGGGCACGGGCAGCTGCCCGCTGAGCTCCGGCTCCTGTCCCCCCCCGGTGACAGGGGGCTGGTCACCTCTGAAAGGCACCGCGAGCTCTTAGGCACGTGAGGTTCTGTCACCTGCACTGATTTCCTGCTCCTCATGAGATATGTTTGGGGATTCCCTTACAGCTTTAAGCCATGGGCTCTGCTCCCACCAGCAGAAGGGCTACGAGTGGCCATGGGAGCCCAGCCTTCCTCGAGCTGGGTCCCTGCTGGGTCCCTTGACATGAGCGGGAGGGTGAGAGCAGCACTCAGGGCTTCCAAAGGCTGCTGCTTTCTCACTGCAGAGTTCAGTGTTCAGGGCTGCTGTTTCTCTTTGTGTCTGCAAATGCACCACACTTTGTTACTGTCCTGTTTTCCACAGGGCTGGACTGAACTGCTGTGCTTGCCTCAGTTTCCCTCATGTCATACACAGCCCATGGCCATGCCGGGATGTGACCATGGCTCTTTGTATCTGGAGAGAAAATGCCTCCACCTCCGTGGGAGACCCCGCTGCCCTCTCCCAGTCCGTGTGTTGGCAGGGGATGGATGGGAGCCTGAGGCATGGGCAGGGAGGGCAAGGAGAGCTGGAGGCAACTGCAGAGCTCTGGAGTTGGGCTGCCCCGGAGAAAAGCACAGTGCACTACCAGTTCGCTGACAGGATTGTCCAGTGTACTGGCAACAATCTGAGGTGTATGAAATTCTGTTGCAAACTGGAAACATGGAAATGCAGAAGTAACAGAATTTTTTGAGTCATCTTAACAGGAATTTTAAACAGGGTAATTAAAAAAAATTTTTTTTGTAAGAACTGAGAAACAGGGGAATCCCTTTGTGGAAGAAAAGGAATTTTTGAGTTTGTTAGTCTTGGTGTGACATTAACCAATCATGGCAAGTCCCAGGAAGCAGGAGAGTGATACCCAGCCCTAAATATCACAAGGGTGTTCAGAGTGCACCAGCGATGAAAGTGCAGCTAATTAATCTGCTTATACCCATACCTGTGCACCCTTACTAAACCTACAGGCGTGGTTGGGGCCCTTGCCTGCCAGGCATTCCACGAATGGCTGCTGCTTTATCACAGATGAAAAATGGCTTTGGTGACACAGGGCAGGCATGTGCAGGGACCTCGCCTGGCTTGCACTGAGTGTTGAGTAGAGCTGTCCAGCTACACAAGAGAGACTTGTCAAGACATTCAGGCCCAAATTTGTTTATGACCAAACAGTTTAAACATTGAATTAAACAGCAGCCGAGGGGTTTTTTCTCTGAAAAATGCAAAAGGCTGAGCTGGTGAGGGAAAAAAGACTCAAAACACATTAAGGAGCTGCCTCATTGCAGCATTTCAGAGGGAAGAAGTGGAGATCCTGAGGCTGGGCGTGTGGCTGTGAGGCTGCTGAGTAAACCTGCCCAGGTGCTCGTGCAGTGCTATGGCTCCTGTCCCTGTCCAGCATCATGGCTCTTGGACAATGGGCTAGGGTAGAGACCAAAGCTCTCAGTGTCTGGAGCCTTCCACTGGCAGCAGCCATGCCCTCACCAATGCTCCTAGAGCTAGGGCTGGATTTCCCTCAGGATGGAGCTGTGTGTCTGGTGGTGGAGGTGGTGGGAAGATCCTGCTTGTGGGATGGCTTTGGTCCAGTGGCTGAGAGCTGCTGGAATTTCACCCCAGTGGGCACCTTTCCCAGAGGTGTTCCATGACACAGGAAATCAAGATTAATTTTGATTAATCAAATGATTAATCAAAATCATAAGATTATTGGAGCTCTTCCCTACCTAATTTCAAGTTTTTTTTCTCAAGTTTCTCTCACTTCTCGTTCCTTGGGAGAAGTGAAACTCACATTTCCAGAAGCGAAAGCCTTGTGTGGTCATGAGTTTTCCTTATCAGATGATACTGTGGAATCCTTTCATCCCAAGGGCCCAAAGAGCTGTTTGTAAATGGCACCCAGTAACTTGCCAGCCTGTGATGTGTGCTGGCCTCTTCCCTTCTGGAGATCAGGAGACCCAAGGACTGAGCTCTGGTGGTTTGTGCTTGTTGTCACAAGAAGTATGGGCTGGGAGCAGAGCCAGCACCTTCTGACACCCCTTTCACTGCTTTAGCCACAAGATCATTACTCGTCTGTGGTCTCATTTCTTTTTATTCCCTTAGTTTATTTGTATTTCAAGGACTTTTTAAAGTTTCTTAACCCTACTTCTTCTGGGTGGCAGCCGTTCTGATTTTGGAGGAGAAAGGCGAGTGCAGCAGGGCTCCAAAGGCTATTCAGAGCCATAAAGAAGCTGATGATTAGTGGAAGTGATTTTCTAGTAAGAGCAGCACAGGCAGCCTTGTACAGAGCCACGGGCTCTCTAGGAAGGGGCTCTCTCTTCTGGGGCAGATGCCGTGGGGCCGTGGGGCCTGCAGTTCTGCCACCAAAGCCCTATGCTGGTGCTGGCATGGGCACCACTGCAACATCACAGCCTGCTGGGTGTGGCCTTGGCATCCCCCAGAGCACAGGAAGGGAATTGGGCTCCCTGGAGACACACAGAGTGCCCGGGGTCTGGCAGTGGAAGGCACAGCCCGGCCTCCCTCCCACCGAGCCTGGGAGGCTGTGCCAGCTCGCTCACTGTCCTTGGGTGAAGGTCAGCTGCCCTGTGTCCTCCCTGCTCCCAGCCCTTTGGCAACCTGCTGCTCAGCTTCTGCTTTTCCTGCCTCCTTTTCCTTCCTCAGATCCAAGTTGGAAAGTTCAACTACACAATTGCCATGCTGCACCTTGGGGGAGGAGAAACCGCGATCATTGTCTCCATCGTTATCTGCAGCATCCTGCTGGTCCTCTCCGTTGTAGGTAAGGCAAAGAACAACGTGTTTCCAGGCTGTGGCAAGGTTTTTCTCTCTGCATGTGGAGGTGTGAACTCTGAGTGCTGCAGTTGTGCAGTACCTGAAGCTAGTCTGGGTGCAGCAGGTGTGGCATACAGCTAGTACTAGGACCACAGCTCCCTGCAGCACAGAGCTTTTCCTGGCTGAATCCACAGCTCAACTCTGTTAATTGAACCTGTGATATTTATAAACTTACCCTTTTCCCTAAATACCCATTTCCCTAAATGTAGTTACTATAATACAAAATAAAGAAGGATGTGAGAAACTGATCTTGGTCACAGGCATGATTTTCCCAGACCATTCTAAAGGTGCTCTTAGGCCAAGATCCTGTCATCAGGAACAAGCAGTGACAGGTGCCTGGGCGAGTAGGAAGAGCCGAGCCAGCATCCTTAGCTGCAGATCTGAAGCAGGCACATTAGTGTATATACCTGGCTGGAAGCTGTGCTGCACACCTTTGTCCTTGGGCTAGGGTCCCTGCTCATCACATGCCCAGAATGACTGCACAGCAAGAAACCTGCCAGTTCACAGCAAATGAGGGCTTTAGAGAAAGGATTTAATTTATTTTTAATAAAGGCTCTAATGCACCCTATTTACTAGATGCATTACCCATCATTAGAAACATATTTCTGGAGGCATGGGAAGACTGTCAGATATGAACACTGTAATACAGGTGGTAAACGTCCTCAATTCTGTATTCATTAATCAGCTGGAACACATTAATGTACAGTTAAGCTGAATACAGACAGCCCAGACCTAAATTGAAGATGACAGTTACAGCATGATCATTAAATTCCAGCTGGTACTACTTATTTACAGATAATCGACAACTGCCTGACCACTCTGGTGGTAGGTGTGAAACCAGCTCTGGGTTTAGCTTTCTGCGCTTGTGTCAGAGAGAACTGCTCTGATCCCAGCTGCAGCTGCTCCTAAGCCCAGGTCCAAAAGGCTTGTTCTCTTCCTCTTTTCCAGCTCTCTTTGTGTTCTGCACAAAGAGCCGCAGAGCTGAGCGCTACTGGCAGAAAACCCTGCTCCAGATGGAGGAGATGGAGTCACAGATCCGGGAGGAAATCCGCAAAGGTAAGTCACTGTCTGGGTGCCGAGAAACCATGGCTAGGAGCAGGATGTCAGGTTAGCAGGCTTGAAGCAATTCACCTTGTGCTGTGTAGAAGTTTATAGAACTATTTGTAGGAGAATTTCTGTGATCGCCAGTGAGTTTTGACAGGGTTTGGGAATGAGGCTCAGTGGCTAGAAGTGTGGCCATGCCAATGTCCTGCTGCCTGGCTTGGGCAAGCCACTGATCTCCAGTGCCACCAGCTTCTCTAACCTGGGGTTAATGGCCCTTGGCTGTGTCAGAGGGTTACTTGAAGGTCATGCTAACCTTCAGTGTGCTGTCCTCTTGGGCACAACAGAAACTGCAGCATGCTCCTCATAAAGCAATGAGAGAAGTATCCCAGGTGTTGGCACCCACCACCCCACGGTCCATGATCCTGCCACATCAGCTGATGTCCTCTCCTGAGGGCACTGGGGCTCCTGGGGCAGAGAATGTTCTGTCAAGCTGGGGCAAGGTGTACAGTCTGATGGTTAAACCCCGATGGGAATGTGCTGCTCAGAGAAAACGCATCTTCAGCCCCTGCAAGGGCATGCCAGAGGGGGCAGGGATGAGATGTGCCGTGCTTTCCAGTGCCAGCCTCTCTCAGCTGGTGGAGGACTGGGCTCTCACCATCTGCGGGTCTCTTTGTATAAGGTTTTGCAGAGCTGCAGACAGACATGACAGACCTGACCAAGGAGCTAAACCGCAGCCAGGGGATCCCCTTCCTGGAGTACAAGCACTTTGTCACCAGGACATTCTTCCCCAAAGTAAGGAGACAGCGCGTGTCACGGGCACCTCATTGCTCCCAGATATGTCCCACCCAGTTTAGGGCTCTGCTAAAGGGCTTTTACAGTGTCACAAAATCATTCCACTGTTATGTATTTACTTGTCACATATTTCAGCCTTAATTATCATCAAAAGTGGAGCCGCACCTCCTAGGGTGTCACACAAGATCGGGCTTGCTCGCACATGACAGCGGCTGGCGGCAACTGTTCCAGGAGTTGCTCTGGCTTGCCTGTTTGGGGCCATTGCACACCTCCTCTGAAAGAACTCTTACACAAGCAGAGTGCTGGGGTCTCCTCCTCAAGGGCTCCAGTGTCACCCCACTCCATTCAGCAGAGGCTGAAGGGTGGCTGGAGGATGAATTGGCAATCAGGAGAGGGGCTTTTTGTCCCATGCAGGGTGCCCCCAAACATTCCCAGCAGCTCGGCCAGTCCTCAGGAGTTCTTTGGATGTCTCTGTCTCTCCCTCCCTCCCTGTCCAAGGTTGGGTGCGTGGTGCTCCCAGTAAGATGTCCCTTGGGCAGCCAGTCCCAGCCTGTCTGCCCGGAGCCCCTTGCCAGAGCTGCAGCAGACGTGCTGGTGCCATCATTCCTGTCACCGGCTGCTCCGCTGTGTGCCTGTGCGCCCTTCACTGCGGCTGTATTTCACCCCCGAGGCAGTTGTGTGTCAGTGCTGAGGACTGAGATGATGATTTATGACTGCAGAGTGTTTCATTAGTAGCTATTACTCAGGTTTTTCAGTTACCCAGTCTCCATATCTCTGCACACTGGAGGCTTTAAGATTCAGGCTGGTATATGAATGCTAGAGATTTAAACATTTTTCCCATCTGTTTTAAAAGTTACATATGTTGAAACACCCAGAACTTCTCTATTTTGATATTGTCTTCTGTAAAGCTTTCTCTTCTGGGAGTTTTCTAGCTGTCACATTACTCTATTTGCAGTCTCCCTGCCCTCACAGCCCTGCGTCTGAGCAGACGTCTGCCTCCCCCCATCCTTGTGGTGTTTGCTCATTCAGGAGGCCCTTGCAAAGTGTTTCAAGGCTACATGAGCCAGCCCCGTGCATGTCTTTGGAATGGGTGGCTTTAGTCCCAGTGACATGCCTCCCCATCTTATTCCCCTGAGGTGCAGAGCACACAGGTGCCCTCCCCTAACGCTGTGCTTGGTTCCAGTGTTCCTCTCTCTACGAGGAGTGCTACATCCTGCCATCCCAGCAGCTCAGCTCACAGGTGGGCTCCCAGGTCCAGGAAACACATCCACTCCTGGTGGGGGAGTGGAAGGTGAGTAACCCACTAACAGAACACTTTTGGGTGTTGCTAACCATTAACACAGAGCAGCACTGGATCAGCCTTGGCCGGCTGAAGAAGGCAGATCTGTGGATCTGCTCTTGCATGGAGAAGCATTGGCCTGGAATCCTTCCTGGCTCTGTAACCCTGAGGCTGCAGTAAGGTCTCCCTCTAGAACTTCTGAAAGCTGAGCAAACCCAGCCCTTTTCACCTCTCCTTGTACACCCACTAATTGTTTTGTTAGCCCTCAGCTGCACTTGCTCCATCTGTCTCATAGTGGGGACCCCAAAACTGGCCACAGTGCTCCAGGTATCCTCAGCAGTGCTGAACAGAATGGAATGGCCACTGCCACTGACCCAGCTGGGGTTCCTTGCCAGCAAAGCTGCTGGCTGTGTCAGGTAGAGGGAGGAGGGGCTCTTCTACTTAGTATCTCTGTGCTCAGTAGGGGCATCCCTGCCATCAGTAGGGATAAAATGTGGAGGAAAACAACAAGCAGGGTTTTCTTAGTCTGCTTTCTAAATTTTTCTTCAGATCCCTGAGAACTGCAGACCCAACATGGAAGAAGGAATTTCTCTGTTCTCCACCTTACTCAACAACAAGCACTTTCTTATCGTATTTGTCCATGCTCTTGAGCAACAGAAGGACTTTGCTGTCAGAGACAGGTATAAGCTTCAGAACCCAAGACTTGGCAGCTGGAGGAGGCTAATTTATTCCTAACCCAAAGCAATCCAGCCAGTGTCTGGGACTGTGTGTTTCAGTGGATGGTTGAGTCACACTTGCCGACACATTTCTGTTAGAGATGGATGGCCATAAACCCTGAAGAGTACTCACTCATTTGGCTTACCAGTAAGAGTGTGCAAGCTGACCTGAGATCCTGCAGCACTGAATGAGGGTTGGAACTTCTAACACCATTAAGAAGGCTCATGAAAATTGTCTGAAAGACTGTCTTTGTGTGTTGGGTATTTTAGTGCCAGTCAGCAGTTCAGTCTTGTTGGATTGGGGCTTGAGTCCTGTACCATTCTGTGTTTCAGGTGTAACCTGGCCTCCCTGCTTACCATTGCACTGCATGGGAAACTGGAGTATTACACCAGCATCATGAAGGACCTCTTGGTGGATCTAATAGACGCTTCAGCTTCCAAAAACCCCAAGCTTATGCTGAGGAGGACAGAATCTGTGGTGGAGAAGATGCTCACCAACTGGATGTCCATCTGCATGTACAGCTATCTCAGAGTAAGAGACCCAGTCCCTGCTGTGGTGGGTGCAGGGTCACCTCTGTGTGTGCAGCAGGGATGAGGGATGCAGGGGATAGCCTAGGACCTGACACTTGCTAGCAGTGCCACTCAAATGGTCACTAACAGTTGGCAAACTGAATGATTCAGGTGTAGGAAAGCAACCTGAAGTTCAGTTGCTTCTCCACTTCTGCCCAGGATTTTGGTGAGCTTAGTCTTCATGGCAGGCCAGAGCACAGATCAACATTTTCACTGTAGTTGAGAAGAGCCACAGGGGAGCTGAAAAATAACCAGAATGGCTGGAGGTTTTGGGGCCCACCTGGTTATGTGTTGTTTCTGTGACCAGCTGGCACAGCCGTGCTGCGCAGTCAGCGTGTCTGTCTCGGGAGCCACGATGCGCAGAGGGGCCGAGGGCACCGCGCCGGGGGCTGCTCTGTGTCGGTGCCCATTGGGGCGTGGGGCCTCTTATGCAGAGGCATCCTCGTGGTTCTGCACAGATCTGAGCAGGAGAGGTGGGCTGTCTGTCCCAGAAGGCTGAAGGTCTTCTCTTGGTAATGAGCAGGAAAATGTTTGGCATCTCAGAGCCATCAGCAGTCCATCTGCTCAGTGCTTTATCTCCAACATTTGCCAGTTCTGTTTGGAATTCCCCAGAAGAATTGAGCAATAACTTAATTGATTCTACAGCAGTTAATTGGAGGATACCCCATTATACCCACGGGAAGAGCCTTGAAAAAGCCTTTTTAAAAATCTATTTTCCCAAAGTGTTGTGTACATCCACAGAAGCGGTTCTATATTGTCTTCATACATATTGTGATGTCTTCTCATCCCAGATGACCACTTTTTGTCCTAAAGCCAGTGGTTTTGTAGTTCATAATCTTTCATTCTAGCCAACACAGTTAGCCAGTCTAATAAAAGAAGAGTTACAGGAGTGGATGAGGATGACTGTGCCAATGTAGCCCAGCTATCCAGCCTGTAAGGATAGAAAAGAGGAAATTAGTAAATTTTTTTTAATCTTCAGATTTTGTGCCTGTAGTTAACCACTGGAGAAAAAAAAGTGCTGATTTTCCCTTCTGGGGAAGGGAGACCACATGTGAGGCATCTGATCCAGCTCCAGCTTGTGCTAAAAATGGACATTGTGCAAGAAGGCTTTCTCAGGGAAAAAAGAAAAAGAGGAAAGTGGAGCCTTATCACGTGGGCCTGAAGGCTTGAGCACATTACACGGCTCACTAATGGCGAGGAGCTCCACACGCAGCACTGCTGCCCATTCCTGCAGGCTGGGCTGGGCTGGGGGGCTGTGGCCATCCCCAGGGCCTGGCAGTGCTGCTGTGAGCTGTGAGCTGGCTTCCCCCTGGCCCACAGAGGGAGGATGAGAACAGGGTATGGTGGGAGCAGGACTGTGAGGTGACTGGGTCCTTTGCAGAGCTGTTGGGCTGCTGACTGAATATGCATTTCCATCCACCTGCAGCAGGTTCTTGGCAGGGGATAAGGCTACACACTGGGTTTGCAGTCCCCTCCAGGCCTCCCATGTCCAGCCTGAAGCCATGGCAGTGCAGAGCATTGCTGCAGCCTCTTTCCCATCTCTGAAAGCAAATGTGCAGTGAAGTTGATTTCCAGGATACTCTGATATCTCACATGCTCCACAGTGAGGGTGGGATCAGAGGTGACACTGAGCTGCTCCTGAAATACAAATAGGGAAAATAATTGATCAGACAGGAGTGTCTGGAGAGAAAATTTGTCCCAGGTGTGCAAAGGGACAGGAGTTTGATCCAGATCAGCAGACCTGGCATCTTCCCCACCACACAAATGAGGATGGAGCTGCTGTGGTGGAACAGACAGCACGTCCTTCCACATGGCTGGTGTCAGCTCAGGGCTGTGATTTAAATGGTAGTGATAGCCAAAGGCCTCCCATGTGCCTTGCGTTCCTAAGGATCAAACTCTGCTGCCTTTGGAGAGGCATTTCTTGGTTAAAAAGAAGGCTTGCCTGCCTGCCTGTAGCTCTGCTCTGTCAGACATGTGATGATGGGCCTGGTTTTCATTCCTGAATTATCCCCATTAATCACAATGTCTATTTGAAACAGCTGCTGTGAAAGTCCCCGCCGCTGTGCAGTGGAAAAATTCCAAGTGCTTGTATTTTCCCTTGTAAGTCAACGCTACATGCTCAAAACATTTGTTTCGCATTAATGCTCTGCCTAACAGCCCGTCCATTTGTGTTTTGGGGGAAAATGATTTGAAGGAGCTGTCTTCAGCTGGGAAAGAGCTGCTGGCCACAGGCATTCGTGGCCTGCACATGTGGAGGGCACCTGAAGGTGATGGAGTCCACTGGCAGGGGCTGTGTCAGTGTGTGAGAGGTTGGGATCAGCTGGCAGGGGCTTGCTGCGAGGCACGGGGGCTCAGAGGTAACTTGCAGCACTTGCACAATCAATGCAGAACCCTGTTTCTGCAGAACTGGGTGAGAATCGTAGATGAAATGGTCCACGTCTCTACTTTGTGCTACAGTTTTGGTGGAAAAAGCTTTAAAAGAAAGCCTTCTCCATGAGCTACCATGGTACCATTGTGCCTGGCTCCTAACAGGGTTGGGGAGTTAAAGGAAATGTAGGGTTCTGGAATTCGGCTTTTATGTCTGGGTCCAAGCTTACCCAAGTTTTGCATGTGGGATGAAGGTTTGTTTCTTCACAGAATGCAAACAGATAATTGTCCCAAAATTAACAGGCACTTGGGATAAGCAGCTGTTTTCTGTGCTGTTCCCACCCTAGGCTCACCAAAACATTTTGGAAATGGCTGTAGTGTGTTCCTGGGAGGACATCTATAATAACTTGTCAGAGCTGTGTTAATAGGGCAGCAGTATGTGAATCCAGTCTGTGCTCTAAACCTTTTTGTTTTCCCAAGCATTTAAAAACGAAGCCCTCCCACGCTCCGTGTGCGTGGAACAGTTCAAGTCCTGCCAGCCTGAACTGTGCTTTCCATTACTGCAGTTATTTCAGTGCCCTGGGTGGCTTTAAGGGCCCATAACAGTTCAGTCAAAAATGAAAATGAAGTCTCATTAAAATACATTCACAATAGGAGGAAAAAAAGGCCCCAGACTGTGTTTTTTTAAGTATTTTTTTGTCCTGAATCAGCACTGATCTCTTCTGGTTAAACTTCCTTTCTCCTAACTAGCCAAGTCCAAAGACAGTTTTGATTCCGTTCCAGATGAGTTTTCCGAACAATGCTGGAGGTTTCACAAGTTTGCCATTTTATCTCTAGTCCCTGCCTGCCAGCCCTTCTTTCCCCGCTTTGAAATTCGCTGTCTGATTAGCTCTTTTGCAGATTTCCATAACATCCCACAGTTCCTGAGCCTGAAAGCCAAAAAGCCAAACAGAAATAGCATCTGGCCAGCGGAGCGCTGTCGCTGTGTCCCGTCCCCTGTGGGCTGACCTGGGCCAAATCCTGCCTGTGCACGCCGCAGTGCCCCCAGCGCGGCCCCACCGCTGCCAGGGCAGCCTCCTGCGAGCAGGAAGGTGCCACGGGGTCAGCCCTGGCCTGTGCAGCCCCTGCTCATTTCAACCCATAAGAGCTCCCATATCAGTAGGACTCGCCCTTTTCTAATGTTTTTGGAGACACTGCAGTCTCCCTGTGGCTGGAGCTGCCCGTGGTGGGGAGAGGAAGGCTCCAGAGCCCAGCTCTGAGTTTAGCCTCAGGTTTGTCCCTGCTCACATGTGACACAAACAGGGTTCCTGTTGGTAGCATGGCCATCAGAGACTGATGACCCCGTGTGCAGGGCCAGCCAGTGGTGTCTTGCAATTAGCAGTATAAGGGCAGTGGTACTGCAGCCCGAGGAGGTCTCCATGTCAGTGTTGTCCCCTTGTTATATCTTGCTTCTGCCTTTCTCTCCAGAATGAACTCTTTGTGTCTTCTGCACATTCTTCACTCTTTGCAATGCTCAGCTTCTCCAGTTCCTGACTCTGCACCTTCCTCTACATTCTGAAAGCCATGCCTTCCTGCATTCCAGCACCCACAGCCATTCCAGCACCCACAGCCCTTCTCTGAGCCCATTTTGTGCTGCCTGCTCATAGGAGCATTGCAGGAATCATTAGACCCCTGCAGCAGACCCAGGGAGCTTCCCAGTATTCATGAAGTTACCCGTGACAAGGAAGTGGGTGCCCTGCTGGCACAGACGGCGTGTGCCCACTGACAGCCCTGCTGTATCACCCTATCATCAACCGCACAAATGCAGCGCATCCAAATTGACATCAAACTAATTGCTTTAGCAATTAGCAATTTTATAGGGCAATTAGAATAAAAGAATCACCAAGTTTTAATTAAGAAGCAGATTGAACAGGATTTAGCAGTTCCTAGCTGAGAAATATCAAAACCATGGGGTATCTGTTGTGTTGAGCAGGCTCTCAGATGGCAGGCCTGTGTGTGCAGGGGGGAGGCTCAGAATACATAAATGTGCAGAATTTGCACTTGCCTCATTGGAAGGAAATTGAACGTGAACATTAGGGAGAATGGGATGTACTCTTAACACTGAAGAGTTCCTTAAGAAAATAGCTTATGTTTCCCTTGCACATCAGTGCAGCAGGCAGAAGTGGCTCAGAAATTTGGCATTAAACAGCATAGCTGAATCACATCAGAAATAGATGCTCCCTGTTATATTTTTCGTTCCTGCTACAGGAGTGCCACAGTTTACCCCTCTCCCATGAACTTAGGTCTGATGAATGTAAGGAGTTAAATGGTGTGTTTGCTTGCTGTCACATGGGAACAGCTTGCTGACCCTGATCCTCTGTTTTGCTGTGATGAGGACTCTGCTGTGGTATGAGAAGTATGAACACTGGTTCCCAGAGCCACAGGCCCAGGCTGTGGGCTCACTCCCATGGAGTTCAGTGGCAAGCCAGGCAGTGCAATGAGGGGTTCACCTGACACGTTCATGAGAAAGCTGGGTGCCCAAATATCTCTGTTCTTGGATTTTTGTGCACATCAGCCTTATCTTGTCCTGCTGAGTGCAGCATGTTGTACAGTCTGCACCCTGTCAGATTGCAGGAAGCATCACTGCAGCACAGTATGCTAGATTCTCCCTGTTCCTGTGTAATTCACATGTAAATTAATGCACATTTGCACTTTGCTGAGTATCATGTGTGCAAGTCCCTGCTCAGCACAGCCATGCATATGCTCCTGTCTTCTGAGCAGCACCCCAGCTCTGCCCCTGAGACAGCACAGGCTGGCACAGCCCGTTGGTGGCATTCCACAGCTCCAGTGCTTGCTGCAGAGCCTGGACGGGGTATGTTGATGCTGACAGCTACAGCATCCCCAAAAACGGCCTGCGGCTGTTGTTGGCTGTTGTGTCCTCTTCCCCATCTGTGCTGTCATGTTGCCACAAGTCTGAAAACTTCGGAGCAGCCTCAGAGAGAGGCAAGTGGGAGTTGGGAGGCAGTGGCCCCCACCAGGTGTTCGCAGCACCTGGGGTGGACTAGTCCTGCTCCCTGGTGTGCAGAGGCACCTTCACTGTCCACACAGAGCCTGTCCCTGCCACGCTGCTGGTGGACCTGTCACCACCAAGTCCAGTTTGCTGACTTGGTCTTCTTTCCTTTCCCCAGGAGACAGTTGGAGAGCCCTTCTTCCTGCTGATCTGTGCCATCAAACAGCAGATTAACAAGGGTTCCATCGATGCCATTACAGGGAAGGCCAGGTACACCCTCAACGAGGAGTGGCTGCTGAGGGAGAACATAGAGGCAAAGCCAAGGGTGAGTAGCCATGTGCTGGGGCTTCCCCAGAGGTGGGGTGAGAGGGAGATGCCATGCTCACAGCATTTAGGTCTGCACAGCTGGTGAAAGGAGGAGGCACCCAGACAAAAAGAGGAGAGGGTTTCTTATAGAAAGAGTTGCTCTCCTCACCCTGTAGCTTTGGGCTGCAACTGAGGCAGTAGCTGTGCCTCCCTGGTCTCCAGATGGGTGTCTGTGGCAGCCTGTGGGCCCTCATGGCTTAGAGCTGGTTTAAGCAGTACATCTTGGCCCGTTGCATCAAGCAGAGGCTGAGCAATGAGCTTTGGTGGTCCCATTAGTCACCAGTTGAAGCCAAGCAACTGAGAACACGGCTGGTAATGGGGGCTGACCCTTCCTCCTGCCTCGTGGTGGTCAAACTCCATTACCAAGACAACATGAGAAGGGGCTGCTGTATTACTCCCTGTGTTCTCCCAGCTTGGTCAACAGAGCCCTCAGCCCCTGGGGCTGTAAATCAGTGCTTCTCATGCTGTAAAGCATCGATGGCCACATAAGTTCAGCCTGATTTCCATCAGCACGGGGCCCAGGGCGCACCAGCCAGAGCTGTGCAGACACTGCAGCTTCCAAGCATTCTTGGGAGCCAGCAGAACCAGGCAGGTTGTCCCTAACACAGCCTCTCCCTGCAGAACCTCAACGTCTCCTTCCAAGGCTGTGGGATGGACTCCCTGAGTGTCAGAGCCATGGACACGGACACACTGAGTCAAGTGAAAGAGAAAATTCTGGAGGCCTTCTGCAAGAACGTCCCCTACTCCCAGTGGCCAAGGGTGGAAGACGTGGACCTCGGTAAGGACCAGGTGCATGGGCCCAGCCAGTCTGTAAAAACAGGTGAAGCACCTAAAGTTGTGCAGCAGCTGTTGGTGCCTGTCAGAACAGTGGGTGAAGCAGCACGGACAGGAGGGCAGACATCAGGGCAGCCATTCAGTCCCAGAGCCCCTGGCCCCTGCCTCCTTCAGACTGGGATCTCACTTCTCCCCTCTCTGTGTTCAGAGTGGTTCGCCACCAGCACTGACAGCTACATCCTGCGGGACCTCGATGACACCTCGGTGGTGGAGGACGGCAGGAAGAAACTCAACACGTTAGCACATTACAAGGTAAAGCTACCACCCGTCAGGGGAGTCCCACCTCCTCGGAGCCTGCCTGGCCTCCAGGGCGAGCTGCGGTTCCCCTCCAAAACGGGATCATCAGGAACAAGCAGAGAGGTTGCCATAGCTCCGTGAGAGCTTCCAGGGAATAGACATCTGCCCTGGCGAGAATCTCGTTAATATTGCAACACACAGAAACTAATTAACACTCTTCATGCAAAACAAGTTATTACTGACAACAGAAAGAGGGGGAGGAAAAGCTCTTATTCCCAAGGGCCACCAGCCTGGCTGATTAGTATCACTGTGCTCTTGATCCGCACTCCTGCTGAAATTGCAGCTACAACTGTCAGTGCCTGCTCTGAGAGCAGGGGCTGGGGATACCATCGAGGAAGTGAGGCCGAAAATATGAGGAAACGTGGTGAATCAGATTGTTTTCTTGACTGTTTTTCTGTTTAAAATTAAATGAAACCAGAAATACTTAACGATTTTCATATTCCCTGGTATGCCTGAAAGCGTAATCCTCCCTGGTGTGTAGCCGTGCCTGGAAAACAGAAGTGGAGCTGCGTGCTCATTGGCATGGTTATCGCTGGCACAGTGCCCCCGAGCACGGCAGCTGCACCAGCCCCACGGCTGCCACCACTCCTTCTCCCGTTTGGGGAATGGCAAACCGGCACCTGCGCAGCCAAACTCTCCTTCCTTTACAAATTACCCGGTGTCGACATCCAAAAATGTACCTTAGGTACATGTATTTGCCCAATTCCCATCGGGTTTGAGAACCTCACTATCTTGTAATTGTATTGAAAATTCCCTTTCCACATAATGGGGGGAAGGGGCAGGGCAGGTTCAGGGGATGTTTGTGGCAGAACTATGACTGCACCAGCATCCCCCAGCTCCTGGGATGTCCACAGGACCAGGGAGGCACTGATAAGGCCCCTATCACCAATGCGTGCTTTTCCCTTCCTCCACAGATCCCTGAAGGGGCATCCCTGGCCATGAGTTTGACGGACAAGAAGGACACCACGCTGAGCAGAGGTAACATCTCGCTCCTCTTCCCTGCTGCTGATGACTGGGCAGGAATGCTTGCATTGTCAGAGGATTGTCTCTGGCTGGGGATGCTGGAAGACGCTGCCAGCCCCCGTTCCTGGGCGCTGTGGATGTGGTGGCTCTAAACATGTGCTATCCAATCTCCTCCCTCTGCCTCTGCAGCATAGGGTGCTCTCCCAGCCCTCAAGGTGTTTGCACCTTCCATCTCACACCCTCACTGGGAGCTGGCATCCAATCTGTGCTGACAGAGTGAGAAAAAGGAAGAATCTGAAATCACTTGGTTGAAAAAGTCCTCTTCCTCCCATTTACATATATTCAGACCCTTGCCAGTGCATTTCTAGGTTTCAGGCTGTGCAGAGTGAAAACAGACCAAGTGAGACAAAATTCCACATTAAACAAGGAATTTCAAACCCTCTTTCCAGGCTGCCTCCAGAGAGCCTGGCTCTCCAGGAGTCCTTTGCCTGCTGTGGCAAGGAGCTGCTTGGGACTGAGCTGCCCTGATGCCAAGGCCCGGAATAATCCTGGGAGTGTGGGGCACAGCAGGGCATCATGGTGTGGGAGTGCCCCAGTGCTCACCCTGCTCTCATGCCCTCTTGAGTCTCTCTTAAAACATCCCTTAGGAGACCTCAGGTCCCCCTTAAAGTACCTCCTAGGCTACTTGCCATGAGCCCAATAATGCAATAAATAACCCCAAAACAAGGAGAAACGCTGAGATCACTTGTGGTTGAGAACGCCAACTTGGTGTTGGTATTCTTGGGGTTCAGATGCCTCTTGACATGGAGGTCACCAGTTGAGATGGATTTCAGTTTGGGCCCCCCTGACTGAGCCACTGTGTCTCTCTTCTTCACAGTGAAGGATTTGGACACTGAAAAGTACTTCCACTTGGTAAGTATCCCTCTCCTGGCTGCAGGGGTGATGGCTGCATGTGGGGGCTGCTGATATTAACTTATGTCTCTGGGCTGTAGTGCCAGATGTGATGAACAAGCTGCATCAGGGCTCATTAGTTCTCTTCAGCAGGGTTCAAAGAGGCGCAGAAAGGTGATCTGTAGATAAGCTTTATCTGTAGATAAACTGAGGGACATGATAAAGAATTACCAGGATGGCAGAGAAATTGCTGTGTCCGATCGAGCTGCTGGCAGCCACAGAGAGCTCAGGGGCGAGGTGAGAGCGTGGCACGACACAGTGTCAGTGGTGGCGTCCCCGACACCTCGGCTGTCACCTGCTGGGAGCTCCTGGCATCCCGCCTGCTTCCCAGGCTGAGCAGCTCCGTGGGTTCCTGCTGCTGCACCGTGCTGGAAGTGCCAAGTGCTAAATGCCGCTAAAAGCTGTTATGAAAAAAGGTGTTATGGACAACAACAATATTTTATAGCCTGGTTTGAGGCTTTTTTTTCTCTGCAAGCATTTCCATGCTCAAGTAGAAGCACACATGCACACACACACACACACATGCAGAGCAAGGAGGGAGAAGGGACAGGAAACCAACTGTTCACATGTGAAACAATGCCAAGATGGATGTTAGTTGCTTGCTTTGTCATTATAGAGAGTAATTCACTGACCTAACCAGTGGAATATTCATTTTTGTTTTGAAAAAACCAGCATTCCTACATACTGTGTTTTTTCCAAATCCAAGCAAAGCTGGTTTCTGCAGAAGCCATGTGCACTGCTGCTGGAAGCCTGAGGTGCAGCTCAGCCTGGGGGGGCAAACAGGCCAGCATGCAAAGGAAGATGGATGGGTTCATTTCCTTCATCTAGGATGAGAGAGGCAATAAAGAGCACAGGAGAAACAAATGTCATAAAAACTGAGTATTATGGATCGCTTTTTTAAAGCCATATAAGGGTGTGTTTATAAAGCAGTAACTGCTTTTTAATTGAATTTTATATGTGGTTGAAATTCTATGCTGAAAGGAAAATTTAGTGAGACGCTTTCAGGGAAGAGTGCTCTGACCATGTGCTTTATCTGGGACCAGGTTCTCCCAACTGATGAATCAGTGGAACATAAGAAGTCCCACAGACAGAGCCATAGGAAGAAGGTTCTTCCAGAGATCTACCTGACACGGCTACTCTCCACCAAGGTAGGAGCTGGGCTGCCCCCGTTCTTGGCAGGTGGGATTGTTTGTGGTCTGTAGGGAGAAGCCTGCTCCAGGGAAGGAGCACTGCAGGGCTGGTTGCTCCCCAAAGGCAGTGGGACTCCTCTCCTGGATGGCTGTATCATGTTTAGTGAGGCTGTCAGGCTCCTTGGGGTCCCTCCAGCTTCCCAGCTCATCCTTGCTGCTGTGTGATGCCCCACATGATCTCCCTGGGATGGACTGGGGTCTGTGCAGACAAAAGGGATTCTGGCTGCCTCAGGGCTTGAGATGCAAAGCTGAGACCTGGAACCATCTCCCCAGAAAGACATGCTGCTGGGACAGGAGATGGAGATGCTCAGCTGTGGGAGCAAGAGAAATGTCTGTGTGATCTGAGGTCAGATCTGGCCCATCTTTAATCCCAGCATGGTGCCTCACTGAAGCAATGATCACAGGGATGGCCAGCAGTCTCTGGTCTTCTCTGTCTGTGGTGTACAGAACAAGCACAGATGTGAGATCCCAGCAGTAAGAAAGAAAATCTTGATGCCAAGAGAAATTAACCCCAAATGCAAGTTTATTATATCGCTATCCACAAACAAAGTGTTCCCTCCCTGCTTCGGCATCCCCTCTCTATTCTGACTTATCCAACTGGCAGCGAAGGGTTTCCCCTAGTGTGCAGCAGTCACAGCCCCTCTGCTGTTCTCCTGGGCTTGGGTGCTGCTGCTCTCCCCAGGGTCCACTGTGTCCTTGTCCTGCAGGGGACACTGCAGAAGTTCCTGGATGACTTGTTCAAAGCCATTCTCAGTATCCGAGATGATAAACCACCCGTGGCTGTGAAGTATTTCTTTGACTTCCTAGAGGAACAGGCAGAGAAGAGAGGGATCACAGACCCTGACACTCTGCACATCTGGAAGACCAACAGGTTTGGAAAAGGAAATCCTTATTTTCTTCCTTCCATCTCTTGGGAGCAGCAGCTGCAAAACCCTGGTGTCCTGGACTAATCATTAGATTGCTAAAAGTAGAAGAGGGACTTGGAAAACAGGAGGGGTGACAGAGAGGGCTGTGAAAGATGAAGCCAAACACAGGATTGGAGAGCTTTGAACAAATATGAAGCCCGGGGGAACAGTGAGCTGAAAGAGGAGGCATGGGCAGACAAAGGGCCGAAAGAACTGGCACACACAAAATAATGAAAGGAGAAATAGGATGATGGGAGACAGCAATGGTGTCAGCTTCAAGCACTGGAGATCTGAGACAGAGTCCAAGACCACGTCAGGTCTTAAAAACGTCATGGAAATTTTAAAGCCCACATATTTGGATCCTTTTCATTTGCTTTTCTGCCTTTTCAGCCCTTTAGTGGCACTTTTCCTCTTACGTCTGTAACCAGGCTGAGTCTCCAGGGCATTCAGGGACCCCGGGAGCGGGAGCTGTGACAGTGGCAGCAGTGGGACCAGATGGAGTGGTGCTGAGGGACATGAGCAGCAGGAATGGGGTGGAGGAGCCCAAAGTGAAGGGGAAATAGTGCAGGAAAGAAACCAGAGGATTTAAATGGAGAGAGCAGGGAGCTTGGAGAGAGTGTCAAGGAGAGGCTCAGCAGTTTGGAGACTGTGGAGACAGGAACTGTTTCCAGCCCGATGTGTGAAAACTAAAACCAAATTTTACTGGGAAAGGAGGCATGCAGATACAACCATTGGGCAACAGATTTGCCTACCCTTTACCACCTTCACTGGCCTGTAGAGCCAAGACACACAGTGGTTTTCACCTCTCAGCTGCTGTGGAGGGTAGGAACGGTGAGCAATAGACTGAAACTGTGTTGTGGCCAAATGAGCAGTGAAATAACTGAAGGAGAAAATGATGAGAGAACAGAAAAAAAGGCAGATTAAATGCGTTTTGTGGGGCTCACCATCAGAACCAGATGATGGGTTAATGTCAGGAAAGAAGGAAAAGGAGGTGACACCATTGCTCCAAACAGCAGCAAGTGGGAAGCCTGACTCAACAGACCCACACAGGCAAAGCTGCTGGTGCCTCTCTGGGCCTGCAGCTGCTGGGAGCTGCTGAAGGAGCAGAGGCATGTGTGTGCCTAGGAAAGGCTGTGCGTGCCACATCCTCCAGCCTGAAAAAAATGTCTTGAGGGTGAAGGTGTGTCCCTACCCCTCTACCAAGGCAGGGGTCTGTACCAGGGGTGATTAAATAGCAGAACCCATCTCCACAGCTTTTCTCTCTACTACTCCCTTTCTATCATCGTCTTTCCTGCATTTCTGCCCCTCTTCCTCTGGTACACAAAAATTCATCTCGTGTGTGTCCCTGGATCCTTCCCTTTGCAGCCTACCGCTGAGGTTTTGGGTCAACATCCTGAAAAACCCCCAGTTTGTCTTCGACATTGACAAGACAGACCACATCGACGCCTGTCTGTCTGTGATCGCCCAGGCCTTCATCGATGCCTGCTCGCTCTCCGACCTGCAGCTGGGCAAGGTACGTCCAGTGAGGGCTCCTGCTCAGACAGTCACAGACCTGGACCAGGCTGGGTGGGCAGGGCCTGGCAGAAGTCACCAGCCCAGCCTCCCTCCCTCCCATGGCTGGCTGGAGCCGTTGCTTGGGCTCATGCAGCTGAGTTTTGGTTGTCTCCAGGGATGTGTTTTCCCCTCCCTTCCCCACCCCTTTGTTCAGGCTCGAGCTTTAAATTTGCACCTCCTCTGTCACAAACAGCCAGGGAGCAGGGACACACACTCACAGGCAGGACTGACACAAGGCAGGGCCCCCAGCCTGGGGAGCTCTGAGGGTGGGGGAGCCCAACCACTGGGCTGCCTGCTCAGGGTTACCCATCAGCTCCGTGAGCTGTCCTGCAGCCATGGGAGAGCACCTGCTCACTCAGCACCATGTCTGAAATGCTTCCTGACCCAGCTGAGCTGGTGCTGAAGCAGACGAATATTTTCTGCTGTTGTCTTAGGCAGGGGCATAACATGGAACACTGAGCACAGGCTGGGGCCAGCTCTGCTCAGGGCACCAATATGGGGCATGGGCAGACCCCACAGGGGAGCCCCGCTTCTCCAGTCAGGGCTGGTTTAGGAGACACCATTGGCATAATGATCCCATAAAGTAGCTGAGGGACAGTGTAAACTCCTAGTGACAGGATGGAAAATGATGTAGCTCCAGGTGAAGCTGCAGTCATTGCTCTTGGTGATTTCTGCACAACCTCCTGCCCAGGAGAGAAGCCCAGGAGGTGAGCCAGTCCTCTGAGAACACAGGCTGTGCCTGTCCAGGGATCACAGACCAGGCCTGGCCCACCTAGAGGTGTGAGGCTGTCCAGGGCCATCCCAGTGACAGCATCCATCAGCATGTGGAAGGGACTTGGCAAACGCTGCCACAGCTGGTGGTCTCCTCCTGTGCAGCGTGTCCAGCCCACAGTGGCCATGTCCATCATGGGGCTGGAGGCCGCTGGGCTCAGCACACCAGTGG
This sequence comes from Ploceus nigricollis, assembly GCA_013399945.1. Lineage (NCBI taxonomy): Eukaryota > Metazoa > Chordata > Aves > Passeriformes > Ploceidae > Ploceus > Ploceus nigricollis. The sequence goes on along the minus strand of VXBC01003182.1, from coordinate 412,085 downwards.
GGGAGCTGAGCCTGCTCCAAGCAAGCACAAGGCTGCATGAGCCAGGTCCCATGTCCCACCCTCAGGCCCCACGCACAGTCCTGCAGGGCTGGCTGGCAGGAAGACATCCTGTGTGCGTATTCTCTTTTCTCCCACTGCCTTGGCTAAACACAGTGCTGACATTTGAAACTTCCTGACATAAAAAAGTTTTATTAAGAAATGCTGTAAATCACCCCCAGTGCTCCCCCACCCCAGAGGCTGGTGGTGACAGTGTGTGACTTGGGGGACACCCTGGGGTGAGGGGGTGGGTGCTACACCCCCAGCCCCAGAGCTGCAGGAAGCCTTTTGTTGGGAGAGGTTAATGCTGGAGGAAGATCTAATGAGTGCTTGATTTTTTGTTTGTTTGGGTTTTGGTCTTTTTTTTTGCATGTGTTACGAAACACCTACAATTTGTCCTTGCCAAGTGGCAGATGAGGGGAAGAGGGGTCAGCTGGAGTCAGACAGCAGATGGAAACACTTTTCTGGAATACAATAGTATAAGTGAATGAATTGTTGAGTAATGTGGGAAGAATAAATCCTCAGCATAAAAATCAGCTTGCATGTACACACATTCACATACACATATCACAGAGCATTTTCCAGACTGGATTCTTCCCTTGGTTTCAGCACGTTGCTCTCGATACTGCAAATGTGAGAGCAGACTCAGTCCGTACATCGACAGTGCACTAGCAGTTAAGAAACCAGTGCCCATCTCTTCATCATAGAGACAAATCAGACACAAATGAAAAAATAACTTAGAAAAGGCAGCATGGCTTTCCTTCATGTTTGCAAGGGAAAAAAATAATGCTATGAGCAGGCTCTCTGTAAGTTGGCCATAGTCTCACAATGCCTTGTCACTGGGTTTGAAAATAAACTGCTGTGGGATCTGGTGCCCGTTTCCTGTTTCCCCTGTAGCATTAGCCAAGCTACAGATTGCAGCAGCAGATTGGAGTCGCCCTGGGCTCCCCTATTCCTGCCTGACAGAGCCAAGTATGCTGCCCGTGGGCAGAATCCACCACTCCCTGCCATCAGCAGGTCCCCTCCCCACTCCACCTGTCAGAGCACTGGGGAGTAGTCCCACACACCAGTGTTGGTGTCAGAGTGGCAGGACGGGTGATGTCACTCCCTTTGGTGTCCCCAAGCCTGGGGCCGTTCCCCTTGGGGATGCAACACAAGGCTAGTCAGCCAAGTTCATTCCTGGGGTAATGAAATCAGGAGGGCAGGATTGCCTTGAGGTTAAAATTATTCATGCTGTGTTTGCAAGGAGGGCAGCAGGGTTGTGCCTCCACTGGTACAACCCTGTTGTGTGGCTGGGAGGTTAAGGCTGCTGTCTCCAAGCTGACATTAATCAAGAGAATTCAGTATTCTCTGTTAATTACTTTATGTGTACTCAATTTAGGCCAGGCAGGCTGGATTAGCCAATGCAAAATAAATCAAAGCTATATGAAAAATCCAAAAGCAACATTTCAGCTGACAAAGTTCAACTTGTAAGATAGCTTTGTTCTTTAGCTTAAATCAATGTGGCTGCTCAAGACACCCCAGGAACTACGTGCAGAAGCCCTTCCCTTGATGCCAATTTCCACACACAGCACCACAGAGCCCAAGTGTTTGATCTGGTACAGGTGTGCTGCCTCACCTGCAGAGCATCCCCTGGCAGTAAGCCACCCCACCTGACCCTGGGTGTGCTTTTAACCCGCGCTTGCTGCAAATTAAAACCCACACCCATCACCCCCTTCTCTGGCACTGAGCTGATGGATGTTCAGCTCATGCAAGGGCAGCAGGATGGTGGGTGCTGTGTCTCCACAGGCACATGGTGCCCATCCACAGATCCTTGATGTGTCTCAGCCGTTCTGCCATGAACTGTTCCGTGCCTCGGTGCTGTCCGGCACCGCACTCGTCCCCGATGACAGCTGGGACCAAAGGCAAAGCTGTTCCCTGCACCCAGCTGTAGCTGAGGTCCCCATCTGGTGTCAGTGCTTTGGTCTGAAAACAAACTTTCAGCTGGGAACAACCCAGTGCCTGAGCTCGGTGTCTCGCCCTCGCTCTAGGACTCCCCGACCAACAAGTTGCTGTATGCCAAGGAGATCCCCGAGTACCGGAAGATAGTGCAGAGATACTACAAGCAAATCCACGACATGCCCCCTCTGAGTGAGCAGGAGATGAACGCCCACCTCGCCGAGGAGTCACGGGTAAGTGGGTGGAGAGGATGGGGTTGAGTCTGCAGGCTCAGTGTCCTGCAGGAGCCTGGCAACAGCAGGGAATACAAATAGGCTGCAATCAGCTACTGCTTAGATGCTGGAAGGAGCACACAAGAAAGGATATTTTGCCTCAAACTTCCACACACAAACTTCATCTGACCTAATTCCAAGCATCTTCAATTACTGCCAGAGCTGCAGTAAACACCCATGAGTTTGCTTGAGCCTAACTAGCTCTGGCACCACTGGGAGTTGAGAGCAAAATTCAGTGCCAAAAAGCCAGGAGGTTTGGACAAGGATTTCTGCAGTCCCACAGCCACCCAGCCAGCTGGCTCCCAGGTGCAACTGCCAGGGACAGCCCTGAGTCCCCGGCAGCCAGCCCTGGTACCAGCCTCAAGAGCTGGCAGCCACATTCCAGATCAGAGTCCTGCCAGCGATGCACCACAGGTTCCTCAAAATCAAATCTTCTCCCCAGGGTGTTTTAGCTTTGGGCACCAAGCAGGATTTTGCTATTGATATTCTGCAGCACAGCTGGTGCACTGCGCCTTCCTGTGAAATGGCTGTGGGCACAGAGGGATATGCAGTGCTGCCCTGCGTGGATTTTTACAGCTGGCTTTGAAAAGACCAAGACCCATCCTGATGCAAGCAAATGCACGTTCCTTAAAAATCCAGCTGTACCAATGTGACCGTAAAGTCAGGCACAACCTGCTTTTACCATAGTCAGTGCCTGCTGGCTGGGCTGGAACTCACATGCTCCATCCTGCTAATATTCTCCCCTCTCTTTTCTGTCTTTATAAAGAAATACCGAAATGAGTTCAACACCAATGTCGCCATGGCTGAGATATACAAATACGCCAAGAGATACCGCTCCCAGGTGAGTGGGTTTTACAGCACATGGGCTCTGGCCTGCCTGGGAAGGGAGGAACCGTCACTGCAGTAACCCCGCAGGCAGACACCTGCATCCAGTCCCACAGAACAGGATTGTTGGGGTGTGCATAATTGCAGTACATATGTAATGGATGCACATGCAGATGCGCCTACTCTCTGTCCCTTGGCTGGCAACTTCTTGGAAGAGAAGGCTGGCTATTCCCAGCTGATCTTAATGGCATTTGGCTGGGCTGAAGAAGGGCTGCCAGATGTATAGACCCTTTCAGGACAGCAAAACATGCAGATAAGGTCCACCCCCCAATTAACTTGCACCCGCTGTCCCTGCCCCATTGAGGCAGTGGCCCTGGCTGGCTCCTGCCCCCCTGCAACCTGTGGGCTGATGCTGTGCCCTCAGCTCTATTACAGCAGTGCATTTTTGTCATATGTCACTCCACTTCTAGCCCTGACCAGGGACTCTAGGAGAGCAGGAGTGCCAGAGGTGTGAGCACAGGGGCTGTGGGGCTGGGTGGGCTCTCGCCTTTGGAGCTCTGGCGGAATTTGGGCTCCATAGGTCTGGTGGGGTGAGCTGGGCTGGCAGGTGGGCACCCCACACTGCCTCAGCACCCTGCCTGCCTGTGTCTCCCACAGATTGTGGCCGCCCTGGACGCAAACCCCACGACAAAGCGCACCCAGCTCCAGCACAAATTTGAGCAAGTGATTGCTCTCATGGAGGACAACATCTATGAGTCCTGCAGTGAAGCCTAGGCTGGCTGCAGCCCTAGAAGTGACCTTTCTTGCAGCACAGTGCCGCAAGGGACCCTGCCTTCAGCTGCAGGCATACCTTGGTCATACTCAGACCAGCCTTGTGGAGAGGGTGGGCCTGGCCATGGCTACAAGTTTGCCTCACTTCACAAGAAGCCACAAGACACCTTTCCGAGCAGCTAAAACTCTTCTGGTCTGCACTGTGACACCCATAATTTGTTTGCTGTTGCCAGCCAGAAATGGAGGCATGACCCTTGTGGCAAGCTCAGTTCACCACTTTCCCCTTGGCCAGCACCCAAGCCGTCAGCACTCCGTGCATCCCTGTGCGTGGTTCCTCGGGACGGGGCTGCAGAGGCTGGAACAACAGACACAAAGCAGAAGGGTCACCTCAGGGAGTAATGACCACAGACAGCAAAGACCATCATAGCCTGAGCTCCCACTCCATCCCTCCAACATCCTTGTTTCTCCAACATCAGGGACTCTTATCAGCTGTTCACTATCTGCTGCATTCTGTGTATATTTGTGCCTTTTAATTTTTGTACTGTATGTGTAAACATAACCACTCCTCCATCTGAGACTTGGGCAACACAGGGAACTCGAGGTTGAGACAAAGCAGTTTCTTCCCAAGCAGCTAAGGCAAGGTGAAAGCACTTTATCCCTATTGGAGACAGCTGTTTGGGAGCTGCAGGGAGCCCAGTCTGTGCTAGCACGGGAAGGGCTGTTCTGCCTTTCCTGGGCTCTCGTGTCTCGTGCGTGGCTGGAGCGCAGCAGGGAGGTGAACATTGCACCAGCCAGCCAGCTGGGGTGCAGCGGGAGGGGGAAGGACCTGCCCCTCAGCGCTGCCCGCCACGCTGGCTCCACTCGTGTCCATGGCACTGCAGCACCTCGGCCCCGGTGACACCGTTTGTGCCCATGGGGCCTGCTGATAGCCCTCTGACAGTGGCCTCTAGCCACACGCAGGGCAAACACCAGATAGCATTATCTCTGCCTCTCCCTGTGACCATCACCAAACATGAGGCCAGTCCTGCAGAGGTGTCTCCTAAAGCGGCTTATTCTGCTTGCTTTGGGCCCAGCCCTGTGGCTGGTACCTGAGAGCAGCCAAGACAGTGGGGCTTGGCTGCATGGCCAGCCTGTTTTCAGCCCTTAAGGGCAGAGGGACTGGGCCCAAGCACTGCCAGCCCAGCAGTGACACAGGCCAGCAGAGCATCTCCAGCACCCAGAGCTGCAAACTAAGGTAGAGAGTGTCCCAGCTCAGGCTGGGGTCACTGAGAGGGTCCCAGTGGCAGACAAAGGGAGCTTGCCTGAGACTAGACACCCCAGTGGCACCGTGCCAACCCAGCTCGGTGGCCTGTTCTCCCTCCTGCAGCCTGGGGAGCTGTGACCGCTCTGGTGGCAGTGCCACACAGGCCCCGTGGAGGCTGGACACGGCCAGCACCACATGTTCAAACCAGCATTCCTGCACGGGCAAAGGCTCCTCCTGCCCACAGGGCTGACCACCACAGCCACCAGGCTCACATGCCATGCAGGAAAGAAACACAGTTACTACCTCACTGCAGGAGGGTGTAAGGGAAGCCTTTGGTAGTCATCCAGCTGGCTAGGATGCAGTCTGGCATTGGATGACTTTGTCCACCAAAACTCCTGGGTGATTCACTGCCATGGACAGGTGGTCTCCATTCCATCATTTCCAGTAGTGCCACATTTGTCAGAAACCAGAACATCAGAGTTGTGTATGTGTACATAGATATCTATTTTAAAACAAACAGTAGACTTTATCCAGTATGTTAAAAGGTGGGGAGGGAGGGGAGGGAAAGGGGAAGAACAGAGTTTTTTTAAAGAGAACTACAGAAAAAGTACTTACACTGTGGAGGTCTCAATGTCTTTGCTGAGGATGTGGCTTCAGAATAGAAACTCTAAGAATGTAGCTGGGCTACATTTTATTTTGAAAGTGATTTCACAAAAATTTCTTGATGTTTTTGTCTTTTAGAAACTGTGAATAGCTGCCAGAGATGTAGGCAGGCCCAGCACAAGAAAGATCAGGGTGAGAAGGACCAAGGTAGCAGAGAATGTTGAGCTTGGCTGGAGGCAGGGAAAGGGCCATGGAGCTATTGCCCCATGTTGTTTGTTACAGGGAAAGGATACAGGTGAGCCAAGAGTAAGTAGAGTTTGCCTCCAGGTGCTGTGGCTGGGCCATGTATTGGGGCTATTGTTTTATTATTTAATTCTTTCCAAAACAAAAAAAAAAAAAAAAAAGAAAAAAAAAAAGAAAAAATAAAAAGTAGTTGCTACAACCATTTAAAGGAACAACTTTAGCAGAGGGTTTGTAGTGTTGCCTTGAACCTCCGAGCCCTTTGTAAGATGTTTTTAAACTTTGGCACGTGTTGTGGGTGTAGTGCCCTTACCTGCTGTGTAGTGGAAGTGGCAGACTCCTGGCAAAGCCTATCTTTGTAATAAAACAAGGTGCTGAACCTATGGAGTGCAGTTCCTGCCAAGCACACGGGGAGGACACACATGGATGACACCTGCACAGACGAGTTTTGCACATGCAAGACACACCATGTGTGGGGTCAGCAGCCCAGTGAGAACAGGTTTGTACCCCTCACACACACCACTCCCACAGCCAATGCCCCAGTTCCTTCCTGGAGCCGGCAAAGGAGGGGACAATCGGCATGAGGACAGCAGCACCTGAACTGACCAACACTGTGCACATGAAGATCGGTAACCCACAGAAGCAGCTCCTGCCAGGCACCCTCACCTGTCAGGTGCCTCCCTGCACCAGACTTGAGTCTGCAGCTTCAGCACCCCGACACCAGCTGTGGCCCAGGGCCCTTAATAACCATGGCATTGCTAAATCTTCCCCCTGCCCTAGTAAAAGCTGTGCTTTCCAGACACCAGAGGGATTTTCTTCTTCCACTAGGAAGTTGATTCTTTGCAAAGCTAAGTCCAGCCATTAAATTATTTGGCCTCTCTCAAAGCAAGAGAGCTTTGCATTTCACTCCTGGTGGCTGGTGAGAGGGAGGACACAGACCCTGCCTGGCGCTGCTGGGGACATTGCCACACGGGTGAGTGGTGCTCTGTGAGGCCACCCCCATCTGAGAATCCAGTGAACTCTGCTCAGTTACTGCTGCCACATTCCCCACCCTGTCCCTGGGGGCACACAAGTTCCAGTTCCATTAAAGATGGATCAACACAGTCAAGGCTGAAGTTTAAGGGAAGTTAGTTTGCTCAGCTCTTGCTTAAGCCCCGAAGCAAGGCCAGGAGCCTTGGAGGGCAATGGCAAGGCCAGTTGCAGATTAACAAAATCCTCTTTAGAAAGAGTTTTACTTCCACTTATTTTCTCCCACCCAGAAGGACTGTAACCTTTTACACGATCAGCATGACCTTCAGAAGGGCCCCGCTCTGGGCAGAGCAAGAGAAATTCAGGCAATTGAAGCGATTAAATGGAAGTGTGATACACGACCCACAGGAGCTCAGGAGACAAGTTTTTAGGTGGGCTCTGTGCTATAGACTGGTAATAAGAGCAGAGCTGCACTGGAGGCTACAGTAACACCCCAAACTTGATTTTTGAGCCCTAAGACACCTCTGTCTTCCTCTTACTGTAGTTAAAGCACAGGCTGCTTCACCTCTGCTAGGAGACACTTGCCCATGGCATGCACTTGCCCAGACCTGCCATCCTGGTGCTCCTGTAATCCCAGCTCAGCCAGGCATTAGCACAAGGGCAGCCAGGACAACAGAGGGTTGGACGCCATGGCTCACAACAGCACTGGCCAGGCCTGAGCTTCTCTGCTCCTGGGGATGTCACCATGCTGTGTCCCATGGGTCTCAGGGTCCCTGCCCATCACCTGGCACACTGTCAGCCTGCACACACACAGCACCCAAGCCCAGCAGCCCCTTGGCACCACAGCCGGGGACACATGGGGACAGAGAGAGAACCCCTCCGTGAGGGCAGACAGCAAGGCAGCTGCCTGCAGCATCAGCTCACCGCCATGCCGGGCAGGTTGAGGACAGGGCTGAGGGATTTTGGCACTAAGAGATGGAAGTGCAGGGACAGGGACCCACAACAGTCATGCCATTTCATGAGGCAAGTAAAGAAGCTTTATTAGGATGAGGTGAGCACAGAGTTAAAACCTGTCCTAGGGACTGAAACCAGCACAGACCCCAAGGGCCTGGGGCCAACTGAAGCAGGGCTAGGCTCCCTATGGAGCCTTTCTGTCTGCTGCCACGGAGGCTGCCTTCTTCATCCTGGCCTTCCCCTGCCCAGCTCCTGGAGTCACCCGGGGCTTCTTTGCCGGATCCTGACCTCCCTGTGCCTTGGGGGCATCCTGCTGTGCCCCCTTGGGCACCTTCCCCTTGCTCTTTCCCCTGGGGGCCTTCTGGGGCCCCTTTACCCCAGCACTTGCAGAACTGTCGCTATCACTCTCTCCTGAGTGCTCAGCAGCCTGAGCTGTGCTGGGTTCTGAGCGTCCTTTTCGGGGGGCCTGGCGGTGGCCGGCAGCTTTTGGGGGCCCTGAAGGCCCTGGGCCATGAGCCCGGGGCCGGTCAGCAGTTTGGGGATGCTTCGTTCTGTCCCTCCTGGGCTTCTCTGCTGCTGGTGGCTGGGCCTGGAGGGGAGAGAAAACAACACCTCAGGGTGCTGCTGTGCCACGAGCCACCCAACCCCGCTGCTGGCCCCAACTCACGTTCACGGACTTCGCCTTTGGCTGCTGCTTGGCGGCTCCTGTGGAGGAAGGGCAGGGGATGAGTCCAGGCAAGGCCAGGAAGTGTCAGCTTGTTCACAGCACCCACAGCCCTTTACCTCGCGGTCGTGCTCCTGCCACGGGGGCCTGGGGGTCCTTGGTGGTCCTTTTCTGTCCTGGCTTTGGGGCCTGGCCTCTGTCAGGATCTGCCTGGCCCAGCTGCTGCTTATGCCCTGGCTTCTTGAGTGCTAACTGGAGGTGAGAGAGGGGTGTCAACAGGGCCAGCCAGCACCTCAGTCCCCAGCCCTGTGGCTCCAGCAGCCCTTGCTCACCTTGAAGGTGCCAGTGGCCCCCACAGCAGAGGAGTTGTGGGGCCGCACCAGGTCCCCGCAGCTCAGCCCCTTGCTCAGCGCCTGCTTCAGCAGGTACTTGAGGCGGATGGGGTCCACAGTGGGGTACTTGGCCAGGATGAAACGCTTGATGGCAACAACAGAGGCACCCTTCTCCTCATCGTGGGCCCGCAGTGCCTCCTTGACCATCTGCAGGGTTGGAGGGTGCTGGGCCTGACCGCGCGGGGCGATGCCAGCAGCTTTGGCTGCTGGAAGAGGGACCATTTGGGACTGAAGTCCAGTCCTGAGACATTCACACCCCTGGCAGCCTCAAAGCCCCCAGAAGCCAAGCAGCCACAACCCTGCTCATCACTGCAGCCCCCCCAGGGAGCACAGCCACTAAAGCCCAGAGCATGAACCAAGCTCCAGCTCTGAGGGACCCCACAGCACTTGCAGACCCCTTACCCAGCTGAGGCTCCATGGCAGCACACAAATCCAGGCAGTCACAGGCAGCTCTACTCACAGCAGCACAAACCCTACTGCCATACCAAGCTCACCTCCATCCAATTTATCTGATGAGCAGCCTGGCTGCAGGTGCTGGTTGGCAGCTGATAATTGCTGTGGTCAAAGCCCTGGTGGAAGCTAGGGTCTGGAAGTTGGAGGGCCTTTGCCAAAGCTTTATGAGGGCCTGGAGGAAGAAGGGACACACCTAAGCAGAGAGTTTGGAGAAGGATGAGAGATGGGGGTTTGCAGGGTGAGTGCCCTGACCAGGCAGACAGAAGGTGTCTGCCTGCTGCAAGGTGGGTGTTGGGGTGCTGGGATTGCAGTTTGCTGACAACACTTGCTGTGGGGTGCACAGGGAAGCAGCCCAGAGCATGGGACCCACACAGACCCGTTGCCAGTGTGAAGGTAGGATGTGCTGTCTCCCTTACCAAGTATGGCCTCACTAGGAAATGGGACTCTGATAATAGTGGGGGTGTGGGGGGGAAAAGATTTCACAAGGGAGAGGAGGAAAATGAAGAGCTGCTTTGTTAGCCAGCAGAGGCAGGAGGAGCAACTCTCGCCCAGCATCCCCAGGTGGCACAAGCAGGACAACAATTTGCCCCCACCCACGGAATCCCATGTTCAGGGGAGAGCACTCCCAGCCCTGGACATGGGCAGCCACGTCACTTCCATGATCCCTCCATGCAGGCACCTGTGCTTGTGAGGAGAACCTGGGTAAAACACCAATGGCTCTTTGGTGTAGAAGCAGTCCCCACTGTTTCCCCACCCAGTCTGGTGTAGAAACAGTCCCCACTGCAAATGTCCCCACGGTGGGGACTGCCCACTTCACGCAGGACTCACAGGGATTTTGTGTGCATTGTCTGCTGGAAGCGCGAGGAAGTTGTAAAGCAGGATTACATGATGGCAGGACTGGATCATGGCCATCTCAGCAGACCACAGCAATGGACCTGAAAAGCACTGCCCATGGAGACCTTTGTCAAGGTCTGCACCCACCTCTTGAGCCCAGGGGCCAGATCCTGGCTGAGGTGCCAGTAGGAGCCAGGTCTAGAGCAAGGAGCTGGGAGATAGACCCATTGCCTGGAGCCCCACACGTCCTCCTCCTCCCCAGAGCAGCACCAGCCTCTTTATTGCTTCATTTCCAGTGCACAGCTGAATTCCCCAGGAAGGGGACAGTGGGGGCAGAGAAGAGCTGCTGGGGCTGGCGCCACAGAAGATTTGGGTGCATTTCCTCATCCTGGATCCATCCATCACCTCTCTGGTAGCTCTGTGATGCCTCTGGCACCTGGCTGAACTGGCAGGAGGGTCCCAAACCCTTGCTTGCCCCTAGCACCACCAGCAGCAGCCAAGTGTCACAGTGTGGGGACAGCCTGTGGGCTTGGGGCCAGGCCTTGTGCCAGGGCTGGTCCTCCACGGGCGGGAGAACCACAGTGCCAGGCATCACCACACTCCTGTGGAGCACAGCCTCATGGACAGCAAATAAACACTAAATCCTTCTTCCTCTTCCCTCCAAAACCACCTCCCAGATTTGAAGAGCATGAATCAGACATCAGCCTAAACACTGAATTATTCATAAAACTCTAATCTTTAGATTTCACTGAATATGCAGAAGTATCGATAAAAAAAATAATGAGAGAATTGTACTTGCAAATTGCTCTTTATTAAGGGTTTAACTCGCACGGGCTCTATACATTCCCTATTAGTCCTTGCAAAGCTGCATAGGATTAGAAATCAGAGAGGATAATAATGTACAAAAATAGTTTCAAATGTTGATAACACTGAACAGTGAGAAAAACATCTTATTTGTATAACTGAACTAAAAATAAAAATGAAGAACACCGCTACAATTGCAATATGCCATCTTGTAGTGCTTGAACATATGTTGGCAGCGCTGAGCCATATGCTGCTGGGTCCTGCCTGCTGCGGCGTGGGGGGAGATCAGCCCTGGCCCGGCAGGCCTCAGCAGCACCAGAGCTGCCCAGAACCTCCTGTTGGGCCGAGGCCAAACTGACCACAGCCAAAATGGGGAGGGGCATGGGCAAGCTTCTTGGGGGCTTGGCCCTAGGGGTCCAAAGATGCCTAAGGAAGAGAGGTAGGACTGCGGGGAAGAGGTGCTGGGGCACATGGAGCAGAACTGCTGCTGAGGGTGCAAACACCATCCATGTGCTGCTGCACCAGTGCTGGAGGACTGAGCACAGAGCTGTCATGGAGAGCTGTGGCTGCACACGGCTGTGCCATGCTGGCAGGGCCCTCTGTGCCACCTGCCTGCCAGGCAGGACCCGGGCACCGCTATCTGTCCCATCCCCCTGGAGGAATCATGGTGTCTCCCAGGACTTCTGGCAGATGGGACAGGGCCAGAGCTGGGAGCATCTGGCAGAGCCGGAGCACTTTGCAGCAGCCAAACGTGCTCTGTGATGGGGCTGAGCGACTGGCAGCACTGGCTAGGATCCATCTCTGACAAAAGGGCCAGAAAGTGGCCCCAGCTCTGGCCCCAGCAGCAGCAGATGCAGAACGTGCCCTGGCTGGGGTGTCAGGGTGGGTTGAGGGAGGCAAGGACAGCTCTGCCATGGCCCAGGCATGGCAGAGCTCTCTGACCCAGCCTGCACTCAGAAAAGGGGCATGAGGTCTCAGCAAGTCAACAGAAATGCATGGATTTATGCCAGAGGAGCTAAGCCTTTGCATTTTAATTACAAAACATGTGTACACATTTTCAGCTTTGTTCCCAGGGTTCCTAGAGCCAGGAGCGAGGAGCCCGCCCCACAGGGCCTTGGCCACAGTGAAGCAGGGGCAGGTGGTGGTGGTGGTGGGGTTAAGTTTGTGCTGCCAGGGCGGCACCCCAGGGACTGGCTGCTCCCATGGGGCCTATGCAGGAGAGACCTGGCTGGTGGAGACGGAGGAGGTCTCTGTCTTGCCAGCAGATGTGTCCTCGTCACCCAGTGGGTTCTTGCCACAGCAGAGGGTTGTGATCATGCAGTTACGGAACTGGGAGAGAGGGAAGTCCAGAGTGAGCCAGCTGGACACATGCAGCTCTAACTGTCTTTAAGCCCAGCAGTACTGTGGTGCAGGAAGAACTATGCCTATATGGAGTCTCCTGCCCCACTGTCTGCTACCCACCCCACCTACTGCCAGCCCTGCCTGCTCCCGTCATGTCTCCTCCATCAACCCAGCACCTGCGTTATTTCAGGTGGAATGGCCTTGCATTTGTGAGATTTATGCAACACCAAGGATGAGCTGCACTGTCAGTTTCCCATGTGCCAGGACTAGATCTCCTGGAAACAATCCCCGCTCCAGACCGCTGGCACCTTGAGACGCTGTAACTCTCTGCCAGCTGTTATAAAGAGAAACACAAAAGAGGGGTTTCCTGGCACCCTGCCAGTTACCTGTTTGTTCATTACGATGTAGATCACAGGGTTGTAGATGGCCGAACTCTTGGCAAAGAATGCCGGGATGGTCATGAAGATGGGCCCAAAGTCTGATCCCTGGTTGGTGAAGATGTAGAATGCGACGCTGGCATAGGGCACCCAGCAGATCAGGAAGGCGATGACCATGATGATGACCATACGAGTCACTTCTTTCTCTGCCTTCTGGGTGGTGGCAGACTCCTGCTGCTGGGCGGCAGCCTGCGGGCAGAAAGGAACAGAAACATGATGGAGCCAGTGGGTGCTGCACCAGTAGGGACACAGGGTCAGGGCTCTTGGCAGTCAAGCTGCACATCTGGAGTTTGCTATTTCCCTTTTCATGGATGGCCAGGCTGGCCCCTGGAGGACCCTCCCTGGCACCATTCTTGAACCTGGTGTGGGCCCCTTCCCAGCACTGGGGACGGGGTAGCCCTACTGGCTGCTGCATCTGATGGGTACCCACCTCCTTGACAGTGCAAACCAGGTTCCCGTAGCAGAAGAAAATGATCAACAGCGGGATCATGAAGTGAACCACAAACATGTAGATGACAAAAGATTCATTGTTGACCTCTGGCTTCAGAGTGTAATAGTCGATCCCGCACGAGCATTGCATGCCCTCGGGGATGTACCTGCAAGGTGAGCCCAGCAGGTCAGCACCCAGCAGAGGAGACTGGCTGGAAGCCACAGCTGAGCCACCAGCCAGGCTCCCACACCCCTGACACTGGGTCCAATGCCCTCCCTACCTGGACCAGCCGAAAAGTGGGGGAGCTGCACACGCCAAGGCCATGATCCAGGAGAAGGCAACACCCATGATGGCATGGTTCTCCCCGAAGCGGAAGTTGCTCATGGGCTTGCAGACCACTACGTATCTTTCGATAGCCAGGACCACCAGTGACCAGAGAGCAATTTCACCTGCACCAGGGAGAGGGACAGAAAGGGACACAGGGACTTTGAGCAGGAAAAGAAACCACCCTGATGGCAGCATGAGGCCTCCTCAGACTGATGGTCCTGAGGACAACCCCTGGCAGAAGCTCAATCTCTGCCAAGGGTTCAGAAAGATAAATGAAGAATGGTCAAGGGCAGATGTGGTAGGACAGTGTTAGAAGACCCCTTCTCACTGTACTGCTGACCCACAGGAACCACTTTGCTGCAGTGTTTTGAGATTCATGGCTGATCCCACCATTCATCCCAGACAGCATCTGCACCTGCAAGCCTGTGGTCGCACTCCAATATGCAGCAAGTGCCCGTCATCCCAGACTTCCCCTCACTACCCACAGCTTCCCAGGAAACTTGTGCCACAAGGACCAAACCAGTAAAACAGTAGCTGTGGCTGAAGGCTGAGACAAATGGAGGAGGACATTTTTAGACACACAATTTCTGTTTCACATCTCTTTGGTTCCATACCAGGCTGGCATGGGGAGGAGAGCCAGCTCTGCTTGCCTGTACCACCATGCACCACACCAGAGCCAATGGCAGATTCAGCCCCGCAAAACAGGAGGAACAAAATTGTGATCTCTCAAGTCAGAAAGTTAGCCAGGGAGATGCACAAATCCAACAACTGCAAAATCTGGTAGTGGCTGCTTTTCATTGCTGCACTGTGGTTCTCAGGATACTGAGCAGGTGGCTCCCAAATAAAGTTTTTTTTAAAAAGTGTCACTTGTCACTTTCTTCAGCTCCTACCCAGAAACAGGGCAAATGGCCTCAGTCCACATCAGCTCATCAGTAGCTCAAGGATGTTACAGGTACCCATGTTTTTCCAAGATCATCTGTGTTCTCCCTCCCACTACTAAAATCCAGGGAAATTCCTGACAGAAGACATTTGAATATTTGGAAAACTTACCGCCCAGTGTGGCAAAGAAGCCTTCGATGTAGCACCCTGTTACTCCAAAGACAAAGTACCCGTTCATGGAGGTGTACATAGTGGTTGTGAAGCCTCCAAACACCATGAAGAGGTCAGCCACAGCCAGGTTCAGGAGGATGTAGTTTAGAGGTGTCCGGAGCTTCTTGTGCTGGATGGTGACGTACAGCGTGAGGAAGTTGACGGGGAAGCCGAGCAGAATCAACATGAACATGTAGGCAGCCAGCGCCGAGAACTTCCAAGGCTCAGCCAGGTAATACTGGGGGTACTCAAAGGGGCTCCGCACCACCCCGGTCTTGTTGGACATGGGCACATAGAAGTCTTGGCCTTCTGTCCCATTCATGGTTGCAGTTCGTGAGGCGCTTTTTTGCTCTTACTCTGGAAGTTCTTTTGTGCAAGGGCAAAATTTCCTCTGAAATGGAGCTCCTGCCACCTCTCAGCCTTCACTGTTACCCCAAGGAGAACCAGTTACACTCTCCTCCACAGGGCACCTCTTATAAAGTGCCCCTGGGGTAAGCTCCAGGTACTGGTGTCAGCACGATTAGGGTTTAGAGAATTATTAATCATAATCATCCCAGGGTAATTGGCTTTCCTGGGAAGGTGTTAAGGTGACACCAATTTCTGGCCAGCACTGTCATTGTTGGAGACCATGGCTCATGGTCACATATATGAAGAGGTAGCTCTGCACCACACCATTCATTTGGAGGGGCTCAAACCAGGCAGCAGCTCCCTTGCACAGCCTCGATCTTCCTTTCCCTTCCCCACTAACAGGAGGGACCTGTGTGGTTCAAACCCCAGGACTGTGGGTTTGGGGGCTGTAAATGGTGGCCTGGCTGGGCAGGCATGGTGTGGTCCCTCAGTGACAGAGGAGTGTCCCAGCCCCATTGTCACAAGGGGAATGTGGATCTGTGAGACCAGCCAGACCCCACTGGAGAGCCATTCCCACATACTGCCAGTCCCTGTGGGAGGCTGCAGAAGGCAGCGTGACCAAACCTTCTTCCACAAGCTCCAGCCACCTCTCTACTCAGGATCTGGCTGTGGAGGTTTGACCACCACCATGAAACACTTGGCCCACTTGCAGGTTACCAGTTGTGCCATCTCCTCTGTGCCTTTGTATCTGATTTGGGTCATGCCAACTCCATTGGTAATAGCTAATAAATAACCTAGTCCATCTGTCCTGGACTGGAATCATTCTGCAATGGTGCTGAGAAGGCTGCTGGACCAGGGCACTGATGGGACGTTCAGAGCTGAAGCCAGCACTCAGCTTCATATACTGGTTGACAGACAACCTCAGTCTCCTCAAACCTTGCATAATTATCAAACTCCACAGGGAAGGCTATTGTTGGAGCCTTCTGTGCCCTCTATGTCTCTCTGACTCACCACTTGAACATTCCTTGTGCCAACCAGAAGCTGAGTTACACAGCTGAGTTATCTTCTTAATTTTTCAGAGGCAGTGGGGCAAAACGTACAGGAGGTGTGCACAAAGAGAGACTTTGCTCTGCCCCTTTGTAGGTGACGGAGGCTGGAAGGGAGCTGAGCGCCCACCTCCCCTTGCTGTTTTGGCTGCACTGAGGGCTGAACTGAGCGTTCCTCACAGCCAGGAGCAGGTGAACATGAAGGCCTCATCCAGTACAGGAGGATGTACCAGAGCTGCTGGAGCTCATGGGTGTAAGGTGGGCAGAAGTTCACGTCCTCTTGGCCTTAATAAACTTCCTCCAGTCCCAGCCTAGTTTTCACCAATGTTCCTTGTAAGTTAGCTCAGAAATAAGTTTAATGGAAAAAAGCACAAAGCACTGTACTCTCCTTAGTGCAGAGACCAAGCTGGGAAACCTGCCCTCTAAGTGGGGAAGGTGGAAGGAGCTGAAGTGCTGGCACCACAGACTAGGGCAGACCTTGCTGGTAACCCAATGCAAGCCACAGTCTCTGGACAGTCCCAAAGGTCTTCCTTCACCTTAACATGAAAACACCAGGTCCTCACACACACTCTGTTCACCCTAAATCCCCCTCAATGAATTTCTCACACTTGTTTCCAAGGCCAGAGCAGTGCCACTTTCTCACTGCAAATGCAGCTCTTTACACTTGTACCTGGGCACACAGGGATTAAAGGTTTATTTCCTAAAACACTTTAAGCTGATGCAATAAGCCACTGCTGAGGTAGCAGCTGCTGTGCAGAGCTTAGGGCTGGCGTGCGTCACCACTGGACGCAGCAGTGGGACATGCAGGCAGCTGAGAGATAGAGGAACAGGGCAAATTGCTCACAACTTCCAACCAAAGTGCTGTGCTGGGACCTCCTGCACCTCCAGGGACTCCTCAGCATGAAGCCAGCTGGTGGGCTCCATGGCACAGGGCAGCCTGGACTAGAACACCTTCATCATGTATGTATGAGACATGCAGAGTGCTTCTGCCCAGAAAAGCCCAAAATGCTTTTCAAAGCTAGACAATATTCACAGAGTTGTTTAAAAAAAACATGGGTTCATTTTGTCTTGGCCCATTTTGTCTTTGTGTCACAGCAAACCCTTTCTCTTCAGTTTTATAATTTTTCATTCCCACTGGCTCTACACAGCCATCTCAGTTCCAGAAGGAGCTGAATTCCACCCTGGCTCCCATCTCAAACAGCATTGTTTACCCATGTCAATAGCAGAGTCTTCACTGCAAACAGTGACAGCTGAGTCAGAAAGCAGACGAGCTGTAATTAGAACAGAATGTTTTTAAAGTGGTAAATCAAGCAAACTTGGTCAGGAACCACTGAGGGACTCGGAAACTCGGCAGTGTGATTGCAGGGTCTCCTTTTCCAGACAAACATCCCGTTTCACGTGCAATGTGCTGCTCCCGTGGGAGCTGCCCTGCCAGCACCGACCACCTCAGCCAGTTGCTCCTGTCCTTTCCCACTCAGGGTAAAGGCAGGCTGGAACAGACAGGCTGCCATCACAACAGCACTTGTGGCAACATGGGCACAGCTTATACAGGATTAAAGTCAAGAGATGCACTGCTTCCCAGCTCCAGCCAAGCTGGTCACCTACGTGAATCTTCCTGCTGCTGGGTGTGACCCTGTGGCCATCCTCGTGAGATTCCCTGCCCAGGGCTGTGCTGGTGTCACTGGCACGGAGTTCACTTCCCTCGCAGCATGTGGGGTGCTGTGTGCTGGTGTCTAAACTGGCACTGGGAACGCACCGGTGTGCAGCTGGGACGCACCACTGCAATCTCCATTCTGCCCGCCCTGTCCCCCTCAGCTACAGGCCAGAGCAGGGCTGGGAACAGAGGGACAGACCTGGGACAGCTGGCCAAAGGGGCGTGCCACTCCAGATGATGTTGTGCTCCAAAATAAAAGCTCAGGGAAAGGGGGAGAAAGGGAGGATGTTGTGTTTCTAATGTTTGCCTTCCCAAGTGACAGTTACTCACACTGAGCCCTGCTCTCCAGGAAGCAGGGAATAAATTCCTTCTTGCTTTGCTTTGCTTGCACGCAGAGCTGTGCTGCAGCTATTAAGCTGTCTTTATCTCAACACAGGAGTTTCTTGGCCTTTGCTCTCCTGTTTCCTGCCCAGGCCTGCAGGGACAGCAAGCCATTGTAGGGGCTCAGGTGCTGCCTGGGACTGATGCTCCCCGTGTCTCGTGCCTCCACAAGAGGCTGCAGCAGAGAGCAGCGGGTCTGCCTCCTGCCACATGCTCACAGAGCTTGCTCGGCTCAGGACTGACACGATGCTGGGGACACTCTGCTCAGCAGCACTCCCTTGGCACAGCCCTCCACGGCAGCAGCACGGAGCTCAGGTGTGCACAGCCTCACATGCTGCACTTCAACCAGGTGAATTCCACACAGATTCAGCCACCGCCTGCCCCAGGGTGGCTGTGAGATGCCCCCAGTGCCAAGAGTAGTGGAACTCTTCAGATTATATTTGAAGGGCTCTAAATGCTGTTCTTGCCTAAATGGAATAGAAAGTAAAAAGAAATTCCCAACCAGAAGCATGAGTATTATAGCAAATTCTGAGACAATAAATAGTGAAAAATAGTCCCATTTATTTGAAGATGTGTCAGTAACTGGTGTGTGTTAAGGAGCACAATCTGGAGTAAAATCAATTACTTGAAGGCTGAACTTGATTCTAGAAATGTTCCTGTAAAATTCTGTGGCACTTCAGCTGATTGCCTGGAAAATGCAGAGCATATTCACAAAAACCAGACATTTTAATTTAAAAAAATAGTTACAAGTCTTCAACTTGGTTCCACTCTTACATACAAAATGAGACAAGATGACGTAACTAAATTATTAGGAAAGCTCTACAGATCTAAGAAGGGTTTTGCCAAGCCAACAGGGGAGTCTGTTGTTGAGGTAAAAGACTGGTTTTCTTCACTGGTTTGACGCATCTATTCTCCGCCGACAGAATGGACAACAGTTATGCTGGAGTATGAGGAGCTCATAGTCTTCTGTGTGAAACATCTGTTAATTAGGAACAGATTTAAAACAAGTTAGCCTGTACCCTGCTCGAAGAAAATGCAAACTGAGTTCGATGGCTGCTCAAAAGCACAGATATTCTGAAACTACCATCACAGAGAATTGCTCCTCTTGGTTTCAATCACCTGAGATGCTACAGCCTGGAACATAGCAGCAAGCACTTCACAGACCTCTGCCAGAGCTGCTGAGAAGGCACAAACCTGCTAACTGCCTTTGCAAAAGGATGGACAATTAGGCAGTTGAGTAAGCAAACATGACTGAATTCCAGCATTTCAAAAAGTCATTTCTGAGCAAGGCAGGAGCAGGACTGAACCACAAGGTAACAGTCACTGACTGGTTTTCCTTGCTAGACCAGGCTGCAAGTCAGAGAGACAGAGCAAAAAGAAATAAATACAAATCAGCTTCTGTTGGTCAGCCAAGGTTTGCTCAAGAGGCTCTGAGTTGCTGTCAGGGCAACTTCTCAAATTCAGCTACGGCCAAGTCTTCCAAGGCGGCTGTTCCCCTGTCTATCACAGCTCAGAGCTGGGGTTTCACTGCTCTGCCTCTACCTCATTCAGGAATTTGCTGAGAACATTTCAGAGTATGAGGTTTCAATGGTTAGCACTGTTCCACCCATCAGGTTCTGGACAGGGCTTTTTGTTTCCTTGTGGGGCTCTCCACGAAGCAGTACCTGGAAGCAGGAGGGGCACATGGTGATGGAGGCGTCGGGCAGCAGCGAGCGGTAGTACTGCCAGCGCAGCGGCCGCGGCCAGCGCTTGACCAGCACGTCCCGGCGGCTCATGGCGCGCAGCACGGCGCGGCTCACCACCACGGGCACGAACTCGGAGCCTCCCTGCTGCACAGAGCAAACACTGCTGTCACCCACTGCAACCCACTGCCCTGTGAGGGCTTCTCAGTTGTTTTAAGAAGCTAAGTAAAATTCAGTAGAAGAAGCTAATGCAGACCTGGCTCAAGCCTTGTCCCACCAAGCTCCCTGTCAGTTTTATCAAAACCTCCAGCAACAGCAGCATCCAGCCACATCTGTTTCTAGTGAGCTTCCCTTATCTCTCTAACTCCTTGCAAATAACAGCCATGTTCACAGTCTCTATGAAACCCTGCAGTAAGGCCTGCTCTACAGGTGTGCTGCTGCTGTACCAGTGCACAGTGAGGAAACAAAATTCCAGGAGTGTTTGGTTTAAAATCATTGTTGCTTTGTGAGGTTTGTGTTTGTTTGTTTGTTTGGGGGGGGGGGTTTGTGTAGGTTTTGCTGGTTTGTTGCTTTGTTTTGAGGGGTTTTGTTTGTGTTCTTAAGGGAGGAGTTAACTGGTTAGTCCATTTCCCTCTCAAGTGCCATCCCCCTCCCAGTCCCCTGCTCTGCAGCTCTCTTTGTACCACATACACACCAGAAGAGTGACTTTGTAAAGTAAAATTTTCTACTAAAAAAATTTTTCTATTAAAAATTTTCTGTTGTTAGACACAGGTACCATTCTTACCTCAAAGCTCAGTTTTGCTGTAAAGGGATCATCATCCTCAATAATATCTGTACTGTCATCAAGCCTCAAACTCTGAGCATCTGGATGCATGTCTTAAGGAAGGACAAGAATTCCTGTAAAACTGGCTCTGCTTACCATAGCCAGCACTGACAGAATCAGTATGAGAGCACCTCAGCAGGACCCTTGCTGCTTCAGAGTATCTCAAACTGTGACAGTCCCCAGATCATTACAAAAAGTACCAAGAAGGCCTTGCTGGGGTCTCCAGTGACTGGGGAAGTTTATCACTGCAGCTGCTGTAGAACAGCCAGAACAGACTGACCACAGCCAGGCATGACATCAGCTCTTACCCTTCCACAGATGACAGAGCAAAGGAAGCAATCTATTGAAGTTACATTTTTGGGCAGCTTTAGTCAGAGTTTGTGTGTTGTGCACTACTCTACATCTCATATTCTATAACCCCAACAGCAACTGGGAGCTCTGGATGTCAAAGCATTCCAAACCAAATCTCAACAGTTGTGAAGTGCTACTTCCCTTGGCTAGGAGAAGGCAGCCTCTAAAAGAAGCTGTTATTGGAAGAAACACACTCCATATTCCCCTCATCCTTGTCAGAAAGCAGTTCACACAGAATAGGTAAAGCATGGCATTCCACTGTTAAAAACAAACATTGCCAGGATTATAAATAAACTGTCCTGATGGAAAAGTGTCTTGACAACGTTAGGTTTAGTTGAGCCATATTTTTGTTGTTATACTAACATGACAAAGAAACAAGATGCAATTGTATTTACATCAGTTATATGACAGAAAGGTTTTAACCTAAGGGGAAAAAATAAACTCTAAATTGTTTAATTTTTCCCTAAGAAAAGGAAGCCAATTCTAATCAAAAGGATACGGTCAGTCATCATCTCTTGCCATTTATTCTCTCTTTTACTCACTCTTGGAGCTTCAAGATCAATGAGAGCTACAGCTTCTTCATCTGTGATGCCATCTTCCAAATAGAACTCAACCAGATGCAGCACCTCTAAAAGGTGGGAAAGGCAGGAAGTGTTTGACCTGCACGAACTCAGGAAATGCCTCATAGCAGATACTGTGCTCCTTCATGTCAGTGGTGTTCTGCCCACCTTCTCTCATGAAACAAGTTAAATAAAATAGAATTGCAGCAAACCAAACCCCCCGAACTTCTGAAAGGGTTGTGTTCACCTTCACAGAGCACTAGATGCATTTCAGTGTCTGGCAATACAACAATGCTGTGCTGCTGCTCTGCAGTGAGAGCCACCAACCCCCACTTAGTCAAATTTAACAACAGTAAAGGAACATTTGTTTGGCCAAACAACACTGCAGAAAGAGGAAATGAAGCACTAACCTACTCTGTTAACATTTATCTACTTGCAAAGCACGAGCAAACCTGATGTCCCAACGCACCGTAGGAGGAGGCCGAGAAGACGAAAGGCTGCCTGCAGTTAATGCAGACGTTCCCCAGGTTATTCAGCAAGGGGTTGTTGGTGGAGCACCTGTAACACAGGGGCACGAGCTCCTGAAAAGACAGATTGAGAGCACGGTAACCACAGACCGGCACATCTCAGCTCTTTGTTTTCAATTAAAGAAGGGCCCCTTCGGCTGACAGCACCACACAACAGCAGCGCCAGTCTGGAGGAGCACTGCTGTGAAATCAGACCCTTCAACATCTGAAAATGCTTTCCCTTTTTAACAAACAGCAAGTCTTCCCATTAAAAATAGCTGTCTTCACCACTTTAACAATTAAATTTTCACCTTGCCTTTGCAGTAACAGAAGCAGAATTCTGCATCAAATACACAGGGACAAAAGAAGCTGAAGAGAAGTTTACTGAAGTGAAGTTTTTTGCTCTAAGATTTGTCAAATTTAGGTTCTCCAATTAACTCATCTCTTTTCAAGAGCCGAGTTATTTTAGGCAGTTCTTAAAGGGTGTGTTTCTATTATTTCAGGAGGCCAGGTGTATGTTCACTGGTACAATGTAATTTATTTTTAGTGAGTACTCCCTGAGACATGGCTTTACAGAAAACTGCAGAAAGCCAGACTTCAGTGAAAGAAGAAAAGGTGTTAAAATAAGATTTACGGAAGGAAGGTCACTGAAGAGATGGAGGGAGGAGGGGAAGAGTGTTAGGAGTGGGACAAATGAAAGTGACCTCCAGCTGGAGAGAGAGACAAAGACTGTGGAACAATAGCATGTGAACTGGTGAGAAAAGGGCTTGGAAGAATTAATAGGCAGTGAGGAAGGTGACTGCAAGAGAGGAGAGGGAGGATGGAAGCTGCCCACAAAGAGAGGGCTGATTTTAATTTGCTCTCAGGAGCAGAAGGAAGTCTGACTTGAAGAATAACAATAAAAGGACTGTGTTTCCAGCAGAAATATAATTATATCACAGAGCCATGCATAATATATTTCAGATTGTTTTGTGCACACAGGAACTCATTCTAGGATTAGGCCACATATTAATGATTAACATGAAACACATTACAGCTTACTTCACTGTCATGGAATGGCTTGGATCGGATTGTCAGGCTGCCCAGCTCAACAGATTTCTGGAACCTGTCTGGGATCTGCAGTCCCTGCAGCTTGTCATAGGCATGACGAGCCAATTTATATGCACCAAGAGCTTTACTCTGCTTTGCAAGGGCCAATAATGTATTGCTATAATTTAATTAAGGAATAAAAATACATACAGCATTTATGAAAAAACGCAATACTCTGTCTAATCACAGAAGTTGTGCAATGAAGCATATCCAACACTGGGACTTCAAACAGGCTTTAACCAGAGAAATCTATTTCTTCATTCAGGACTTCATTTACAAACGTGTGTGAAAGGACTATCAAAATATCTGTGGGCAATTATTAGCAAGGTAAGGAACTGACCCTACATAAACACTGCTATGGCTCCATTTACAATATTTCAATAATTTTGGGGTGCATGCATTTTCCCCCAGCCACAAAAAACCAAAATCCAAACATTTTTTACAGCGTAAGTAACCCACTGACACTGAGTAAATACACCTGATGTGATTTGAAAGAGTGTGCCCCACGTTAGCAACCAAGTGTTCTCTCCTTCCCTTTCACCAGAGTGAAACAGTAACTGCTGTTTACACCGACTGACCACAAGGCCTGTTATCAAAAACTTCATGGAAGATTCTGCATTTATAAGCGAGGAAGTTATGAAAAGGAAAGCTAATATCCCATCCAAAGCCAGAAATGAAGTGAAACCAAGACAAGGCCTCCCTATGGCAGCCAGTGACCTTGTGGCTCTTACAGAAAGGTGCATTTCACTGTGCTCACACAGCCCATTGAGGAAGCACTCCCCAGAGGTTCACTAGGCACTGACAAAGCCATGCAGATGTTGGCCTGACAGACCACATGGCCACACTGGCCTCACAGGAAGCCAAAGCTCCTGGGTTTCCCTGCTTCTGCCTCAGTTCAGTCTCCTTGCAACAACGCTGTCAAGATTCGGAGCCAACATCTTTTTGCAGTGACTGGTGTCCTAGAACTTGCTCCTCTGACACAGGTGACACACCAGACTGGGCAGGTGTTCAAGGTGGCCTAACAGAGTTAGACATTAGTTGATTTATACAGCTCTCCAAAACTTTAACAAATAACAAACTAGTGCAGCTCAGCACACAATAGTTTGAAGATGCTGATTATTCCTGAGGGACAGAAGTCAGTTCCTACTAATGATAACCAACAGGTGACACCAAAGATTCCCTGAAGGAAGTCCCTGCCTTGGACCAACAGCAGTTATTCCTTTCATGTATCACATGATAACTTCTAGATTTTGTACTGTATTGGAAGGATACACTTTTGAGATCCCCAAAGGAGTCTCCTTTGTTAAGCTGTGAAGCAGAAACCTGGAAATATTGAAGAGGGTTTCAGGCAAGTGGAAGCTGAAAGGCTCCTCCTGTGGTATGAAAAACATAGACACACATTTCTAAGCTGGAAAACCAACAACTTACATCAGTAAGCAACACAGCACAAGGCATCTCTAGTATGGTGTTTCTTTCATCTGTTGAGAAAAGAGGTGTTGACAGAACATAACAAGTGGATTTTGCATGTCTTTATCACCAAAGCTCATGCCTAATGCACACAGAAAAGAGAGACAGAGAGATCAGTGTAGCTAAGACAGAACCTTTAACAGGTTATTAAAAAATGAGGGCAGTCTGCACAGCTACAGTGCAGAGTCTCTAGTGCTGTGAGATCTAAAGTAGTCTTACAGCAAAGACTCCACAGCACAGAGTCTTCTTTTGGGCAAGGGCACAGAGCAAGGGTTCTCAAATGTTTTACAGCAGATATTTGCACCAATGCAGCATGACTCTAATTGCTGGAATTAGTAGGAGCTCCTCACTCGTGACTGCACATCAGTGACACACGCAGCACCCTGTGGAAGTCCCTAGGCCAGCATGCCTTCTGTTCAACCCTGCTTTCCAATGACTAAGGGAAAAACTGACCCTGGCCTGTGCAGGAGCAGAGGCTCAGGCACCATGGGACCAAAGCAAGGCAACCAGCAAAAAGGGCCATGGGCAGGAGGGAGGTCAGGCATCAGCACAGCCCTGCCCCACCTGCAGCTGTAAGGAGCTGAGCAAGTTCTTGTACAGAACAGCTGAAGACTGTATAATAAAATAAAATAAAGTTAAATAAATAAATAAAGTTACTATTCAGTATTACTGATGTACATTCAATATTTAATTGCCTGAAAAGTCCTGGTTATTTTTGGACTCCCTAAGGAAAAAAGCTCAGGAAGCATAAATACACAATTCTAAAGTGAGTATCTTACAGTGTATCTTTGGATAAAGTGATAGACATGGTAAACTTCTGCCAAGTGCTGGAAGTGATGAAACTTCTGCAACATTTCAGTCTGCTGTCCTTCGTTCTCTGTGGGAGGCAAAGGCATTGGTGTCAGCCTCAAAGAGCAGTCTATGAGACTCAGCTGGGAGAAAACAACCTGTTATGATTTTAGCAGCAGCACTGCCAGAGGAGGTATGTACCAAGTCAAGTATGCCCCATCTACCCATGCAAATATGCTTACAGAGATGCTATTCTTCTGAGCAAACTTCTGGCCTGAAACAAGCATGGCAAAACACAGAACAGCTGAGGCAATGGTTTAACACAGCCAGAGGCTACAGCTGAGCTACAGACAGAAAGCAACAGGTGTGCATCCCTGGAAACCTCTTCCAGAATGCCAGAGTTCACAAATACAATTAATTTTGAAAACTTTCACAAATACCAAATACACTACTAAGCCCTTTGGAAAAGCATGCATCTCAAACATCTGAGGGATGACAGATCAGCTGAACTAAAACCAAAGGTACTCAGAGCACCAGGCAAAAGGAAGCATTCCCAGCCTTCTGTATTCATTATCACTAAACTACACCTATTAACTATTAACACCTCTCTCCCAGTGACATACATTTTGGAGACAAGATGACAGCTAGCAAACAATCAGTTTTATCTGTTGGCAGAAACAATTTGTAACCTCCCTAACCTATGTTCAAATACTTGAGGTAACTTACTCGCCAACATCTTTTATTTACTAGCACGTTAAACCTTCAGGCAATGGGTGTGGTGGGAAGGTGCAGGAGGATACACGGTCCCAGGAGGCACGATTTTCATCCCAGCCAGACTTCAGAAGGAGCCTTATGCCTGCTGATGTCGCTGGTTTGTTTATTTGTTTTAAATTAGCACATGGGAAAAACAGGGGACTACAAAAATAGCACAAGCCCGAGATGTGCACAGCATTAAAAAACCCAAATCAAACCATCCAGCAGAGAAGCAGCTGCAGCAATGCTACCACAATGCAGAGCTGTTTGTCTACGTGCACAACAAGGTAACAAACACACACTTCCTTTGGGTGACTCACCTTGGGCAATGTCTAAGCACTGCATGGAAAGCATCCAGTAGTAATAGGCTGCGTCGTCGAAGCGGCTCTCGAGCACGGCGTTGTGTGTGAGCTGCTCCAGCACCCGCACGGCCTCCCTCTGCCTGCCAGCCTTGTGAAACGCTGCCCAGCCCAAAACAAAGAGCAGCTCACCGTGTGATTAGATCAATTAACGGAAATTAATGGTTTTGAACTGAGAGCACTCTGTTCAGCCCATGTAAAACACTCTGTCCAGGGCAGGATAAAAGGGATTATACACTGGTGCTTTCCTCCTTGAAAGCAGTGACACTAATGGAACATGAGAAGAATCTGCAGGTATTTTGAAGCTTTTGCACTGTCTCAGCAACTCTTGAGCTCAATGAGTATGTATAATACTGGTTGCTGAGTTTTTTAAACAGAAAAGAGAGAAGATGCTGTGATGATTAGCTCTCTGTACAAACAACAGTGATCTCCAAACACTGCAAATCCCAACTTCACTCAAAACTACAATAAATTGTTTGAAGCCAGTGCTCTGGTGTGTATGAACACTTTAAAAGCATTGTGCTGAATACTTTAAAAGAGTACAGCTACTACACCCTTCCGTGATTTACTAACAGCATCTCCTTTTCTGACGCACCAAGTAACACCTCAGATTCTCACTGGGCAAACATGCATTTGGCCAATATAAAGTCCCCATATAAAGGAACAGGGCTGAGGGGGAACCAACCCCAAAAAACCCAGCTGCACAGCACTGCTGCCCCCTGAGTGAGGCCAGCTCAGCTTGAACCAGACCTCACGTTCTGTTCTGTGACCAGAGCAGTCCCATGAGGACCTCCAGCTCCTCCAGTTCTGGGCATCTACACTTGCTGAGCCCCAGCAGCACAGAGCTTTGTGGAGCTAATGGGGCCTCTAACCTGCACTCAGAGAGTGCAAACCACCACCCTGCCCTCAACCAGCTGCTCAAAGGCTTGGTGCCAAGACACACAAACTCGTCTTGTGCAGAGACAGATCAGGCCCAGCCTATTCCCTGCCTGGGCCCTCCTAAGCCAAGCAGTGTCAGGCTTGGATCTGAGCTGGCTCAGGGAGCAGCAGGTGCACCTGTCACATGGAACTGCACCTGAGCCAAGGCACTGCACACAGAGCTCACTTCAACAGCTCCTTGTCTCTCCAGTACTTTGTGGACTGAATTTTGAAGCCTTTCCACAGGATAGAAAGTTGACAGTTCTGTTCAAATGTAATCTTATAAGCCAAGCAAACCCCACAAAAACCTTAAAGAAAGAGGAAAACTTGACTCGTGCAAATCCAATATTGCCTAAATAGAAGGAAAAATTACGTTTTTCAGTCAGGTTTATAAGAGAGCTGCCATAATTTGAATTTTTGTGGGATAAAAATCTTACAACAGTTAGGATTCCATGCCAAATACCTTTTACGTGCCACACTCAGATATACAAGAAGATAGAAAATCCGGACTTATATTTAGATGCCATCATTTCTGATAGAGCCATCACATTTTCCTACAAAATAAGGAGATTTCCAGGTACTTTAAAACCAGTATGAAAAGATGGGTTATATTTGGTTTTGAGTACCACTGATAAGAAATTTGCCAGGGCAGAGTCTACTATGGAGTAAATATGGAGTGAGCAGTGATCTGTCAGTGACATTCTCACCTTCTTGGGCTTCTTCAAATCGATCACTCTCTGCCAGCCACTGAGCATAAGGGACATAGACTTCATCTTTGAATTCAGGATGCTTTTCACTCAGAGCAAATGCCTGACATAAATAAAAAACTCATTCTTAGAATATTGCATGGTTTAAACAGTTAAAGGGTTTAAAATATTCCATGGGATCAATCCTTCAGCTCTAAGAAAATTCACAACAAAACATATACACAGAATAGAGAGTGTAATCCATATTTTCTCCAGTATGAAACTTATGTGTTTAAAAAAAAAAAGCAATCAACAACAAAAGAAAAGAAGCTTAGCATAATAACAGACTGACTATTGAAACAGAAAGACTTGAAAGTGATTATCTGGGAAATTTAGTAGATTTCCCAGAAAGAGACAAAAAATATTTGTATTTTTACTGAATGCATTTTCTAAAGAAATTGAAGTAACACTATAAATGCAGTTTAAATTCAATTTCAGAAGACCACACCACCACCAAACACATGCTGGCATACACGATTAACTAAATACTCTGAATCCTTCTGCAGAAGCCTTCCTCCCTCACTACAATGCTGGGGGAGCCAGACATTTGCCTCTCTTTTTAGTTGCAACCAGTGACAATAAGAAGCAGTGGTTTTCAAAACAGAAACCAAGGGCACACTCACTTCTTCCCAGCGATGAGTCTCCACGTGGAGCTGGACCAATGCTTTCAGGTCACCAACCTTCATGTAGGTTTCTGCAGCATAGCCAGGGTTATCAAGTTGCTTAAAATAGAAGGCACATTTGGCCAAAGGCTCACGCTCAGCTTTATCCAGTTTTCGAGCAATTTCGATTAACCTAGACTCAGAAGAAAGAAGCCAGATGTTTCAGATTCTGCCTTGGTGCTTTGCCTTTTAATTGTTGTCATAACTTCACCTTTAATCAGTTAACATTTAATAAACATCCTAACAGTACTACCATGCAACACTGTTTATTTAAACAGTTTCAGCAAACATTCCAAACAGCTTTTTCCTTTTGCAAACTCAAACCCCTTCCTTCCCTCTTTGCTCACACATTCAGCTCCGTGTCTCAGACTCTGTGCAGAGGGAAGGAGGGAACACGTCCTGCATGACTCAGTGGCACGGGACACACTTCCCAACCCTGACCTGAGCAACAGGCTCCTGAATAAGTATCACCCCCTGTGCCACACAGCAAAACAGAGGCAAGGCCAGCCTGAAGGGCCTGGCCAAGATCTTAAGGCAGCTCAGCAAATGACCCAAAGTGCCACCTACATTGATGAGAATCGACCAGCAACAGGAGTGGTCACAGAGTTTCTAAAGACTCTGTGCTCCACGTGACTTCTCTACCCCCTAGATGATTATCCTGAACAGCTGAGAACTGCAGCAATGGGCTACCTGGTACAGTTACTGCTGTGATGATGACTCTGAAGGCATTCAGGCTATTTTAGACAATCTCACACTGCAGATAAACTCATGCATACTCTTCATTGCTGTAATGCATTAGTTTTTGTACATATTTATGGCCCTACCCTCTAAACATATGCAACTTTTAAAACATTTTTAATCACAGGTGTGTTTCAGATACTCAATCTGATATAAAGGCAGATATCAAATACATTTGGTCTTATTTTAAAATTACGTGGAATTCATAATATCTCATACAGGCTTTTATTATATATTATCTCTGAGGAGACAAAAAACCTACATATCCACCCAGCCGTGGTCCCCGCTGATTTCGATGGCCTTCATGTGCTCGCCAGCAGAGAGGTACATCTGCACTGCTGCCTTTGGCTCATTGATATCCTTGGCCCAGTCTGCTTGTTTTTTTATCAGCATCTTTGTGTCTTTGGGATCTCCAGATCCCAGAAATTCCTGCAACAGTGCAATACAAAAGTCAGCATTACCTTCTGGTCACAAACATCATTACAGTCTAAACTCTAAAATAGATAAAGGCTTTTGTAATGAAAATCAGGATGCCTCCCAAGGACAGAAATACTCCACGGAGAGCAACATGCACTGAGCCAGCCTTCAGCAGCTCATCATCAAGGCCCCATGTCTGGGAGGAAACAATGGCAAGTCTCCCATTTATACAGTTTTCAATTAAAAAAGCAGGAAATTGTGGCCAGGCCAAAGAAGGACAGTGCAGGTGCCTCAGAGGCAACACTAATGTCCCCTCCTGCTCTTTGCTAAGCCTGGTTCGGTGGATACAAGTTACGATTTCTGCAAGCTTGTCAGGAACAGGCCTTTCCAAAACAAAATGGTACTAACCTAAACACTCTAACAGATCAATTCCAAATTTCAGATTTTCTCTTGCAAGCCAAGCAGGCATGGATTCATTCTCAACGACCACCCAGTCCCAGCCCATGCTCAGTTAACAGCAGCACATCCACTTAATCACACACTGGCATCAGGGTGTCCCACCACAAATGAACTGATGGCTGAAATAATTATCAAGTGTCTTTGCAGGAAACAAGGTATTTAAAAATATATATCCATTAAGTTCTTTCATAATGACAGAACCACAGCTGCTCAAAAGTGAGAGTGCTCTGAAGCACTGCTTGGACTTGTGGAAGGAATGCAAACACCAAGCCTGGACCCTGTGTCGAGAACCATTTTGGAAATATTTCTAATAGCTCAGCTTCTTCTGCCAGTACTAAAGCTCTGGCACCATATGGTTCACATCTGTTGACAGCATGTGCCAGGAAAAAAATATAAAACCCCCCCTTCAACACCAGAAGATCGATTAAGGGCAATTTTGCCTGTTAACAGAACAGGCTACTGCCCATTAAAGCTTCTATCAAAAGCAAAATCAGAACAGAGGAGAGAAATGACAGGTGGGAAAAGAGTGGAAAACTGTGTATTCTCTATGTTTCTGGTGAATTCTGACTGAGGTTTAAAAAACCAAAACCAAAGCAACAAATGGGCAAAAACCTGTACACCAGATCTGCTTCACCACTGCAATTCAGCAGTTCCCTGCTACAGCCAGAAGTGCACCCCATCTGTGCCAGCTCCAACTGAGCCCCAGGCCTGCCTCCTGCAGCACAGGAGCAGCTACACAGGTATCCCGACAGCCTCTGACTGCGGAAAACTGCACTCAAGAGTGAAGTCAAACAATCTCTTTGGTATGACTTGTTTTCCAGCTTAGGTCACCAAAATAAGCCCAAAATCAAAAGCTAAGCTCAGCTTCTCACAGTAAAAAGAGTTTTTTTGTGAGTTGCCAGTAATTAGTGATCTGATGCTGTGATAAAGAGCCTGTGACCAGATATCAAAGGTCTCCCAACCTCTGCCTCCAGTCTGAACCCTCCATCCAGACCTCATCAAAGTCATGCACAAAGAACCAGGTTCTGTGGGTCCCTTTGAATAGTTCTGGCAGCATCAGTGAAAACAGCACCACAAAAACACACCCCTCCCCCATATATCTTTCCTTGGATAAATAACTGGAAAACAAGGGGGGTTTACATGTTCTTCCATGTCCTGTGCACTCCCTGCACAAAAAGCTGCCTTATGAAGTACCTTAAATTTCTCAGCATGGAATCACTCCGAAGTGTAGGAGACATGAGACCTCTTGCTCTCTACTGGTTAAATTTAGACATGACTGCAGCCAAGAATTAAAAGATTCTTACAAAGACTTATGGGAACATTTTCCTGTATGAATTACATTTATGTTCAAGAGGAGCCAAAACACTGAAGCTAACAAAGACTCATCAGCCAAAAATAGCGGAAGTCAGGCTTACATCAGCAAAGCCCCCAAATGTTTCTGTTGAGCTCTTGGAAGAAAAAGATCTCTGCAGCATGGCTCAGGGAATCTCTGCTAAAGAGTTTCTGTGCATGTCATGGTGAATTCTTTGTCCTGGATTGGGCAGAATAGGGCTCTGATGAGTGATGAATGAGACTCAACAGTGCATGCATTCTTGGGGATTTTGGTAAGAAAACACCACAGAAGACTTAAAAGCCAAGTAATGCTTCTTATCACCATACAAAAACATCACTTTTTAGAATTATATTCAATTTATTCCTACATGGAACAGAGTTTTAAAAAAAGCCAAGACACTGAATCTTTGGAAGAAATTCTGTAATAAACAAAAATATTCTAGGTTAGCATATTATACAGTTTTTAAAATGCATCAACATAGAATTGACTTCCTCCGACCCATAAATATATTTTTATTATAACATGGGTACTACCTTGTCATCTTTGGAGGACAAACAAATAAAAAGGGACTCTCAAATAAGATAATGGAGAAGAAGGAGTCATAAACACAAACTTTTTCATTTTGAAAGAAGGAAAATTACTATGGATAATACTGTGTAATCACAAGGTCCACCAAAAGAATTCACTGAAAAGGCCTCAATTTCCACAGCCATATTTGAGACTCTACAAAACACAACCTGCTGCCTTGGCCACAGACTCTGAAGGAAAATGCCACCGTTACACCCAGGCCAGAGACACTTTTCCCCTTATAAGCCAAATGACCTCCAAACAAACACCTGAGAAAATGAAACTGGAATTCAAAGCCCACACTTCTTTTGTAGGATGATACATTGGAAACAGCTAGAGGCACATCAGTATTTCTGCATTTCAGTGCCCAGTGCCAGGTCCTACCTTTGCGTGGTCGAACATGCGCAGGTCCGAGTACATGGCGAGGGCCAGGCTCTCGTGGCCGCTCCTCTTGTACAGCTTTGCTGCCTCCTGGAACTTTCCCTGGTAGGCATAAACATCTGCCAGGAACAGCTCGTGGTTGTTCTCTCCGTGCTTTTTCCGATCCTGGAAAAATAGAAAAACTGAAGAGAGATGTAGAAAATATGCTAGATGATCAGCACTCTAGGTGAGAAATAGCCTTTGAGGAATTAGATTTCCAGGCTGAGATTTTAACTGCTAATAATTAAAAACCTGTAACGGGATAGCATAATTATGCCTCTCCTACATTTCTGGTGAATTTATAATTAAAGGATTAAATCCCTCCTTAATTAAAATTATGAAGAGCAAAATTAAATGTCACTATACAAACCAAAGTGAAAAGTCACTTCTCTTGATTTCACACAGGAAAATGAACACATGCCATCATTATGCCAGTCTATTTTAAAAAAGGCATCTGATGGGCTCTTCGTTTTCTCCCTACAATCTCACCATCATATAATTTGGCTTTAACAATATGTGCAGGTGGGATGACAAACAGGAGGATAACTGCCAGCAATAAGTAGATTCAGGAAGTATGTTAGCCTGCCTCTGAATACAAACCAGTGACACCTCCACTGTCCCCACATACAAGCGCCATGGATTTGGGTCAGCACCAGTCACTTCAAGAGCACCTGTACATGCTCTCCTGGAAACCAGAACTGCTTGTTCTGTTCTGGCCTGGGAAGGGACCATGAGGACAGCATTAGTGCAGAGCCACGCAGAAACCTCCCATGTGTGTGCAGAGCCATGGAGAAACCCTGCACATGAATCAAACTGCAGCAGTACCCTGACTGAGGGACCCAGGACAGGTTTGCACACGTGTGTGTGTGTGTTTCCATGTGTGTGCCTTATCCTGTGTATTGGACACACACCACTACCCTGCCTGGGATAAAATTATTGCTGCAGTTAGCCCACATCGTATGGAAGCACATAACTGTGAACTGAATTTAAAGAAAACTGTGTGCAAGGGGAAAAGCACTCCACCAGCATCCAAATTCAATCCTCTGCTGCCAGAGGGGGTCAGCCATCACTCCCTGGTCACACTGACGGACTGGGCTGACACTGAGCTGATGTTCAAAGTTTCCTTCAAAAACTTGGTTAAATGAATAATCAGAGGACTTGTTACACCCTTTTTTGAAGACTCCACAGAATCTTGCTGATAGAGATGGCAACCATGTTTCTCTGTTGTCAATTAGGAAAAAAAAGTGTCATTATTGAGAGAAAACCATGGCATTAATGGAACATGTGTGTTTAGTTAAACACCTACAAGCCTTAAAAGGAATCCAATGCACTGCAGGTGAGAGTAAGTGGGGATGTAGAACTCCCTGAAGAAGGAGCATTTTCAGGATGTGTGAAAGTAAGTTTATGCCTATTTTTAGGGGGATTCTTTCTTACTGAACAGAATATGACATGACAAATCCAGAATATCCTCAATAAATGAAGATCTGGAGAAGCATATGTGGGAAAGCAAGGTTACTACTGGTGAGAGAACACTCTCACCTACCTATACCCTTGAAAAGAAAAAAAAAAGAAAACCAACAGAAAAAAGGGGCTCTTAATGCAGACCTTTGTCCTGTGTTAGAGAAAAGTTCACTGCAACCAGCTGGCATTTTGACAGCAGCAGGACAGCTCTGAAGACATGAAGGCAAGGAGTATATCTTTTAAGAGAAGGTGTAAATCTAATCAACACAAGGAAGAGGAATTCCTTTTATGCCATCTCCAAGTAGATCTTTAAGCATTATCTTGCCATCTTTGCAGAAGGACAAGGGTGATGAGTGTATTTTCAAGTGCTCATGACAGACAGTTATTGTTGAGTGAAATTCTATCAAGAAGTGTGAAAAGAATAGGAAGGAGTGATTAGAGCACAGTATAGAAGCATGGAATCCCAAATTCTATTTCCAGTTGTCACAGACTTGTCATGAGACTCTGAGTTTGTCATTTCATTTCTCTGGGCCTGTTTCTGTCTCTGCAAGGAGGAGATAATAGTAATTACCTACCTCCAGGGGGTAGGGAAAGGCTTAATGAACTCATGTTTATGAAGTATTCTGTCCTAAGCTCTGTCAGCACAGTAGTATTCTACCAATTATTAATTGAATATTGAACATTTTTTGAGTTCTCCTGAAGACACTTTCAGAAGTTCCCATCCCACTCCCACATTTTGGTCCACGAAGTTCCAATCCTATGATTAGAACTTGAGTCACCTCTACTAAACAGGATTTTTCACTTCAGACACATCTCCAACAGTCAGAAGCACTATCCAAACAAAAGTCCTTCCGAAAGAGAAAGTACTGATTTTGGTACAGTAGTAAGTTTAAGAAAATACACCTTCTTGAACACTGGCTTACCTCTATGCTGCTGATCAGTTCTAAATATCGAAGGTCTCGCACTCTGGTAAATGCCTATTGAAAAGAATTTTTTTAAAAAGAGTAAAAGGCATTAACTTGAAAACCCAGAAAACACCAAATATTATTCTGCGTGAATCAAGCTGTCTTCATG
This sequence comes from Ploceus nigricollis, assembly GCA_013399945.1. Lineage (NCBI taxonomy): Eukaryota > Metazoa > Chordata > Aves > Passeriformes > Ploceidae > Ploceus > Ploceus nigricollis. The sequence continues at coordinate 376,860 of VXBC01003182.1, read as the reverse complement.
CAAAAAGGACAGGCAGAAGTCTGCTGGGTTTGGGTTTGTGTAGTCCCGAACGTGAAGGGCTCTGACTGTGACTGCGGCCCCTGAGCTGCGGCAGGGAAGGAGACAAGGCACGACCGGAACAGCTCGGCCCTGACGGGAGCAGCACAGCCGGCAGCGGGAGCTGGGCCTGTCAGTCCCCCAAGAAATACAACATGTCCATTAAAATATTACATGCTTTTATTCTGGCTATGTTATAGCTTCTCCATTTTGATGTGAGCTGTGACACAGACGAGGAAATTTCAGGAAACTGTTACAAGGAAGGGCACATAACTGATCATATTGTCAAAGCTGGCTGCATATGCTCCTAGTTTTTAAACCATTCTGAAAATCCACCATGAAAGGAGCTCAGAGAGAGAAAAGGAAGTAAGAAGACGATAAGATAAAAGTACTTTAAGACAGTGTAATATCTTTGCAAATGGAGATAAATGTGCAACCCAAGGTCTCAAGTGGCAAAGTCACGTGCAAGTTGCAGCAGCTCAGCACTTATTCCTGACATGCATCACAAACCAGAAATTTAACTCTTTGGGCTGCACATTCAAGACTTCCAACCAAACTGAAGAGGGCACAGAATATTCTGCTTACATCGGATTGGACTAGGAACTGTAAGAGCCTTTAATGTCAAGAAGCTGCTTTTGTTTGAATTAATCCGCTCTAATTCTAAGAGGGCACTACTTAAAAATTCCAAGGAGGCACTGAAAACTTCTTTTTAAAAGTATCTATTTGCATAAAGCCATCCATGAGACTGGAATTATTCTGATGCCTCCACTTAAGAAAAAAAAAAGCATTTAATTTCCTTTTTAAAAAAAAAATCTGTTATTAAAAGATGTCTATCACTACAGACCATTCTCAGTGTATTTTTAGAATGTTTTGTCTTTCATACAATATTCATGACATTGAACTCAGTTTGCTCTCTCTTACTTGAGAAGAGGTGGTGAAAGAAAATAGGGAAGTATTTTATGCTAGAGAAAACTCAGTTCTTCAGCTTATGCCCACTCATAGACCACTCCCCAAAACAAGGCACGCCACACAGAAAAGAACTAAAATGAGACTATCCCAGCACCACTGCCTTCACACAGCCTGAACGGGCAGATAACAAAGAATAGGAAATCTTCACATTTGGACTGAGGTTATATTAAATATTTAGGGGGAAAAGAGCAAGTTTGTAGCACTAAGGAAGGTGGGGACCAAAGCCAGGTGAGCATCCTCTGCTGCCACCCGGTGGGCACTACTTCCCAGTTCTGCTCCCCTAAATCCACCAAGGATTTTCCAGATGAAATAATTTTCTTTCTATCAAACACTTTGATTTAGAACATGGCATTTATCTAGAGAGATACATTAGATTTCAGGTCAAAACCTCATCTCAAAATCCTGAGTTTGTAACAAACAATTGGTTTTTTTGTGGAATAAGACACACAAAAGATAAGCAAGACAGTAACCCAGGAACACCATGCATTCCAGTCATAAAACATGCATTATACTCATACACACACACATATATAAAAACATCAAACCCAAGCTTTCTGTTAAAGAAGTAAATAAATGCTTTACCTTTTTAGCAGTTTCAAACTCCAGCCCTTCCAAGGCTTCCATGGCCAGCTCTCTCCAGTCAGCATCAGTCACTCCTAAACACGCAATTTGATAGGCTTCTTTAAACATTTTTCGTTCCAGATATTGATACATGGGTGCAGACTGAGGATTGTCATAGGAAAAAACATGTATCAGAAAGCATAATACCGAGATATATTAGTGAAATTCTATGCATATATTGAGGAAAAAAAAAATATTCTAATCACAACTGTTACAAGCTGCCCAGAGAATAAACATCTCAGTTTTGTACACAGACAGAACATTCTGGGGTGATCTTTATCTTATCTTTAGACAAGCTGGGTTAATTACATTCCAAACTCATCCATTTTGAAATCTTCAGTTCCTTGCAATATTAGGAAGTAGTTAAGGATGTGAATTCTTCTGGGCATTGAACATGCTAAATATGACATACACCGAGCTTGTTTAGTACTATGGAAGCAGAGCAAAGGAGGGGCAGTGTGTTCTCAAGGGCCAAGAGCAGGAGGAGTGGCACATCCCAGGAAACACCCAGACACACAGGAAGGGGGAGTAAAGTAACCCTCCTGCCCCAACCAAGAGGACAAAGCTGTGCTACCAAGGCTGTGACTGGACAGGCCCAAAAGACACTGGGGCTTTCGAGGACTTGCCCCAAAGGAAATCCCCGTGGGGAGCTGCCAGCTGCTGCAGGGTGACACACAGACAGATGTGGGTCTGCAGCCACAGCCTGAGCCCTCTGAGGGAACAGGGAGCACTGCAGCACCCCTGCCTTAACCTGCCTTTGCAATCCCAGCACGAGGTAGGTCCATTTCTGCATTACTTTTACCAGTTTATCTGCCACTGTACACCCTTTGCTACTGCCTCTCTCCAAAAGCATAGCCTTGGAGAAGCTGCTTCTGAGATGCTGCACAATAATTCTGTGGCATCTTGGTGCCTACAGCCAAAGGCAGACAGGAGTGTTCAAGGCCTGGTGATCCTGTCTGTGGCTGCCAACCACCCTGGACAACCCAGAGCCTCACCAAGGACCTGCCCAGGGCCTCAGGGGACAAGGGTCTGTAACACAGGTGTCCATTAGTCAACACAACCACAGGACATTCTGCCTTCTTCTTTGATTCTCAGAGGCAAGTCCTGCACACTCTTGGATGCACAGAGTCACAATCCTTTTACTTTGTTTTTTTTGCTTTGGTTTTTTTTTTTCACTTCCATGATGACAGAAATCAGCATTTTATGGAAGGCAATCCCTAAATTTTGAATATAAAGACCACACAGGTACTATACACTCAGACTAAAATATTCCATTTAAGTATTGCCTAAAGACATCTAGATGAAGCAACATTAAAACAGAATTTGATATATTCAAGAAAAATGAAATTACAATGAAGAAAAGTTATATAGAGAGAACACAGTAAAAATCCTGCAGGAGGTAAGGCCTGCAGTATATTAGATTATGTGCATTTGCAAGTAGAAAGGGAGAATCAGAAACAATTACCAACAGCAAAAATGAAGTTAGCTTAATTAATGCCAAAGAAACAAAAATAAAACAGATCACACAATATAACTTAAATAACAATGAAGGAAGTGTGAACTGCAATCATTTTGTAATGAAATACAAGTAAATCTCAGAAAAGCTTCTTCACTTGTTAAACATTCATGTTTATGCGATATAAAGCAACACTTAATGAGATTAAAGGATTACCTGCGGAACTTCAACTGCTGACATAGAGAAAACATGAAGGCAGAAGATCTTGGAGCCATTGTAACCCACAACAAAGCCTTGCAGTTTTTGCTGGTGGACAGGGAAGTTGCTAGCTTTGATATTGAGGTAACCCCCTCCAGAAAAGCAAAGCATATCCTCACACTGGGTATTCCAGGCCACACTGTTAGCATTGGGTTCCTAATGAACAAAATATCTCAGGATTACAACTGATGCAATCACATCTTTGCTAAGAAACATGCCTGCTTCAGCTGGGGTATTTGACCCATTACAGCCTGGTGCGTACACACACCGATTATTCACATTTGCAATATCCCAAAGCCTAGAATATTCCTAAACAGATTCATTGGGATGTATTTTACATTTTAATACTCAGCTATAATTGTCTTGCCTTTTATGTATATTTACCAGCGATCTCTACAATCAATCTGTAAAACATAATACCAAATTCCACAATAATATACTGCTAGTTAGCACAATTAATTGATCATTTCTCAGTCCATTACACAAAGGAAGTTGCAGACCCTGTCTTTGCAGCACTCCATCTTTGCTATCCAGTATGTTCTGAAAACATTTAATCAACATTAATAAGTGACTGCTAAACTGCCAATGAAGAGAGCATTATCATGATTCCTTTTATAGCCTATGAATACCCAACGAACAAAGATGTTTAGGCTTTAATTCTGTTAGTACTAATGATAAAACTAAAATGCTCATTAACTGTAATGCTTCAGAGGGAAGCAGAGCAGAGCTCTAAATTAAACTGAAAAGGTCACATGTCTAAGAGCTCTTTATTCAGCTGTTGCTCATATAGATTTCCTGTCTTCTCATTCCTACTCCACCATCTCTGAGAGGGTGGTTTTGATAAACAGATCACAGTTAAATTCTACAAGATGTAATTAATAGCTTAAATGAGTTGCATGAATTTCTGCACAGCAACACTTTTGGGATGTTCTGTGCACCAAGCTACTCCCTGCCCTCCTGGCTCCCCTTTTAAAAAACCTCAACAACTGTGAATCTTCACCTGAAAGAGGAGCTCCTTGGTGTGGATGTCGTAGACGAGGCAGGTGTCGTTCTCGTCCACCACGGCCAGCTTGTTGCGGGACGCGCTCATGTCCAGGCAGCGCACGGCCGTGGATTGCTTCAGCAGCACGATGGCCAGCGCGTTGTCCACGAAGATCTTGAGGATCTAGGCACATTGCAAACAAAGTCACTCCAGACTTTTCTGTGCCTAAACTGGAAACAGCACACTGGGTAAAAACTTCAGTGCTGTCTCAAGTGTGAAATGGCAAGCTTTTTCAGAGACAAACTGCAATAAAATTAGGGAAATGCTTCCAGTTTGAGGTCTCTTGAGCAGACTGGATGCTACCCCATGCTCTAGGTCGCAAGCCTATACAGATAAATCAGATGCCAAGCATCTTGGATTCTCCACTAGTCACACAATTTCATACAGGAATACATTACATACAGAAGACACACAGGATCTCAGTGTCCTTGCTATCAGTACCCCTGGGCTCCAGTTTGGCACTTCCAGCTGCCACCTGGCATGTGACACAGACAGCCCTACACCTGGAGAACAGCCACACCCTCACAAGTGGTCATCAGGAGAAGTGTACACACCTCCAACCCCCACTAAAGGAAAACCTGCTCTCTTCACCAAGAACTCAATTTTTATCAGTTGATACTAACAACTCACAGATTTCCAGACCCAGTTAAGCATATTTGTATGAATTTTACTGTCAGAGAATGTGAAAGACAGAACTAATTAATTTTTAATGCCAAAATGAGACTGTCAAATAAAATTATAGGTTGCAGAAGAGCCTGCTGCTCCTAAGGTCTCCCTCTAAGAGCACGGAACAGATTTCATCTGCAGTGGCAAGACACATACCAGAGATGATGTGTTACCTGACCGTTCTTTAGACCAACTAAGAGGCCTTCTCTTCCTGGAGGTCCTCCAATTACTTTAATGTAACGAATAAGAGATTCCATCAGCCATTCTCGTTCTTTAACACCACTAAATGAGAGGCACTGCAATCTCTTCTCCTAAGGACACAGTAAGATATAAAACACAGCCTGGAGATGAAGACAAAAATCTGTGTCTGATGTGTGATGTTTATAACTATACTAGCAGGTGTGTCTATTTTTACATTTAAAAATCATAAAGTCAAATACTCAATTTAATGGGTGAATTCTTTAAGATTTTCCAATCCTATGAGCAAACAAAAACAAACATCCCCAGTCTTTTTCTTGTAGTTCCCTCCCACCCTAAAGTACCCCTAGGTCCTGTGCTAATTTATCAAATTCCCTCTAGAGCCTGCTTTACTGAACCAGAGTCACCTGAGCCAAGGCACAGTGGCTGCCCAGCAGCATGTGAGCACTGCAGGGCACAGCAGGACTGCCTTGGGAAGGGCTGCAGCAGATCCCACAGGACAGTTATGTCCTGCCAGCCACTGTCTGGGACAGCTGCCTTGAACACTGAACACATCCCAGGACTACTCTAGCTTTTAAGGCACATACCTGGCATAAAATAATGTGATCTGAACACACCACCAGCAGGTTACATTCAAATTTCTTTATGATCTTTTCCTTCACCCGATAGTACATATCTGCAGAGTCATCCGAGTACAACTCGTAAATCAGGATTTTCTCTGGCATCTGGATGGCTAATCTGTTTTTGTAAATTGCAATTTTCTTCACAAGCTCTCTGCCTTTTATCCTAACTAGAAAGAAAAAACACCAAAATGATAAAGTATAAGCTGACACAAAAATAACATACAGAAATCAGAGAACTAATACACTGAAATTGAATCTCCCTAGAGCACTTCTAAAATTCAAAGCACATTCCTGCTCAGATATGTTAGCTGCTCTGCATCTACGTAATCTACTATCCCTGTCACAGTTTACCACCCTCTATGAACAGCACATTCTGGAGCAGTACTTCGAATCCTTGCCATAAAAAGCCAGCAGAAACGAAGAAACAAAATAAGCACAAATGCTTGAGGTTACAAGTAAGGAAAATAAAAGCTGAATATAACACACAGTATTTTTATCTCATTTTCAGAGATTAAAACCTTATTTTAAGAGCTCTGTCCCTCCCAGTCTCTTTTCCAATCCCCACATCTTTCATTAAACTTGTCAGTGCTGAATTTGCACACTCCAAGTTTGCACCCTCCTCATCCATAATGTGTTCCACGGTTTGACTGCCAAAGTGACAACAGTCTGTCAGGTGCATGCAGCGTATATTCTAAGTGTCCTGATGGATATTAATTAAAACAAGCTACATGAAGCTTTGGCCTGCTTGCAAGTGTGGAATTACCTTTTTGTTCCGTGATGAGGTGCTGGACGATAACATCGGTCATGTTGTCCCTGTAGGCGTAGCGATCTTTATAGAGGCCATGGACAGTGCTGAAAATCAGCTGGTAGAAGGAGATTGTTCCATCCTGACACCCTACTGCCTGAACACAAGAAGGGAATAATTTCAGTTAACTGGTACATACAGGTGAGAACTGGCAGAGTGTGTGGTGGTTATGTGAAGACCGTGTCTATTTTCCTGCATAATGAACAGACAGTTACAGCTGACTTATATTTAACCATGGTAAAGTGCACTGAGAATGGACTGATCTCACCACAGACCATGGAGACCACCATGCTGGGGGGGGCCTTGGGTTTATTTGGTTGGGGTTTGGTTAGATTTTTTGCGGAGGGGGTGTGTTTGTTTGTTCATTTTAAAATTTGCTTTAATTCTCTTCACACTTGTACAGGACTCAAGAGTGCAGCATTTTAGGCTGACAGTTGCCCTGTAGGCATTTTCTTCCCATCATGGAATTAGATTTGGTGAATTCCAGAAGTTATTAGCTGATATTTTTAATTATTTTTCCCTCCTCTTTTTTAACCAAAATGCAGTAAACGCCTTAACACTTGAGAGCAGGTGTTATGCTCCTTAGTCCTTCTTACAGCTCAGGTTTTACTTTTGTGGAATATATGTAATTCCAGTGGCAGTTATAGGACCTCCCTAGACACTGCTGAGGTTCTACTGCCTTGGTAGGAATGTCCAAGCAACTAAGATGAAAACGTATGATCTTACTTTAAGTAACAAATTCCGAGTGAAAATGTTAGAAAAACGTCCCTACTCACCACATAGTTGGAGTCTGGTTTAACTTTGCAGGTCCATACCCAGCTGCTCTGCTCTCCCACAGTGCCCAGGCGTACCCCGTCCCTTGTGAAGAGAGAAACCTGTCTGTCTGAACCTCCCAGCAAGAGATAGTCTCCTTTAGTAAAGTAGCTGATGCAGCATGGGTCAAAATTGAGCACTCTGTCCTTCCCAACCTACAAGGGAAAATAAACCAAAAAAACCAATCAAAAACATTAACAAAAGGATCATTTCATCTTTCCTGAAAACAACAAGTGCCATCACTGACACTATTCATCTCCTCCATGCATGGCCCTTCAATACCCAGAACCACTGGCTATATTAAGATTCCCAAAGACAGTTCTAAAATACGTCCCAGAATCCCTCCAGTCCCAAACCATTCTGCTCAGAATGCAGCAACTCACAAAACCCCTTTAACCACAAAACCCCTTTAACCAACTCACAAAACCCCCTTAACCAGTTGAAAAAACGCACACAGATGTTCTCTACAAACCAGTGAACCATGTCACACAAGTTAGCAGAGTTGTAAGGGCTTTAATGGAAGAAGTGTAAGACAGCAGCTGAGGTGCTATGTGAGAAATAAGAGCTGAAAGAGTAATGGTTGACTTATAAAAGGCTGGGAAAACAGAAGACATTTAATGTAATTAATAAAGCACTTGTATACAAATATTTTGATTGTGGGACACAAAACAGAACCAAAAATACCCTGTGACTCTTGAATAAACTCTCTAAGACATACCTGCTTGCCACTCAGGTGGTAAAAGGAAAGCTTCTGACCCCAGTCTGCCACAGCTAAAATGTCATTGCGCTCATCTCTGAAAAAAAAAAAAAGAAAAGTAGTAATTCTACAGCAATTTAATTAACAAATCTCTTAGAGCAACAGAACCAAGTAGCAGAGTAGCAGAATTCACTTCATGTTACTCTTTAAAAGTCACAAACTGAAAGGACAGGAGTTTGTCATTTAAACCTCTGGAAAACAGCTTGGGGACATAAAATCAAAACCAGTATCCTCTACAGGAATAACTCAAAAGCTTGAGGGGGGGTCAGGCTCTGCTCCCAGGGAACAGGGACACAAGAGGAAATGGCCTCAAGCTTTGCCAGGGAAGGTTTAGGCTGGGTACTGGGAGAATTTCTTCCCTGAAAGGGCTGCTCAGCCGTGGCACAGCTGCCCACAGCAGGGGTGGAGTCCCCTGGAGGGATTTAAAAGCTGTGTGGATGTGGCACTTGGGGACAGGCGTTAGTGGTGGCTTTGGCACCGCTGTGGGAATGGTTGGATTTGATGTCTCAAAGGGCTTTTCCAGTCTAAACAGTCCCACGTCTCCAATCTAAACTTGTTCCCAGGTTCTCCATTCAGTTCCCAAGTTCTCCATTCAGTTGAAGACTGGCAGCAAAGCCAAAACCCCAATATATAATCACTTAAAGAAGGTAACACACATGGAATTAATCTGCTCCATCAGGGATAAATGTCAAGCCTTTCTGCAATCAATGAGCCAAGAATTATCTATTCAGCATGAAAAAAAGGAAGGATGAAATTATTTACCTGGAAGGATTCCAACAAATTGACCATACTGGAGAGGAAGAGCCCCCTGGCCTCTCTATTTTCACTTTCTCATCACCATTTTTGTTCCTTATGCTGACAGTGCCATTGAACATGCCCAAAGCAAGGTACTGGCCATCATTTGTCCAGCTGAGAAAACACAGACATACTGAAGAGTAAACTACTACAAACAAGCAGCAGGAAGGCAGGATGGTATATAGCACACTCACACAGGAATGGTAGATTAAAGTATATTTCTAAGAGGGAGTTCTGGGAGGTGGCTAGTAATCCTATGGTTTGTTTATGCATCTAAATCCATATTTATAGCAACAGCACGGTCTACATCATTTTATCATATACACAGAAGTAAAATAATAAACTAAAGCTTGCAATATTTGTAACATGTGCTAAGTCAGATACATTTTGGGGATGGCAGTCTCGGAGCAGACCAAAACGCTTTAAAAGCCACATTTAGAACATGATCAGACAGAACTGTCTGGTGTAGGACAGGGGAGGCCTAGGGTCTATTCTGGTCTCTTCTTCAGTCAGATGAGTGACTTCAGTTATGAATCCTTGCTTCAGGTTCCCCAGAAAGGTAATACCTTCTTCAACTGAAAACACCAACAGTACAGGGAATGAACTACAAACAAACATTGCAAGTGTTTTTCCTCTAACTTCATTTTACTGTTGTTACACAAGACAGATGAACAGATGGACAGAACACCTAAGACACCTCCTCAAGACCAGAATCTGTCTCTGATGCCTTCAGAAGGATTTGGTTATAAACAGGACCAAGCATAACCCAACACTTTGCTACTGAAGAAGAAGGAGGGAAAAGTCCTTTTTATAAAAGCTCCCATCTTACTTGCAATGGTTTGTATTGAAACGAATTTAAATGACACAGCTAACCCTTAAAACTTACCTACAGCAAGTAATCCTGCAGCTTGTTTTATGTTTAGAGACTGACTTCTGTTCTGGAGACCACAAGCCTTGATGAAAGAAAACAAAAAGCCAATGACAAGTAGGTATGTGCCAGTGTTCAGACTGGAAACTGTCAGAGAACTCAGCTGGGATTTTAGAGGCATCAAAGTCTTGTCCACTGCTAGTGGACATTTAAATACATATTATTTATTATTAAATAGGGAAAAAAATCCATCTAAATAACAGAGGGTGTCTCTGCAAAAAACTCCAGTAAGAGAGCAGCACACTGGATCCTGTGACTCCCCACTACACTGTCCTTTCCCCCTGAGTTTAAGTGATTTAAATCAGTATCCAATGTCACTGAATGTTAGGTAGCTTTGTGTCCCATCTCTTCTGGAGTCATGGAGTTGTACCTGCCTGTGGTTAGCTTAGCTATCCAGCTGTAATGGAATTCACTGTCTCAATGGAAAAGTTCAAGGGAGAAGACATACCAAAGTCCCCAGACGAGCAGGATGCCAGCTGATGAGTGAGAGGATTGTATGAAACACACTGGATAGAGTCATTATGCCTAGAATGAAGTTACAATCAGATTTCAATAAATCACTCTTAAATGTTCCTTTTCTGACTTTCAGCAAGTGAGCTGAAAGCCTTAGCAGACGCCAAAATAATTGGATTGGTTTATAGTACATCAAGTAGGTCTGCTATTACTGTAAAGTAAATCAGTAATAAACCTTGTAAAAACTGTCTCCAAGTAGCAGGGTTCACTGCATTTCATCAAGATTACAGCAACTGTGTTTGTGAAATATGACTGAAGGTTGTATCCAAATCCTAAACCAGGTGTGCCTGTGCAGGCTCTGTGCAGTGACCCGCTAAGTCCTGATAAATGTGCAGTCAGGAGAACATGAAGCTGTTGCTTCAGAGGGCTGACTGAAAACAGAGCCAAATGATTGAAATATACCAGAAGTGCCAAACCTATCTTTAATTTGATCTTTGAACCAGAATTATGGTTTATTATAGAAGACTGGTCATATTATGTTTCATTTTATTCTGACCTATTCTGAGTTTCCCTAGTTCTCTGTCAGCCCTCTAAATTCACAGATTTCTTTGGATTCTCCACCTCCTTTTATGCCTTTAATTGCTTTCCTGCCTCATTCAGATACTTCAGCTGTTCTTTTCCTCCTCCCTCCCCTATCACCGCTTTTCTCTGACCTTAGTGAACCTTCTCCCCGACCTAACAGCTCGTGCTCTTTAATTGCAGCAGTGCATAATCAAAATCAGCTTCTGAGGCCCAGAACTGAGCGGCATCACTTACGTGTACTTCAGAATTCCTTCTAACTTTGAAGTCCAAATGATCACACTTTTATCAGCAGAGCCAGATGCGAAACGCTTGCCTAGGAATTAGAGATAATTTAAATCCCACACATACAAGAATCACTTTCACTCCAAATACTCAATCAAAGAGAGAGCAAGAAGTTCTTGAACTCGACAAGGCTCAAGTAATAAAGGGGCTGACACTGAGTGCCTGGATGTGCTGGTGCTTCCCCAGGCACAGGGAGTTCCAGGGGCTGTAATGCACCATTTCCATGGCCTTGCTAGTAACCAGTCCTTCCAGTGCTGTCCAGCCCCAGGCTGGAGATTGATGGGAACAGTGACAAGTTAAACTGGTACAGTGTCACAGGACATCACCCAAACAGCAGCAGCTGCAGGAAGGCCCCCTGCCCACAGAGTGAGTCCCACTGAATGAGAGTCATAGACCATGAGAAAACTGGAAGCAGAGTGCACTGAGCAGGTAACATATGAAGGATCAGGAGATCAGGAAGCTCTGGGACAGAGGAACTACAGGAATAAAACTCAGAGGCAGATGAGCAGTAGAAACAGGAATCTCTGAGGTCAGCCTTCTCCTCATGCTACCCATGAATGTACACTTCACCAGTGCTAAGCCTAACACTAAAGTCAAAGAGGAGGAGCAGTGGGACCACAGCTCGTGGGTTCACAGGTGACCTTACAGGTACTTGTGCAGGTAGATCTGCACAGCAGATCACACCCTCCACTGGACAACAAACCCAGCACTTGTTAAAGAACAAAGCCCCAGCACTCCCACACTGCTCCATTTTCAGTGGGCAGTCACAAATGGGAGAGATGCACTTTACAAACCAGGCTAACAATGCCCCAAGGTGCTATTTACCATCTTTGGCATAAGCCACGCAGTACACAGTGTCTTTATGTCCCTTCAAAGGCTGAATTAGGGTTCCATCAGAAGTATCATACACCTGTTCAAATGGGGAGAGAAAACCAATCCAAATATACAAACAAAAGAACTTACACAAAAAAACCCTTCATTGAATCAGAGAACCACATTTGGGTGGGAAGGGACTTTAAAGCTCACTCAGCTCATGCCCTTGCCATGAGGCAGTGAGACCTTCCACTAAACCAGGTTGCTCCAAGCCCCATCCAACCTGGCCTAAAACACCTCAGCTGGGATATAAAACCACTGAAGGCCAGCAGATTATGCACTTCCTTTTGTGTCTGCTTTTTGGATTTCATGTAGTTCATAAAAGACAAAACATTTTCTAGCACAGAAACAGCTTTCTGTAACATGATATTCTTAGAAAGAAAGAAGTCAGTACTAGAAAATAACATGCACAAAGGACATTTTTCAACAGCTTGTTTGGCAGCTTGTTTTACATCTTATTGGCTTTTTCTCTTTTATTTTTATATTTTACATCTTGCTGTTAAAACATCTTTCTACACATTTTATGTTTAAGCATAATAAATTACTGCAAAGGAGTATCACTAAATACATGATTCTGTTAGCCCTGAAAGTAACACCTGTTGTCCTGCAATGCTGAACTCCACCTCCACCTCCCATCCATCCATCCATCCATCCATCCATCCATCCATCCATCCATCCATCCATCCATCCCATCCTGCAGCTCCTACACCTGCCCCATCTGAAAGCTTCGCAGGACCTGTGAGCAGCTGGTCCTGGGCTGCTCTTGCAGCAGACCCAAGGACCCACAAACAGCTTGAGGTGAATGTTCCCACACCGTGTCCACAATGCCAGGACATGGGTTTGAGCCTCTTCCCTTGTCACAGAGATTTTAAGGAAGCTTGCACCAGCACAGCCCCTGCCCCTGTGCCAGGACTAGGGGCAGGTTCATGGATCTCAAACCCTGGGCACAGCACAAGAGGATGAGATGACACACATAACTTAAATCTCATTACTTTTGGAAATAGAGCTTAAAACTTGGTAAGAAATACTTAAAAGCTTCAAAATACTTTAGAATTGGCCTGCATTAATATGTATGTTGCTGTGAGGCTGCACTGACAGAGATAAGGGGATTTCAGATAGGTTATATTCATAAGTTAATGTGAAAGAAATCACGCTCATACAGCTGAAAAGGAGAGAGGACAGGAAGGTTTCCCTACCAGCAGCCTGTTTCCAGCAGCAATTATCAGCTGGGTCCCATCCGGCTTGAACGCGAGGTCGTAAATGCTGAGGGAAACAAACAAACCAAGAACCGCGTGTCAGGAGACACAAACAGACCAGATGTGCCACACGGCGAGCACTGGGAGCGGCACAGGGAGCGTGGCTGTGATGCCCACAAACCCCCCGAGCAGCAGGAACGGCCGGGACCGACCCCGCGCTGGGAACCCCCCGCAGCCCCGAGCAGCCGCTCGGAGCGGAACGGGCCGGCACGCCGGCCGTGCCCGGGGCCGCTCCCCACTGCTCGGCCCTGTCGCGCCAGGTGAGCGCGGCCCGCATCCCTCNGGAGCACCGGCCCGGAGCACCGGCCTTGTCAGCGGGGTGCGCGCGGCGCCCGGCCCCGGGGTCCTGTAGGGGTCCGTGCCCAGGCCCGCCCCGCCGACCCCGGAGCTCCGCCGGCAGCAGCACCTTACCCGAGCTCTTCTTCCCCTGCAGCCCCGGGGGCGGCAGTCGAGGCGCGGCGGCGGCAGCGGAACGGCCCGGTCCCAGCCCCAGCCCCGGCTGCAGGGACCACGACCCGGCGGGGCCCAGCGCCGTCCCCCGCGGGTGGCAGCGGGTGAGCAGCCGCAGGCGGGCGGGGAGGACGGCCGGGAGGATCGACGTGTACTTCATCAGGTGAGGCTGCGGCTATCCGTGAGCTCTGTGTGGCCTTTCTTGGCAGGACCACAGAAATCTGCCCACACGTCGCCCTCAAAACTGTTTTTGTCCTTCGTTTTGGGGTTGTTTTTATTTATTATTGAAGATTTTTAAGCAAAGAGCAGGAAAATGAGAAAGTCATTGCTAATTTACTTTCCTTTCCTACCACAGCCCTGAAGGGAAGAAGCTGAGGTCAAAACGAGCACTTGTGGAGTATTTACAGAAAACTGGGGAGACAACACTGAAAGCAGCAGATTTTGATTTTGCAGCTCCTCGAGGGAGCACACGCTCAGGATTGAGGGGATATGGCACGGGAGCTGCGAGGACTGACCTGGAAAAGGAGGATTGTCAGAACAAAGTGCAGGAGCTCCATGCACAGAATGGTGCTGAGGTTGGAATTCAGAACATCCAGGCTGGGAATGGACACCTGGAAGATGCTATATCTATTGTGGAAGGCACAGATTTAGTAGTGGTAGGCACAAACCCAGAGGAGAGTTTGAAAACCAAAAGAAAGAGAACAGATGGGAAAACTGTCCAAACTAGGAAATGTGAGAAGGGCTCGGAAAGAAAGCACCAAGGTGACCCCAAGAGCAAGAGGCAGAGAAGAATCTCTAACACACGGGAGGCCAAGTGTGTTCAGAACAAGAGGGTCCGTAGACAGACAGACACATGTGGAGCTGACAGCCAGGGCGTGGGTGAACCAGGTGCTGACCCTGTGGGTGCAGGGAAGGCTCTGTCAGCAGTGTCCAGGGCACGGCTGAGGTCAGTGGCTGGCTCACGGAGGGAGCTGGGTCACCTGCCAAAGGAGGGGCCGTGCTCCAGTGACACACCTGCTGCGAGGTCTGAGGAGAAGCCCTCTGGACTGGAGACAGGGACAGTGCCAGATGCGGGGGATGTGGGTAAGCAGAACGTTAAATGTGACACCGAGGTGGATGCTGAGCCGTGGGACAGGACCAGCTTCGCAGCAGTCACGGTGTCACCAGGTGTGTGTGTGTGAGAGCAGGGGGTGATGCCAGCCCTCACCTTCTGCCCAGGCCTCTCTTGACTGCTGGGGCCACATGTTCTGCTTCAGGTCAAGCTGCTCTGACATCCAAACCTCATTTTTATCCAACAGCATTTAAATTAATGCAGACTTACTCAAAACTGAAACTTACTGTGCCAAGCTCTTAAGCTGTACAGTGTCAGGCGATAATCTGAGGGGATTTAAGGTACACTTGTGTTCTGTACATGAGAGAATTCCTTCTGTTTCCATCACTGCATAAAGCGGGAGTAGTGTGTGAAACATGACAGCAAAATACTTGGTGCTTTTTCTTAATGCTGAAGTTTATTTCTTTACAGAAGAGTCTGTCCCACGAACACAAGTGGAGAGAAGGAAAACGAGTCCGTATTTTTCCAGTAAATACAGCAAAGAAGGTATTGTATTTAAGGAAATACGTTTTTTATGGGGAAGAGATAGGATGGCTCAGGATCAAGTGATGATGTGGAAAACTCCTTGCAGCTTGACACTGGCTGCAGCTGTGCCAAGTGGGACACAGTCCCCTGCAGCCCTGTAAAGGCTGTGTGGGAACTGCTGTGGCTCCATCTATGCACAGTGCCTCCACAAAAATGTTTCTAAGGTCTTCATTTTAATTTTTTTTCATTAAATAGGTAAATCCATCCTTTCCTGTCTAATAAATGTTCCTGTGTTGCCCCTGTACAGCCCCCAGCCCACCCAGAAGGAAGGCCCTCAGAAAATGGACTCCTCCACGTTCTCCTTTCAATCTTATCCAGGAAACACTCTTCCATGATCCGTGGAAGCTTCTCATTGCCACCATATTTCTCAACAAAACTTCAGGTAAGCAGAGTAGCAGGAGTAGGTGTGTAAATGTTGGGAGGTGTTACAGGGCTGAAACAGCTGGCAGTTGTAATGGTATTAATGAAAGAATTGATTTATTTTAACTTGTGTCGCTGTGAAATAATAATCCTTAGTTGGTACCTTACCTTGGAAAAGCTCACTTGAGAAAGCATATGGATAGTGCAGAAGGAGAACTACATCCCAGCCTCCTGCTTACAGGATTCTTTCACCAGGGAAAATGGCCATTCCAGTGCTCTGGGAGTTCCTGAAGAAGTATCCTTCTCCTGAGGTAGCCAGGGCTGCAGACTGGAAAGAAATGTCAGAGCTGCTCAAACCTCTTGGCCTCTACGAACTCAGAGCCAAAACCATCATCAGGTTCTCAGGTGGGTTTTCCTGACATCTGGAACAATCTTGGTTATGCTGGCAAAAGACAAACGGCTTTGATGCAAATGCTCCTCTGTGGCTTCTCCTCTGTTGGGTGGGTTGGTGGCTGTTTTGTGCAGCATTTGGGATCCATTGGTGTCACACAGGCAAAGCTGCTGATCCCAGTCTGAGCTGGGAAGGAAATGCCAGCCAGGGTGTGTTCTGCAGGAGACCAGAAACTTGTTGGAGTAGAGGAGACCCAAGCACCTGCAGCACTGCCGCTGTGTTTGAGCACTGTTATAGGGTGGCTGTGCTCAGGGTGGCTCTGGTGACCTGCAGAAGGCCCTTCCAGCTGGGACTTTTCTGATTCTGTACTCAGAACCTGCAGAGGAGAATTTCGTTCTGATGAGAGAGATTATGATTAAAACTCCCACGGTGGTTTGTTGAAAAGGAGTTTAAGATTAACCCGTGGGGATTCATGGCCTGCATGCACCTGGAAACACCTAAAACTTACGGTTTTCATTTGAAATGTGCCGAAGTGAAGACATGTAACAGTGGCCAGGGTCCTGCCCCGTTGCTCCTTGTGCGCAGGCAGCGAGGGCAGGGTCTGTGTGTGCAGGTGCTTAGTGCTGTGCCCTGCCTCACAGGTGAGTACCTGAGCAAGGCGTGGCGGTACCCGATCGAGCTGCACGGCATCGGCAAGTACGGCAACGACTCCTACAGAATCTTCTGCGTTAACGAATGGAAGGAGGTGGGTGCTGCCCTTCAACATCTCACTTGTGCCCACTGACCCCTGGCACTGGAAAACCAACACTCACAATGTTGGAGCGATGAGATATTTTAAGGTGTTTTAGTAAATATTCGACATTTTCCCTGTGTCTCAGGTGCAGCCACAGGACCACAAGTTGAACGTGTACCACTCATGGCTGTGGGAGAACCGGGAGAGGCTGAGCCTTGACTGAGCTGAGCTGGGGGTGACCTGGCCCCACCACCTCCCCTTGGGTGCTCTCACCGTTCTGGGTGTAAATATTTGTGTGATGTCATGGCTGGGGTCATTGCTGTTTTTTTAATAAACGTGTCCCTGTTTTGTAGTGCCTGTCTCTTCTTGCAGTGCAGCTCTGTGCCCACAGCTGCCTCCCCGGGCTGGGGGCTCGCTGGGCACAGCCATCCAGTGCCCACCGTTACCTCCCCTGGGGCCGGAGCGGGGCTGGAGCAGTCGGGATCTGATCTCGGTGCTGGACACGGGCTGAGGGGGAGAGCCGGAGCAGGGAGCAGACCAGGACAGAGCACCCCTCGCTCCGTGCCCGCCGCCCGGCCCTGGCTCTTCCCCGCTGCCGTTCCCAGTCTCATCCAGGGACGGGCCCCGCGTCGCTCCGGCAGGAGAGGGGCCGAGGCGGGTTCAGGCTCCCCGGAGCTGGGGCCCCTCTCGGTCCCTCGGGCAGTGCCGCGCTGTCCGGGGCCTGCGGGGTCTGAGCGGGACCGACCGGCTCCGCCACGCCGCCAGGTGCCGCCCGTACTGGCGGAAGTAGCTGGTGGGCACAGCCTGCGGTGTGACGCAGACAGGTCCTGTCAGCCCCGTAGCAGGCGCGCTGTTCGTGGCGGTGGGCGGGAANCATCCGGGGCCATCCGGGCCCCGGCGCTTCTGGCACGGACCGGTTTCCTCCCTTTCCCTTACCCTCCGCCGTGTCTTTTCCCCGGGGCGCGGAAAGCGGCCCCCGCGGGCCGGCACCGGTCCTCTGCCTGCCGGGACGACCCCGGATGGGCGGCGCTGGAGCCTCACCCGTGCCCTTTCCCGGGCGGCGGGGTCGGCGCGGCCGCGCTCGGTCAAGAGCCGGGCTGGGGCATCTGGAGCGTGGGCGGGCGGAGCCGGGGGTCTCGGTCGCTGTTGATCTCCACGGCGTGCGGCGCCGGGCTCCGGGCAGGAGCATCGCAGGGCCGCGGGGATGACACCGTGGCACCTCCCAGGATCGCATCTGGAGAGCTCCCAGTGCTCTGCCAGCTTCGGAGGCGGGAGGAAGAGCCCCAGCAGATGAAGACCCATTCCCTCACCGGCCTGCCGTGGCCCGTGGGGGAAGGCAGTCTGCGACACGCGTGGCCCGGGGAGCTGCACCGCACCTCGGCCACGCCCCTCGCTCACCCCGCTCTGTCCCGCAGCCACCATGCCTGCCCTCAGGCCTCTCGTGAAGCCCAAGATCGTCAAGAAGAGAACCAAGAAGTTCATCCGGCACCAGTCTGACCGCTATGTTAAGATCAAGGTGAGGAGTTGCTGCAGCTTCCCAAGGACAGGAACTTTTGGGGTGCCTTTGGTGTAAGTGGTGAAGGAAAGCCCAGCAGGCTGGTGCCAAGCTGCAGCAGCTGGGCAGGGAGTGTGGAGGTCGGTGTAGGCAGCCCTCAGGCCAGCTGTGTTCAGGGTGGTCTCGTTTTGTAACTGTTCCCTGCATTTGTGCAGCGCAACTGGCGCAAACCCAGAGGCATCGACAACAGAGTGCGCCGGCGCTTCAAGGGACAGATCCTGATGCCCAACATCGGCTATGGCAGCAATAAGAAGACAAAACACATGCTGCCCACAGGCTTCAGAAAGTTCCTGGTCCACAATGTGAAAGAGCTGGAAGTGCTGATGATGAGCAACAAGTGAGTGTGTAGGGCCTGTACTTCCACCTGGGAGAGGTGGCGTGGTCAGGGTGAAAGGAGGAAAATCATTGCCTTTGAGAGCACAGATGCCATCACAATTCCCTCAGTGCCACTGGAGGGTGGGGGCACAGAGGGGCCTTGGGGCTGGCAATCTCATCCCCTTGGCAGAAATACACAGCGGTGGCGAGCGAGGCTGTGCCACGTCACTGGTGACCAGTCAGAACTGGGGCTCTGGGTCAGACCTGGGCACAAGTCTGCTCCAGTGCTTGTTTTCACTACAAAGTAGTAAGAACAATAATTAACAAGTACCTTCAACTGAGTCATTCACAGGAAAAGCTGAGCTGTTCTGGAGGGGAGCTCCTGCTTCAGGCCAGGCAGTGAGGGGTGGGAGTCATGGTTCAGTGCCCGTGCAGTGATGCCCCCGAGTTCAGCTGTGTCTGAGTACTGACAGGACAGCTCCAATGCGTTCCCATGGTGGTGTGGCTCCAGAGGGCTTTGCTTCAGCTCTGGGTGCTGCTGGAGGCAAGCCCAGCACTGTCTGTCTCCATCCAACAGGTCGTACTGTGCAGAGATTGCCCACAATGTGTCCTCGAAGAACAGGAAGGTGATCGTGGAGAGAGCCGCACAGCTCGCCATCAAGATCACCAACCCCAACGCCAGACTGCGGAGCGAGGAGAACGAGTAGCAGCCTCTGCAGCACAGGTGTATTTAATAAAGCCTCAGTCCAACTCGGGTGCTGTTTTGCGTGGGCAGAGGAGGGGCAGCAGCCTGTGTTTGGCTCCAGGGCTCTGCTGCCAGGGGCCGTCAAGGAGCAGTGTCGTAGTGATGGTCAGTGAACACAGGCTACGCAGCTTCACAAGTGTATTTTATTTTCTACACCACCCAGATGTCCTTTCACACAGCACTATAAATACTATTCACATCAACCACTCTGTCAGAAAAGAAAAGAAAGCACAGAGCAGTTCATGGCTAGAGCAATGTGTCACAATGGCCTCATCTTCTAGTTGGCTGTTAGAACCTCTGTCTCTTAAGGCATTTTCTCGTGCACAAAGGAGGATTTGAGCACAGCAGCACTATGGGCTGCGTGCTTGCACCCCTGGCTCCTGCCTGCCACCTCTGAGCCCTGTGACTGACACTGACCACTGGTGTTCCTGCAGATGCCTGCTGCTCGTGTGTGACCAGGACCAGCAGACCCTTGTGGCTGGTGACACCACCACCAAGGTGCTCCAAGGGGAGAGAGAAGCCAGTGTTAGTGTAAAGCAAAGCTTTAAGCAGGGTTTGTCACTGAAACAGTCACTAATCCCTCAGGGAAGATGGTTGAGGTATTTTGCAGTCAAAACCATAAATATGAAAGCCAAGCAACAAAGCTTTGTATTGCCTAAATGCCAAACTGAAGCCCCGGGAGGAGGGTGGGGGTGTCAGGTAACCCCCCCTGCCCTGTGCAGCCTCAGCAGCTCAGCAGGTGCAAGTCTCCTTTCCCAAAAGGCCTGTGGGATGAACTCATTAATAAAGACATGGCTTCCAATTTTTAGCCATGTTTTTTAGTTAAACACTATAAATACATTCATGGGCAATTTAAGGTAGAAAGTGCATGTGCAGTGATTAAAAAACCTTTGTACTGCAGAAAGGAGTATTTGAGGAAGTAATTTCCATTGTTCATGGAACCACAACTGCAATTGCTTTGTGCACCCCTTAAAACTTCCTAAAAAAAGGGAATATTCATCTTCCAGCCCCTCTCCTACATGAGGCTGTATTCCCTGATCTCAGGTCTCATTCCAGATCTCTGAGGTGTCTGATAGGAATGCAGCTGGAGCAAGCCAGTCATGTCCAGCTGCCACATTAACACACCATCCCCAGTTTCTCCTGTGGCTGCCCAGGGACTGGGACTTGGACTTGGCTGTGGCAGGAGAGCAGCTCAGTGGCATTTGTTCTTCCCCACCCAACTGGTGTCTGGCTGAGGCATTCCAAGGGCAGGAGGATGGTGGGGAAAAACATCTTAGCTCATGTCCATTGACTCTGAGGTGGGGAGGGAAGCAGAATCTTTCTGAATGCTCTCAAAAAGTGATGCCATTTCAGGACTGGATCTGATCTGGGATGAAAACTCGGCCATTGCTGGGCTTTTCTCCACCTCAGGGATGGTCAGGAGAGCAGCCACTGCCCGCATGGCTGAGCGCTTCAGCTCATCCTGCTTCTCAAACTCCTGCTTCACCGAACCGGCTTTGACCTGCAAATCCAAAGCCCCTTTTCAGTTGGCATTTAGAAAAGCCCGTACAGGCACAGAACCAACACAGCAGCAAAGGCCAGCACAGAATTTTCCAGCTGAGGGAGTGAGGGAAGTGGGTGGCTCAGTAGCACTGAGGGAGAAGGCCAGGAGCAGAGGCAGCTTCGGGCAGGACCCACCCTGGGCCCCTGCACGATCCTGCTCTTACCTTTGTGGAGCAGGTTGCCCGGAGGGGCTCAATCAGCTGCTCGAGCCGCTGCAGCACAGCGTTGGGGCAGAGCACCGAGAGCCGCGCCAGCATGATGAACGTCAGCATCTGGGCAGGAGGGGAGGCAAACGTGTTGGTGCTCTGGGGCACTCAGCTCTGCCGACAGGCTCGGCTGTACCCGCACCGTGCTGAGTTCCTCTGCACTTGTGTAAGGGGCTCTGCTAAGAGCTGGAAGTGCAGCCCTGGCAGCCAGGGGGCTGGAGCTGCAGCTGGCCCAGGTGTGTGCAGTGCTGCAGGTGTCTGCAAAGGGCCGACAGCCCTGGGGACACTGCACTACGGGGCTCTGGGGATACACAGCTCGATTGCAGCCCAGGCCTCACACAGAAAATTACATCCGTCAGGGCACAGCACCTACCCGAATGTCATAGTGATCTTTCAGCCCATCCTCCACGTGGTTCAAGTAGTCATAGATGTCCAGCCGGTCCAGGCAGCTTTCCAGCAGGGTGTACATGCACTCAAAAGCAGCTTTCCTCACATCAAGGCCATCATCCACTGTGTGCTTGAATGGCCCCATCTCTACCTGAACCAAGACAAACAGTACAGCTGTCACCACAGAGCAGACAGAGCAGCAGCTCCTTCGGGGCTTCGCAGGCCACTGTCAGTCACCGTGTGGCACCCAGCCGAGCCCAGTTACCTCCCGGATGAGCTCCCTTCGCACTTTGGTTTCATTGTACAGGCTGGGGAGGACTGTGTTCAGTAAATCCCGGATTAAAGAAGGCTTGTTGTGAGCAGCAGAATTAAACAGGGCTAAAGCCACACGGCGAACGTTCAGGTCTGGATCTTGCAGAGTTCGTAAGAAGTCACCTGTGGGATAAGAACACATGAGTCAGTCCTGCAGCCAACAGGCTGCAACATTTTTGCAGTATTTTAAAGTATATTGGGAGGTATTTCAAGGAGGCTGGTTATGAGAGCATTTATGATAAAATAACTAGTGGCACAGTCTGTCAGAGCCATTTGAGATGCCTTCTCTCCCTCCATTTGAGATACAGTAAAGAAACATGACTATCCTGCATTTGGGCATAAAAGCAAATGATGTGATTCTAGCTACCTCACCCTAAAGTCAAATCAGAAGCTTTGTTATTCAAGGAAGTTGTGGGGGATTTTTCTTGCGTAGATCCCATCTGATCAAACTTCTCTGAAACAGAAGGGCCAGTTTTAGACAGCAGATCCATGTGTGGGCTCCCTGGACATCAAACAATCCTCATGTAGGTTATACTTCTGAAGATCCTTTTTGTGGGATGCTGAAATTCTGAGTTTACATGCAGAAAGAACTTAAGCACTCTAAAAAACAATGGAACATGCCCAAGAGCGACGCATCAGTGCATTTAGCAAGGACTCACAGTACAGGGTTGCTGTTTAATCCCAAAAGCTGAGAAACACTGATTAAAAACTAACCGGACTAGATGAGTTTCGCACAGGAATGGAAAATCCCTGAGTTGCTAACAACACCCAACCTCTCATGCCCCCAGCTCACACCCCTGTCCAAACCAGCCTACCTATGCAGCCTTTGAGGAGAGCATCAATGGCCTGAGGCTGGTCTGTAATCGTGAACTTGATGGCAGTAACCACGGTGCTCCGGGCATGTGGGGAGCCTGCAATGACGAGGGGAAGAAAAACTGAAAAATCAAGAGAGAAAATCACTTCTGTAACTCTAGTACATATTCTGTCCTTGGTCCTGTTAACACATGTGTTATAGAGATAAGGGAGCAGAGGATTCTTCTTATCAGCTCTGTGTTTGAATCTGCTCCTGCACGATCTCCTTGTGTAGTCCCTGTTCCCTGCACCTTCCTGCTCTTGTGCAGACCAGTGCTCCTCTGATCCCCCTTGCAGAGAGATCCACCTTCTTACCTGCTCTCCGCTCAACTGGCTTTGCTCCCTGTTGTACCACAAGCAGTTTACAAAACGAATTTCCATCAGAAGGCAGCATTTCCCCGCTCTGGTCATTGCCTTACCCATTACCTGCTGACAGCTGTTTCCTCAGCCGGGGCAGCAGCTCAGCTGGGTTCACCAAAGTCAGCTTCCCCAGGCACTCTGCCACCACGTTGCGTGTCCCTTCCTCTGTGCACTCACAGTGCTTGAAGAGGAGAGCCCAGATATCCTCCACGTAAGGCGTGAGGCTGTCAGCTGGGGAGCAGCTGATGACTTCCTTCAGGGAGTGCAGCAGCAGGTACTGTCGCTTGGGCTGGCTTCCAATCTCCTTCAGCATGAAGGGCAGATACTCCTTCAGGTTTCCAACGCTGACATTCCCCAGCGCGTAGGAGGCGGCGGATTTCACCTCTTCGCTGGGGGAAGAGAACGCTTCCAGGATGACGGTTCTAAGCTCCCTCTGAGCACTGAGGTTCGTGGTGCGGCCTACCTCTGCCAGGAAGAGGAAAGCCAGCACTTGAACAGCAGGGCTGGACTTGGGACTTCTCACATCCTGGACAAACTGGTTCACTGTGGCAGGGGCTTCCTTTGGGCAGGCTGAGGACAGGGCTGCCACACACTTTGCGATGGAGTGATACGCCTGCTTGTGCAACGTCAGTGAGGCCCCGGCCGAGCCCGAGGAGTAAACGGGTGCTGTCAGCTGCTTCATCAGCTCCGGGTAACCCATGGCAGCTGTCTTTGTCAGGACCAGTGCCTGGAAGAAGTCAATGATGGCATTCAGGGCCCCTCCTTGAAGCAAAGGTGAGTGGACAAGCTGAAAGATTTCAGCAAGGACAGAGCCACTGATCTTGGAGATACAGGATGGATAAACCTTGGCCAAAGTCGTGAGGAACATGATGGTCACCTGGGACACGTGCATGTCATTCTCAGTAATTAACACGGGGAGCTCTGTTAGGACAGCCTCAATCATGGCAGGCTTGAGGCTGTCACTGTAGTTCTTCACCAGGATGTCCAGAGCATTCAGAGTGCTTAGTTTCAAGGCACGTTGATTCTTTCTCAAGAAGGAAGCTAGAATGGGAAGACCTTCCCCTAGGATGGGTCTCAAATCTATTTTAAGTGGAGAACTAGCAATTAAGGTTAATGCTTTGACTGTTGTTAGTCTGGTGATTTCATTTTTGAGCCTCTCCAGAAATATCTTCAAGGTTGGCTGGAGGTCAGTGCTTAAATGGTCTCCCAAGTTGTAAATTATTTGTCCCATGCAGGAGATGGCACGTTCCTTCACCTCCTGGTCAATGTCAGCTGCCTTCAGCCGCTTCAGAGTACCAGAGAAAAGGTCCTTCACATAGGGCTTGGCATCAAAGGTGTAAGGTTTGTCCAAAGGCCTGATAACTTTCACAAGCTGCTGAGTTACCAGCAGAGCTTCTGACGTGATCTTATAAAAGGGGTCTCCAATACAGGTCACAACAGAAGGCAGCAGGGCTTTGACATGAGGGTGAAATACCTCTGGCTGGTGGTTGCAGAGAAGGACGTGGAGGAAGGACAGTGCATCAATCCGCATGTTGGAGGAGCTGGATTTATCCGCCAAGGAGAAAACAACACCTGTGCAGAAGAAAATACGATGTCATATTTTTCCCAAAGAAGGAGGTTCATGGATCCAGCCAGGGACAATCACAGGAGACTTTTCTCATATTCACTGTACAATCACACCAAAAGCAAAGGCAGGACCTGAGCCTTCCAGCAGTGGGATGCTTCATAAGCCCATCGGCCAGAGAGCTCAGAGAAAAATGTGGTGGTGCAAATTAAAGAATCAGTCAATAAAAAGAATTTTTTAAAATGCTACTGCATTTTGCAAATGGAAGTGGCATTTGTATTTCTGATCTCAGTGTGGTAACAGCACAATTCCAGCTGCTTTCAGAGGAGGCTGGAATAGGCTCTCCTAAAAGCATCTTGTCAGGGGACTGTGGAAATGAACTTGACGTTTTTATCCTGGCTTTCAGTGCAGAGGCCAGAATTAATATGGGAGCTGTTCAGCACATCAGCACAGAGCAGAACTTCACGTGTTTGTCCTAATGCTGAGCAGAATAACTTACAGGAATAAAACTGGAACACACAGGCAAGAAGCACATGTGTTCAGAATGGATTCTGCCAGCCCTACTGCTTCACCCCAGACCACAGACAAGCTTACCAGGGATAAGTGCAGGTATATGATCTGCGAGGCAGCCAGGAAGAACACTGGCCAATTCTGTCAGAAGGCTGAAACAACCCTGTCTTGATTTGATGCTCTTTTCTTTGAGCTGCTTGTGCAAGGCCTTGATGATGCTGGGAACCTGCAGTTTGGAGAAGCAAATGAAAATGGGACATCTCAGTCATCCCAGCTGCTCTCAGAGGCTCACTCTGGTACATTTCTATCACAGTTTATTCAATGAGTTTCTTGAGCAACAGCTGTAGTAAGGCACCAGCCAGACACTTCACCCAGAAGCCACCCTGCCTCAGCCTGCACATATGTCAGGGCTGGTGGAGGAGCAGTGCTCCCACGCTCCTGTGCTGTGCCAGTACTCTTCCCCTGGGAATGGCAGGAGACAGACAGTAAACAGCCAGCCCTCTCTGGATCTGGGGCCCTCTAGATGCCTGCCCCAGGGCTCCTTCAGCTAGCCACATTCCCAAGGTACCTACTTCTCATTGCTTTGTGATTTAACCCAGCCACCACCTGCTCACACACCTGGTTCTGAAGCATTGTCAGGGGAACGTCATCCTTGCCAGAGGTGTCCGAAGAGTGCAGCCAGCTCTGGGTAGGCAGTGTTTGCTTCAGCAAGGAGATGTAAGCACTGAAGATGTCAGCTTTGACATTCTCCTCCCTCTCTTTGAACCTGCTTATCAAGGCTGGGGAGAGAGTTCTGTAGAAGTCCTGCAGGAGGTCGTGCCTGCTGCTGACAATGGCCTCCAGGCACTTGGCCGCAGCCCTGCGGACCTTCCAGCTGATGTCGTCATCGTCACTGTACTCGTCGTCGCTTTCTAGAAACAACACAAGGGGAAACAAGGTGCAGCATTATGAGAAAACTGGAGATAAAGGATCACTTGATCCTCAGAGCTGCCCTCTCCAGGAGGAGAAAGCAGGAAGGGGAGAAATGTTAACCCCGTGTTCTGCTGAGCACAGCCATCCTCACAAGCAGGCACCTTGCTCTTCATCCTCCCCATTTTCAGTTTCCATCATCTCTTCCTCTTCCTCCTCATTATCGTAGTTGTAGTTTGGGTCAAAGGTAATGTACTTCAAACACAGTCCCATCACACTTGAGATGTGAGGGTCCATTTCCTTTGGGCACCTATCACAAATGAAAATTGTAAGAGTTAGTAGGAGACTAAGGTGTTTTACATATCCAAATAATATTACTAATCTCAAAAGGATCACAAAGTGCTTCACAGACCATTTTGATAATAAGAGTTAAACCAAAGATGTTCCTTTCTGCTGTGCATGAAGCAAGGCCACATTCCCCCATGGGGAGGATGCAATAATTTTTATAAGGACAAATAAATAAATAAATAAATAAATTGCCTTCATCCTGTTGGGAGGACTGACAAAACCAGAAGATTTGGCGAGGAGGGAATAGTTTTATTCAAAGTGACCTTGCAGCTGGGAATGCTAAATATGTCAGTGTGGGAAAACTCCATTTATTATACCTAATGTTGTTCATCCTCTGCCTGTTTTCAGAAGTACAATTCCTGTGGAGAGATAATACACTCTCACAGACATGCAGGAAGCCTTTTGTTAGAGTGAGGCAGGCAGCAAGCCCCCTTGCTCTTCTCTCAGCTGGGATAACGAAGTCAAACAGAGCTTGTGTCCCCATGTGTCTCTGTCACCCAGTGTTATTAGCAAGATAATGAAATAAACTTGCTGTTGGCATTTCAGCTGTGGTTTGATGTGTCAATGCACACATACACACCCTGGTTGAATCCTCCCTTCCTGGGAGAACACCTCAGCAACTCTGCAGGGCTCCTTTTCCAAGCAGCAAATATTTGACCAAACAACAGGAGAGCTGCAGCTCAGCAGTTCTTCTGCCCAACCCCCTTGCTGCCTCCAGCTCCCTCCAGGCACCAGGAGCAAGGCAGTTCCCTCTGGCTAAGGAACACTCCAACGACAAGGAAAACTCCCACTCCTGCAAAACCAATACAGAAGGACAGCCTCACATGCTGAGGTAAAGCAGCTCATGATTCCAGTCCAACTCTGCATGTGCAGAAGAGATTTCATATGTGAGCTGTCTTCCCAACAGGAATACTTGCAGGAAGGCCCTCCTTCGAGGATGCTGAAGATATGGATATTTACACCAGGAGGACACAGATGCACTGGATGGTGCAGAAGCATTCCCCAAGGGCACACACCTTCTCACAAAGGACTCAAAGGCCTGGAAACAGTACTCTCGCAGCTCGTCGTCATCCACGTTACAGTACTGAACAATCAGAGGAATTATCTTCTCCAGGTGTTCTCCTGGGAAAAACAAAGCAAACAGCAGTGAAAATCCATTTCAGCCTTCACTCACCTGGGCAGCTGAGAATCCAGCCAGCTGCCACTTCCTTCCTGTGCCTGATAGAGCATTCCTGCCCCAGACCTCGTGGGCAAGGAGCCAGCAGCCCACCAAAACCAGCTGTGCTGGTTTTCAGCAGCCAATCTCCACTCCCTGTCTGCAGCCCCTTGTTGGCATTTCAGTCACAGGAAGAGATGTGATTAGAGATCTCTTAGAACCTAATCTCAACTCTGGCAGGTCTTTTAGACAAGTAATACAATATGTTGCCATCCCCTCTGTCATTTAAAAGGGGGTGAATACACTGATCTGGTTCACAGAGGTGTTAATTCAAACCAGGCAAGAGCTGCAAGATCCTGAGGGGAAGACCTTAGTCACTAGCGAAGGGCAGCCAGAGAGATTACTCTGGTGTCTCCTTTCCATGTGGAGATCAGAGAACCAGACCAGAGCTACAGAGGGGATCACAAGCACAAGCCACTAACACATTAAGAACAATGAGCACTCTTCTTTTACCACTAAGAGGAGCTGCTCTAAAATGCATGTACATTTCCCAGCATCATTTCATGCTGCTCATCTTACCTATGCGGTGCCCAGCCTGCCTGCTGATGCCAGCCACACACTGAATGTATGTCCTGGTGGTAGATGTGGACTCGTTCCTCTTCAGCTCTGCCAGCAGATGCTCTGTAAGCTCTGAGAAGATGCTGCCACTGCAGGTCAAGACCAGGTGCCCCAAGGCAATGATGGCCCGTTTGCGTACTGCCAGCCTGGGGCTCATCAGCTGGGGCAGCAGGCAGGTCAGGATGGAGGAATGGAATGAGTAGAGTGTTCCTCCCAACCTGCAATGAACAGAACAAGGCACAAGGTGAAAGTCAAAGGCTCAGAAAAAAAAAAAGAGGAGGAGAAGGGTGGGTTTGTCATTTTGGTCTGAACACTGACTTGGTCTGTAAAATACAGGGAGAGGTTATTTGTCTCCATCACAGAGGAGTTTTTGACTGTGTCCTTCTGGATGACCCAAGGGTATGCTAATAATTTCCTGCATGCAGATGACATACGACACTGTCAATCTGACTTATGCAACAAGAGAAAGAGGCAGCCAGGAAAAAAAAAAGCATGTGTGATGGGCTCATAGGGCTAAAATAAACCTCCCTGCTTTGCCCTCACCCTTCCACGTTTGTGTGAGCTAAGCTTCTGTGGGACCCATCACCAGAGGCACTGCCATTCCCAAGCACAGAAAGCCTTGGCATGTTATCTCTCATCCCTGCTGGGGACCTGCTCTACTCAGATATTCCCTACGAGCAGCCAACCAAATCCTGTGTTTTTAAGTCCCAGTAATAGGATTAGGGAAATAAAGAAATCAAAAGCAGACACATCCCTGCAGCCCCCTTCTATGCACAGCTGCCAGAAGGAAATCCTCTGGTACCTGCTCAGCATATCTGACAGGATGTCAAGAGCTTCCAACTGCACGGACACATCCTCCTGCTTGCCAATGGCTCCTGTCAGCTGGGCTGTGATCTTTTTGCACACATTTGCTGTCATGGTGGAACCTGCAAGAGAGATATTTTTCCCTGCTGTCAGTTAACACGGAGTCTTTTTGCTGCTAGGAACCATTCAATCCCTAGTACACTGAAAAAAGAAATCATCACTGGGAGATCTAATCAGCACAGATTCATGAGATGGCTGCAGAGGAAAATCCCGCTGCTGGAAGCCTCAGGTATCCCTTGAAAAGCTGATGCATTTTTGGGATACATAGTTCCAAATACAGCTCAAGTTTTCATTTAATTCTGTCTTTCATCGCATTGGTACCTCAGCTCTACCGTCCCTCCCCTGATTTCACAGACTGTCCTCTGGCAGGTGAGTAGAGAATCGGTAACTTTTAGGCTCTGGACTCTACATTTTCCCCCGTTTGCCAAAGGCTGGGACTCCTGTCCCTCAGTGGCGAATGGGGACAGACAGTGTACCTGTGGCAGCTGGTGGCAGCTCAGAAATAACTGTTTTGAGGCCAATGCTGGAGATATCTCGCAGCTGCTCCTTGTCCGACAGCATGTTTGTGCAGAGCGTGTCCACGATGGTCTCCACCTGGTACTCCTTCACTTTGCCAACCAGCGGGCCCAGGCTGCGGGAGGAGAAGCCAGTCAGGATGAAGGCTCTAATCCAACTGTCCACATCCTTCAAACCATCACACTGCTCCTTCTTAAACATCGTGGCCACCTATCTGGGAATGACTGACATTCTGCTCTAAGCACCTCCTTAGGCACGGAAAGGAAATATTCCTGGTTCCATTTTGAGGCCTCCTCATTATCACACTCTGGATGGATGAGAGATTGCAATGAGTATGGACTTACTGCAAATACAACCAGAGATAACCAGGTAGAGAAGTTGAGAAGTTGGTCCTCTGCTCAGTGCCCAATTGTTTTGCTTTAAAACCCAGAATAAACCAACCCAAAGCAGGCAGAGACAGGAGCAGGGCCAAAAGAAGTCAGGACAGTGGGAATCAAAAAGAAAGGGCCAAAGATAACAGGGAAAGAACAGGGATAGAAGCAGCATGTGGTTGTAAAGAAGGGAATATGAATAAGATCCACAGCAGGAAAAAACAGAGGAACTCAAAGTTGTCTTTAAATGGCCCACCTTTCTGGAGCCCTGGGGTGAACTGAGCCATTCAATGGCATTTCTAGACTGAACACGCCCACTTAGCCATGCTGGGGAAAGAGATGGGAAAGAACATGTCAGCAGCAGGATCCCTTTATCAGAGGATTCACTAATAGAGGAACCTGCTACTTCTGTTCACTTGGATTAAAAAAATATGGGAATGGTCAAAGGCAAAGCAACAGCACAGGCTGCACTCAAGAGTCAAGGCAGGGAAAAATCCAAGTGCATTTTAAAGTTCAATGAAAATTCCTTTGAAGAGAAGGATTTGGACCTGAAATTAAAGCCCATAAGGGCTGTACATGTTTAGTACCATTGCTATCAAAGACAGATCCATGGAGAAATTCAGAACTAGATTTCAAAGCCTGAGAGAGGTCAAGTGGCTGGTGAGCAAAATTTTAAAGTGTGCTTCTCCCTGAAGAAATAAAATCCTAGGGCTCCGCCTTCCATGTGGCAAGGTTTATAACAGGAACACTGAAGTACTTCCAAAATCATCTCTTGCTGCTACAAAGGTATCTGTGTGCTCACCCCTTGTGAGTGTCTACACAAGGAGAAAGTGCAGCGCCTGCAACAGAGAAGCAAAGTCCCTTGCAAAGCAGGTTTGAGGGAGGTGTCAAGGGCCAGGCTCTGCTCTCACACTCTCTGCAGTTTGTGATGGCTTTATTAGTGCCAGGGAACATGACTGTTACTGTCTAGGCTCTTACCATTTGACAGCAAGGTTCTGTACTTCCCCATTTTTGTCCTCCAGCAATTTCAAAAGCATTTTCACAACTTTTTTCTCACTGTCTTCATCTAGTTTTATTGAGTCTTTCTGCAGTTCCATCATCAGGTCATTGGTGGCCATAAACCTGAAAGGACACAGGGAGAAAGTGGATTGGCTGATGTGCAGACACAAATGCATCACCTTTGCATCACCTAGGCAGAATTTGGCAACTAGTGCTTGTATGAAAACACACTACCAAAGAGTAATTTACAACACCGTCCTAAGAAAAAGGGAAATTACTACTATCTTACAAGTAGATAACTACCTAACAGGGGTCAGGTAAACAAAACCTCTAAAAGTAGCACTTACCATGTGTATTTTTTCTCAGTGACTAAATGAAGGTGGTTAACTATGCCAAAAAAAAAATCATGATGGGTTTTTTAACCAGTTTTTCACCTGGCCTAGGAAAAGCAGTCTGGGGTCTAAGAATTCACCTAGCTCTGTTCTTTCTGGCTAACTTAGCACTGATAGTATGACCCCAGACATGGATAAGCCCTATCACTTTCAAAAATGAAAAAAGAAAGTCACGACTCCCTACAAACTACACCTCAGAAGTGCACTAGGCTATATTTAGATTGCTGTGAGCAAAACCAATCGAGTATTTATCACTCTAGATAAGAAAGAAAAACAAAGACCCAACTGACAGTCAGTTTTCTAACAGGAACAGAATGGATATTGAGAAATTCTGGAAAGTATCTATTTTCCCAGGAGCAGGAAGTGCAGAAGGTGCTGGTAGAAGAGTCTGAGGTTCTAAGAAATCTCAGTGTGGCTATCGTGTGTTAGCTGCTTTCCAATGTTAGCCCCGCACAGAATGGATGTCTGACAGGAACCAGGAAGCCCTTCTCTCTTGTTACAAAATGACAGCTCCTTTTTAAATTAGGCGCTGATGTCACTCATTCAGCACATAAGAGCTCTCATGTACAGGTCAACATTTGAGGCTTCAATCTGCAAGCCCATTCCTGAGCAGCAGTGAGGTACATCTGGAACGAGGGACTGCTGTGGTGTTCCCCAGGCAGCCTGAAATCCAGAGTGAGAAGACAGCAGTAATGTGCCCTAAGATGTTAGCGTGCAATCTATTTCTGATTCTGCGAGAGCTCTTCAGCTGCACTCCACAGTTCAGCGTCCGTGTCCAACCAGCATGACCAATTATGGCCACAGGCTGAGCAGAGCCTTCCGTGGCAACACATCCTGCTCTGGCCTCGCTGCCTGCTGCCATCCTGCCCCGGGACCTTGGGATCTCACCAACAGATCCATCTGTGAGCGGGGAACAAGAGAAGCTTGGTCCTGTAACAGGTCATGTTTGGCCATGTGCTGGGAGGAAGTGGCCCTGCAGTACCTCTGTGACATGCCGTGCCTGGTGTCGGGCACATCTCATTTGGACTGTTAACCTTCTTTGAACAAAACTGTTTGTACAACTGCTCCATCACTGACTTCTTCATAAAGTACCTATTTTAACATCTGAGAATATCAGCAGCTTCTACAAAAATCAACCTACTTTTAGGCTATTACTAACCCCTCTCTTAGACCTCAAAATACCAAGTCTGGCCCAAACATGATCTTCCAGTTTGATACTCCGAGAACAATATGCTGAGGAATGAAATCTTTCATACATGTCAGTTTTAATTACTTTTTGATAGAGTGCCTCACATATTGAGCCATCTGCCTAACCCTAAAAAGATGTCAACTTTTCTGCTGACATAAACAAAGAAATAAAAGCATCTCAGTCCTGTTAGGAAGGCACATTTTCCCATCACACAGAAAAAGTTCTCCAAGCAGCCTGAGCAGAGCCAGTATGTGCAGCATCTATCACCCAGGGACATGGGGGTCTACTCACCCCTTTTAATGCATTGACTATCTCACAAATTATCAAAACAAACTAGAAGCATTTCTGCTACCATGTTCTTTAGTCACAAAACAAATTACAATTTGGAGTCCAGGTGCCCAGACTTATTCCCTCTTCCACTTTCATCAAGCACCAATCTAGGCAAGGGAGGGGAGCACCCCTGGCTTCTCTACCATCCCCCCTCAGCTAGGATACAGTCGGCTTGATACCCTGTAAATAAAAGTGATGCAAATCTCAGGTCTCCTGCACACCCGCTCCTGGCGCGGCAGGACTCCTCTCTGGGCAGCCCCCTCCTCCCAGGGCCCCAAGGCGCCGATCGCAGGTGGCTGCCGCCCGCAGGGCCCGTCCCCTGGTGCCACACCTGAAGTCCTTGTCGGTGGAGGTCATCTTCTCCAGCAGGCTGGAGATGTGGTAGGAGACGCTGGCCATGGCGGAGGGCTCTGCGGGGCCCGGGGTCGCCGCCCGCTCCGTTCCGTGCCAGGCGGCCCCAAGGCGGCGGGAGGAGCTGGGCCGGACGGCTCTGGGGGCCGATAAAGGGCTCTGTGCGGGCCCCGGCGGTGCCTCTGGCCGTTCGCGGGCTCGGCTCGCAGCGCCCGGGGCAGGACGGCTCAGTCCCCGCTCCCGCCCCTCGCCCTCTCCCTGCCCAGCGAAGGCAGTGGCCGCCCCCGGAACCCGGCACGAGCGGAACGTCGTCGCAGGCGNGCCCGAGCGCACCCGGGTGCGGCCTCCCGTCGCGGCCCGGGCAGCCCGGGGCACGGCACACGGGGCACCGGGCACGGCACAGGGTACACTGGACCCGGCTGGGCGGCCGGGGATGGACGGGGGCTCCAGGGGCTGCGGCCGCGCGTTGGTGCGCTGAGTTCGTTCTGTTCCTTCTCCCCGCAGGTCTCGGTCATTAACACCGTGGACACGTCCCACGAGGACATGATCGTAAGTGTGCCGGGGAGCTGCTCCGCCCGGTCCGGCGGCTGCTGTGACAGAGCTGCTCTGGGGCTCTGTGAGCACTGAGGGCGGCACGTATGTGCTCGTGTAAGAGCACACTTGTGCGGTGTTGGATGCAGAATGCTGTCTGAAATCCTGATCTTGCCATTTTATACTGTGTGGAGAGGAAAACTTGGTTGGGAGGAAAGGGGAAATGATTTAAAATCTTAATTTTCATGTGAGGGCTTGTTTCTGCCCGTTTCTGTGAAATAATAGAGATATGTGTATATTTGCTGGTACAGACCTTTGGCTGATAAAAATTGTTTTCCTTTAAGTGGATGTGTCTGGGAATAGATGTATTAATGTGGGTAAGGAGAAAGGTCTCAAAGTAATTGTTGAAGGAAGGAGCCCAGTTAGGTGAGCCTAGTTCTTCAGGAAGAATTTTTTCACAGAAAAGGCTATCAAGCATTGGAAAGGGCTGCCCAGGGAGGTGATGTAGTCACCATCCCTGAAGGTGTTCAGGAAGTGACTGGATGTGGTATGCAGTGTTCTGGTCTAGTGACAAGTGACAACCGTTGGTCAAAGGTTGTAGTCAGTGACCTTGGACGTCTTTTCCAGCCTTAAAGGTTTTGTGGTTCAGTGATGGTNACGGCACACGGGGCACCGGGCACGGCACAGGGTACACTGGACCCGGCTGGGCGGCCGGGGATGGACGGGGGCTCCAGGGGCTGCGGCCGCGCGTTGGTGCGCTGAGTTCGTTCTGTTCCTTCTCCCCGCAGGTCTCGGTCATTAACACCGTGGACACGTCCCACGAGGACATGATCGTAAGTGTGCCGGGGAGCTGCTCCGCCCGGTCCGGCGGCTGCTGTGACAGAGCTGCTCTGGGGCTCTGTGAGCACTGAGGGCGGCACGTATGTGCTCGTGTAAGAGCACACTTGTGCGGTGTTGGATGCAGAATGCTGTCTGAAATCCTGATCTTGCCATTTTATACTGTGTGGAGAGGAAAACTTGGTTGGGAGGAAAGGGGAAATGATTTAAAATCTTAATTTTCATGTGAGGGCTTGTTTCTGCCCGTTTCTGTGAAATAATAGAGATATGTGTATATTTGCTGGTACAGACCTTTGGCTGATAAAAATTGTTTTCCTTTAAGTGGATGTGTCTGGGAATAGATGTATTAATGTGGGTAAGGAGAAAGGTCTCAAAGTAATTGTTGAAGGAAGGAGCCCAGTTAGGTGAGCCTAGTTCTTCAGGAAGAATTTTTTCACAGAAAAGGCTATCAAGCATTGGAAAGGGCTGCCCAGGGAGGTGATGTAGTCACCATCCCTGAAGGTGTTCAGGAAGTGACTGGATGTGGTATGCAGTGTTCTGGTCTAGTGACAAGTGACAACCATTGGTCAAAGGTTGTAGTCAGTGACCTTGGACGTCTTTTCCAGCCTTAAAGGTTTTGTGGTTCAGTGATGGTGAAGATTCAAATATAATTAAGAGCAGTATTTGTACACCCACTTCACATTTTAAGAAACAGAAATACATAACTGGTTACTGCTTTGTAGTCAGCAGCCTGAATTCCCTGTCATGAAAATGCTGTGGCTGTTGCTCAGAATTCCCTGGATTCCTTCTGTGTAACATTTGTATAGTGATTGAAGAAGCAGCTGGGGAAACAAATTGCTTGTGTGGCATGCGTGGATTGTTTAGAAGCGTTCTTTTGACACCGGGTGTGGGGCCTGGGGTGGCTGTGCTGCAGTGGTCAGTCAGCGGGCCGAGCGCGCCGTGCTGACACTGCTCTCCCTGCTCTCCTTGCAGCACGATGCACAGATGGATTACTACGGCACACGCCTGGCCACCTGCTCCTCAGACCGATCTGTGAAGATCTTCGATGTCCGCAACGGGGGGCAGATCCTCATTGCAGACCTCAGGGGGTGAGATGTCACAACAGGAGAGGTTAATCAGGGCCAAATCTCGATGCTTTGTCCTTTTGCCCTTGGGCAGCACAGGGTGCAGGTTGAATTGGATGGTGAACTCCTCCAAGACTGCTGAAGAGCTTCTCAGAGCTGGGGTGGGGACAGAGCCCCAGTGGGAAGCACAGTGGGGCTTGGTTGTTCATTTAGTACTTTGCATCTGTGATTTTCAAGAAGTAACATACTGATACAAGTTGGAATTGTTTTCTGTGACAGTGAGAGCCCTGTGTCAGGGCACTAACATTGCCATCTTAGCATTACTCATTCCTCATGTCAGAGCTCTAAGCCCTCCCAGAACAGCGGTTCACAGCGGTGATCTGTGAGGCAGCTGCAGCTGGAAGGGGTTTCTCTCAGCTTTTCCTAATGATGTTGTTTCTTGCAGGCACGAAGGTCCCGTGTGGCAGGTTGCCTGGGCTCATCCTATGTATGGGAATATCTTGGCTTCCTGTTCCTATGACAGGAAGGTTATTATCTGGAAGGAGGAAAATGGCACTTGGGAAAAGACCTACGAGTACACAGGACATGATTCTTCAGGTATGGAGGGTTGGAGTGTGGAGCTTGGAAGGGAGACTGAGGAGATGAGGGGATTTGGGTAAGACTGAAATAAATCTGTTAGTGTTAAGGAAGAAAGCCTCTGTCAAAAAGAAAAGGTTAAAAACTGAAGAGAGAGTAAATCTGTTCAGCACTAACAGGACATTTCCCTAAGGTTGTATTGCTGGATAACCCACTACTGATTCATACCATGTGTCCATAGGTGTTGTTACACAAATAAATCAGCTTTCAAGTAAAGATGGCAGGGAACTGAATTCTTGAGGAAAATACTGTCTGTTTCCAGTTAGAAATACTGCATTTAATCATGTTGTATTTTGTTTTAAAATTGAAACTGTTGTGTTCAGATGATTTACCCTCCCAGTGCAGATCTCTTACTCAGTAAACAATGCTAATTGGCTGGCTTTTGCTGAAATTTCACTCATTCTCAGCTTTCAAAGCCACTTGCTTTTGGTGATGTGCCAGTGATACCAGTCAGTGAATTGGTCAGTCAGTTTTAGGTAGTCCCTGTGCTGTAATCTGGTCTGTCTCGCCCTTCCCAGTGAATTCTGTCTGCTGGGCACCACACGACTATGGACTGATCCTGGCCTGTGGGAGCTCTGACGGGGCCATTTCCTTGTTGAGCTACATGGGTGATGGGCAGTGGGAAGTCAAAAAGATCAGCAATGCACACACGGTGAGTCTGGTCCTTTGGAGCAGCCCAGAGTTCCCAGAGCTATGGATAACACTGAGGTGATGCCTCAACTGAAATGCAATGAAATTATGTGAAACATCCAGAACCAAGAATAGTTTCAGTTCATCCAGAGTAGGCAGGTATACTTTTTAGTCACTAAAATGAAGTGGAAATACAATGAAGTTCACTAAACAGCACTGGCAATGCCTGTTTACTGGGCATTATTGTTAAACACAGTGCTGAAAGTTACCTGGTTAGAAATGGCCTTGGTTCTAAGAATACCTGCACCAGCTGGAAAAAACTGTGGGATTCCTGTTTTTCCCAAAATTGTGGAGATTTTTGTTTAAGCAGAATGTAATAAGCTAATGGCAGTGGCCCCCAGTAGAAGGAAATTCAGCTTAGGACCAAAGGTTCCTTCTACTCCTGTATTCCTAAATCTTAGCAACTGCATGTGCCTTTTGTCTTTGCAGTTTCCGTCTCTGTCTCCCCTATTTACACATCCAAGATGAACTATTTTGTGTGCAAATACCCTTAGCTACCTCAGGCTTTCTGAGTAAGTGCCTTAGTGAGGCTACTCTGCATCTGGATTTCTTATTCATCCGATATTCATCCAGCATTGTGCAAGACTTCAGTTTTTCTGAGATGGGCTTATTCCCCACTCTCAATAGAGAGTATGCTACATGTTCTTCACCCCCTCAGCAGCCTTTATCTATTCATTTAGTTAATGAAAGTAAGCAACTTTTAACAGTGATGTTTTTCATTAACTAGATTGGATGTAATGCAGTTAGCTGGGCTCCTGCTGTTGTACCAGGAAGCCTTATAGAACAACCCTCTGGTCAAAAGCCGAACTACATCAAAAGATTTGCATCTGGTGGCTGTGACAACCTGGTCAAGATCTGGAAGTAAGTGCCCTGTCGCCAGATAAAACCTGACACTTTAGGCTTTGAGTGTCCCTGTTAGTATCTCAAGTAATATTTTTGGCATCCCTATTGTATCATCTTTGAATTACTGTTTTAGAGAAGTGTTTTAAAAATGGAAACTTAGCGATGCACAATTTCTCCCATGGTTCTTGCAGTTTGTGCCAGCCCTGTGTGATCTTGTCTCTAGGGGTGGCTTTGTAATGGTCTTTGGTTACCACTTTGGTAATAGCAGATTTCTGAGCGTAACTGGAGGTCAGAACCTCTTTGCCTGTGCTGCTTTCTGTCCCTTGGAAGGGATTTTGTCAGTTCAAGCCATAGAGATTTTTGGAGAAGTAGGGAACACTTGTGCTTTGTATTGTATTGATGAACAAGGAGTTTGAATGCTACAATCCAAAGCCTTCCCAAGCAGGGCATGAGATGATAAAGGATGCTGCTGCTACCCTTCTGACTGTATAGTTGTATTTTCAGGGAAGAAGAGGGTCAGTGGAAAGAAGAGCAGAAGCTGGAGGCTCACAGTGACTGGGTACGAGACGTGGCCTGGGCTCCATCCATAGGTTTGCCAACCAGCACCATTGCTAGCTGCTCACAGGTGAGGTTTCTTTGGAGCAACAGAGGCAGGCACTAGGTGTGCTCACTTCCATGTGCTTCCTTCTCCATTTCTCTAGTAAAGGAATTGTAACAGGTAACAGGTCCTCTTGGCAATCCTTTGCTATATTTGGGTCTCTGCATAAGAGCCTTTGACTTCTGTTCTTCCCAATCTCAGAAGCCCAATAGAAGCATTTCTGGACAAAGGTTTATGTGTGTGTGTGCCTCTGTACCAAATACTTGCTTCTGGTTTGAAAATCATGAGCAGGATGGTCTCACTAGGAGGAAGACCTTCCAACTAATGTCATATTTAGTGTTTTGGGATCAAATTTACTGAACTTCCTTCTAAAAATACTGTTTTCTAATAACTGGCATTCTTAATCAGCTCTGATGTCGTCAGCCTTTATATTGACTGTTGTGTTCTTGTTGCTAATCTGTAAATGATTTTTTTTTTTAACATCAAGAAGACTACTTAGTGAGCTCCTGCCATGTGAGTGGAAAACAAAATCTCATTCTGGGGAAGTATTTCAGCTGATACATATGTATTTTGGGGGCCCTTCTCTGGTATTTGCAAGTCATTGTTTGTTGGTAGTTTTTCTCATCAGAGCTGTACTCCTGCCTTGCCTTTATCCATAGCAAGGAGACAGCCCCTTGCTGTGCTGAGCACAAATCCACGCAGACACATCAAGGGTGGTGTGCGAGCTGTGATTTGGAAGTGTAGCTCCAAGGGCAGTTCAGGGTTATGGTGCTTGTGCCCAGCCTTGGTCTCTGTGTTTTTGCAGGATGGCCGAGTGTTTATCTGGACGTGTGATGATGCCTCTGGAAACTCCTGGTCGCCAAAGCTGCTGCACAAGTTCAATGATGTTGTCTGGCACGTGAGCTGGTCCATTACTGCCAACATCCTTGCAGTGTCTGGAGGAGACAACAAAGTGAGTACTGCTGCCTTGGCTTTTACCCCTGTGCACCCTCTTTCCAGAGGAGCTGAGATGAGACTGTTGTCACGTGTTTAACACAAGGCTGTCGTAGAGTCTCCTTTGCTGCAATGGGAACAGTTTTTCTTCTGATTAATAAGGAGGGCAGGAAGACCGTAACCTTTGGAAAACCGCTTGCACTGCATTCTGAGTCCTTACTGGAGGGTAGAAATGCAGGCTGAACTTGATTGTGTGGGGTACTGACAATTCACATACTCTTCTCATATGACTGTAGGCTATCACCAAACCCATGCTATGGTAGCTACAAGAAAAGCGGAAACAGAATATGTTTAAAGCTGAAAGCTGTTCCTGCTCTGTTTTTGAGGTGACACTGTGGAAGGAGTCGGTGGACGGACTGTGGGCATGTATCAGCGACGTGAACAAGGGCCAAGGAGGGGTGTCTGCTGTGACAGAAGGGCAGCAGAATGAGCAGTGATGCACAATGGAATACTCCAGCTGCAACAAGTGATCACTGTCCCTGATTTGCAATGTGTCTTTAGCCGGATGAGAACTGATTTTATCTAAACTGGACATGAACATGGGAAACAATTATCCAATTTTATGAGCACTCTATTACTGGGAGGCTACAATATGTTGATAATCAGCCTTAATTGACATTCCCTTAAATTTAAGGTAAACAGTATAGCCAAGTACTGTGCCTGATACTACTCCTTGATACTGTAGGAATTATTCCCCACTTTTCTGGTTTAGGGGTTAAATTTGAGTGGCTGTGCTGTGTTCAGAGTTCATGCACTTCAACAGAACAGGGGGAAGCTGTCAAAACAATGAGGTGTGATACTCCTTTATGCAGGGGACAAATACTCTGTGTCCCCAAAGACCAGAACTTTGTTTCAAGTGAGGGAATGGGCTGGTGGAGTTCTCGGGTTAGCTGGTAGTGTGCTAGCTAGCCCTGCTGGTAACAGTGACATTGTACTTGTGTCTTTCTGAAAATAACGTGCTTGGTGAAAGTCTCTTTGCTTTCTTGAAGATGAAAAGGAGTAGTGGAATGCATACGTCTTCTGCTTTATAATAATCTCAAACTGGGTTATTTAACCAACATCAATAAATCAGACCATGGTTTGAAGATTTTTTTTTTTAGTCACACTTCCATACTGTACCTCAGTTGTTTGGATTTTTTTTTTGTTGAGATACCGACAGAATAAAATCCTATTGGTTAAAACCTGGTGTGCTGTATTACATAATCTTTTCACAGGACTGCCTTTTCAAGGCAGTCTGCAGTCTGTCTTCAGCCAAGCCACAGTCACATCTTCCCATCCATGTAATTAGCTTTGCAAAAGCTTGGCTTTTTTGGTGGGTTTTTTTCCCTGATGGTACATCATGAGACAAGGCTTTACAAAGCTATCGCTCTTCCTTTGGTCTTGGCAGTTCCCAGGGAGAATGTAAGCAGTGCCAGCTTCCTTTTTTCTGCTCTTACAACTTTACTCGTCATGAGGGAAGAAAGAAGGACGTGAACCCATTCGTGCACTTTGAAGTTGTTTTTAAAACCGACGTTAGCCGGTGGAAAAGCGACAGCCGCAGGTTTATGGCAGTTCCGCCCGTCCCTCAGGGCACAGCCCCGCCCCGGGCGGGCCCTTGGCGCTGATTGGGCCGCGGGGCGGCGGCGGCGGCGGTGATTGGATGGGGCGGGAAGGGCGGGAAGGGCGCCGCGCCCGCTCCCCTCAGCCCCGCAGGAATCTTTGTAATCAATTTTACGGTGAAATTTTTCTCTAGAGCCATCAGAAAGGGAAAAAATCAGCTATTTGACAGTGAATGAAGACTGAATAAACATATCGGTACTAATAATTACTACTGAGAGCAAAGTGACCTTGAGCTTCTTTTGCCCAAATAGGGTGGAATGAGATACATTTTCTGTGCCATAAATCATGAAAAAGCAATCCAGAAAGAAAGGAATTTTCCAGGTTTTTTATTCAAAAAACTGTTGGTAATGCATAAACTGGCTTGTGAACTGCCAAGTTACATAACAGTGTTAATGTAAGACCACACTGTCTTATATATGTCATACTAAATACTTAGGTAACTCTGTAACAGACTACCTAAATCACCTCAGAATATTTAAAACTATCAGGGCACAAGACAAAGAATAACAATTCCATTTGGTGACTACAGGAGAACAAAACTTCTAAAGCACTTTCGGGAAACAGAACTGCACAAACTACATTTCTCAGTTTAAAACTCTCGGGTTTCCCATTCAGCTCTGTGGTGTATTCATGTGCATTCCTTTCTGGAGAAGACAGGAGGATTTTACCACGGGTCTCCCACAATATACCAGTGAAAAACAATGAATATTACATTTTCAGTGCCACAAAGTATCTTGATAAATCTCCTGTAGAATTAAGCAGTTATTGAGCAATCTGAGTATACAATGTTTCTTATGTCAGTACTAATCTTATCTTGGTTTGATTCTGGCAAAATAAAAAAAAAAAACCCTAACACTGGTAAATACAAAGACAGTATCCAAGGCACTTATAATTAAGGAATTTTACCAGTTTTTAGTGTAGAGAATAACTTGAGAAATGTGTAGATAATTCCAGTACTCAGATCTTTAGCTAAAATACTTTTACTTGCTCATAATAATACATACAATGAACTAGGTACTGTACAAAAAAAGAAGGTGTGAGGCCTTTGTGTAAAACTAGGAGTATATACTAGTACACAATTCCACTGAAAATAATTACATATAATTAATTTTATTTTTGTTCCCTGAACTGCACTGTGAATTGCAGCCATTTCTGCACATCAGGTCCTGTTCCCCATGCTTAGGAGGCAGCTCACCTGTCTGTAAACTGAGCTACATACTCTGATATGGTAATTCTTTTGGTCCATAATAAACCTGTTTTTCCCTAGACTGCACACAAGTGGAATATGCTAGCAATAATAAAAATAATAAATATCATAAAAACAAAAGTGATACTTTCTTAAGGGGGCTTTCACTTGATCATAAATACACCAGCATACAAGTTTCTATTTTTTCTTTTGCATGTGATCCCTAGCTTCCTGACCAAGGCTCCTACTGCTCCTACAACTAAGGGACACCCACAAGGATTCCTCTGAGAATGCCTGGTGAGTGAGGAACCATCAACAAGTCCCCTTATTAGCTTATATTTGACTCGTTGCCAAAATAAATACAACAAATTATGTTTCAAGTGTCCTATTAAAAAAATCAACGCTATTTTAAATTAAAATATTTTCCCTAATCCAAAATATACAACAGTTACTATGTGAAACACAATGAGAACCATTACCATGTAAAGGACACTTAGAAAATAATAATTCCCAAAAATACTCCTATGAAGTATTAAACATGGTCTTAGAGCTCCCAACAGTGAACTGAAAGGCTGGACTTAAGTGGTGTCACACGTGTATGTGGGGGGACACTCAGAGAGTAGAGGAGAGTGGCTGAAGTTAACTACCTACACTTGTGGTCAGTGCAGTTCAAACCAAGATGAAGCTGTGTACAACATTCTGAGAACTTGCATAAAATACCCTCTCT
This sequence comes from Ploceus nigricollis, assembly GCA_013399945.1. Classification (NCBI taxonomy): domain Eukaryota; kingdom Metazoa; phylum Chordata; class Aves; order Passeriformes; family Ploceidae; genus Ploceus; species Ploceus nigricollis. Next base: position 333,782 of record VXBC01003182.1, on the reverse strand, counting down.
CTGGTAATGCAGTGGTTCTGAGTATGTGGACTAAGGTTGTATGGAATAGGAGAGAGTCACTGGCAAACCTCCCCAGCGGCTCTGAGGATCCCTGTCTGCTGGACACAGTGGGAAAACAGCACAGGGTATTGCTGCCTGCCACTGGTCAGTGTTTGCTCTGTAACTCCTGGACTGTGGTTTAATGAGACCAACAGATACTTCCTGAAACACACTGCAAATGAATCACAAATTATTTTGGCACTTGTGTTTGCCATTCCTTTTCACATTGCAGATGAAAAGGCAGAAGGCATTTCTGTGTACAGAGTGGGACTGTGCTTTAATCTGCTATAGAACAGGTATTTTCTGATGCTTCTCTATGTGGTACTTCTTGTTTCCTTCAGTCAGGGCTAGTGTTCCTGATCAAAATCTGCTACCTAATCTTATGTGAAAGGTACACTTTTACCATCTTTCTAACGAGGAGACAGTCCTTATTTCTTCTTCTGAGCTGCTAATTAATCCATCCAATTTATGATTCAAAAAGTTCAGAACTGTTTAACTTGTCCTCTTCATACAGCAAAATATTTTCCATTAGCTTCTTTTTTTGATCATTTATCTGTATTTTCCAAGATGTCTCTCTGGCTAAGGCTGAAAAACAAAAAAAGCCCAAATACTGAGGGAAAAATCCATCTATTGTCTAAGGAATAGATGATAATTTTAAATTTAGGACAAAGTAAGCAACCAACCAAACAACAAAACTGGCTTAGGAAAAAATCTGATAGAAAACTTCTAAATGTTTTGTAGATTTATTAGTAAATTCATAACCAAGGAGAAAAGATTTACTGACATGTGTTTAAAAGTAGGAAGAGGAACCTAAGCAGTTCTGGAGAAGAGAGTAATTTGTCCCTAGTATTGTAAGACGAGGGCCCTTTTACCTTGTGGAGCACATGAGGAGTCCAGGTCTGTGTTTCCCTGCGGACAGGTGCCCTGTGCAGCAGCTGCTGTCTCCAGGATGCCATCGCCTCTGGCGCACACCAGGCTTCTCTCCTGCAGTCCCTGGGCAGGCTTTCCCTGCTTGATCCTGTAATCACAGCCCGCCACTTTTTCTGAATTGGTACTCTTGTGGCTAGGTAACTCCTCTGTGGATTTTTCTGGAGGATTCCATATGAAACTACTGGACTCATCTGATTCACAAGGGACCCGTGACATGTAGATGCCGTAGGTGTCGGGTGCCACAGCTCCCATGGAAGGCACGCAGGGGCTGCCACTGGTCAGGGTTGCTGCCTGGGTGCTCTCCTCTTTATTCCCCACTGCAGAAGGCACATCCACGCTCACACTGGCTGTCTCATCATCAGTTTCTTCTGGAGTGTTCATGGAGAATCCAGAAGTGCTGCTTCCACAGATGTAATGCTCTTTTAATTTGTTTTCAGCCATTTCCATAATTTCACGTACCTGTTTTTAACAACCAAATCTGAGAATGCATAATAATTCCTGTACCCCTGCTTACACATATTCTCCTACGTCAACACTCACAAAAATAAGCAAGACATGAATGTTGTAGCTTTACACCCTGATGACAAGGAGACTTAAATCTTGGCCATGTATTTAAAATATTACCTCTGCTATGTTCGAATTCTTCTTTCTCAGGCAAAGGCAGATGGCTGATGCAAAATCAACAGCCACCTCTTCCAGCAAGTGCCCTGCTTTTCTGTCTAGGTATTTGCAGCAGATTTCCTTGGCAGCCAGTTTTTCCAAATTTTTTACTTTGGAGTTTGAGCTTTCTTTTGCTGTTTGAATTTCGTCGGCAATCATATCTTTCTGTTCAAAGGAAGGAGATGCATTAGTGAAGGCACAATGAACACAAGCATTTATTTTTGTCTGAATCTCTGAGAATCAGTATTGCTGTGTATTTGTCATTGGTGTTCCTCAATGTCTGGTTCACAGACTGAAAACCTTTAATAATCTCTGTTCACGCAACTGACTGAAATGTTTGTTCTCGCAGGAGAGAAAAAGGCCAGGGACTTTCTCTGCAGGGGTCCAATATCAAATTCCCTAAAGCAGGGCAAGCTCTTCCTGGCTTGTGCTCATTTATATAGGAATGAAAAAGAGCCAACACTGTGTAGAGCAGCATTCTTACACAGGCCTTTATAACACATGTTAAAGAAATCAGGAATGTAGGATCTTTGATTTTCTGAACCCCTCTGAACACTTCTGAATTGCTTGCAAATAGTGGGAATACTGTTGTTCTCCCCTCCAAGGCTTCAGCCAGACAAGAAATCAGGAGCACATGCCACAGACGGAATGCAGGTGAAGCCTGCCTTTTTCAGTGAGTTTGGCTGTTCTGACTGCTTGTGAAAGTGGTTCATGTAGCCCTAACCTCAGCTTGGGAAACTGGTGAGGATATCAGTTCCAGGCATGAGCACAAGACAAACGCCTGATAAACATGATGATGAGCTTCTGCAGTTCCTGCCTGCCCAGGTTTCCCCACTCACTGTGGCTCATACCACCTCCTTCTGGCACACAGAAAATATGCAGCAGCATTTCAGCACAAAGCCTTGTCTCTTAAATATTTATGTATTTTGCAGTCTCTCCTAATGCAATTCAGGCCAGCACCCATGAGTGGTATGTGAAATGGGAATATCTATTGTGCTTCTGTTCTAATGGCAGGCAAGCTACTGACATTAATGGAACCAGGATATGGCTCCTAAACTTCCCTTCTGCAGGACACGTACATCAGACAGCTAATATCAAATTGTATTTAAATAAAATTAAAATTATTTTTATGACAGCAACCCCATACATTTGTACTGGGGTTCATTACTGCTGCTTTTTCTTACCAGGTAAATCGGGTGTCTGTCTTCATCCAGGGCCTTAACCCCAGTCAATATCTCTGCTAAGACCTAGAAAGTGTATTTGAAAGATAAAATTATTTGTTCAGAATTAACTATAATTTTAAAAAATAAGTTTCTAACTAAAGAAATATTGAACTTTCAATGCATTCTGATATTATATTTTTACTTCAGATGGCTTAGCAATGCCAGGTCAGGGCATTTATGAGACTTTAGATCTACCTCCAGAGCCAAGCCCAGATTTTATAGTTCAATAGATATTGCTGAAACAAAGAATAAGAAAGTAAAGCTAAATGTAGATAAGAAATCATACTGAACAGAGTAACTTCCTACTTAAATGGAAACACCTGGAGATGGGTGACATCATAGACTATCAATTATTTTAGCTGAAATTACAAATGAACAGGCAATGTTTGTAGAAGTTCATGTGGTGAGTCTGCAAGAATTTTGAGCATCTAGTTTGTTTTAAGACATCAGCAGTAATACTTTATTTACAATAAAAACCACTTTTGTTTCTCTTGTTCGAAAGAGTCACCTCATTTTGCCACAAACTGAGATATATTTGGAGTGTGGACAATTAAAACCAGGATTTCAACACATTATAGAGCCAGCAACTATAATATGAAATTGCCAGCAAAACAACCATATGAAGTACTTGCTCTTACATTCAATTTCTTGTCTAGAAGCATCAAAAAATAAACCAGAGCATGGAATAAAGGCAACATACCACACCACAGCTGAATATATCCACTTTTTCTGTTAATTGCCCATGTCTGACAAAATCTTCTGGCAGGTAAGTAAGAGAAGCTTGTAGGACTTTGGTTTTCATCATGGCATATTCTGATTTTTTATCAGAAGAATGCAACCGCAGTCCAGAATGCCCGAGCTTTGGTGTAAAGTTTTCATCCAACAAGACATTTGAGCTGTGATAATGACAGACAAATAACAATATTGGTCAAATCATTACTTTATCTTGAAGCAAAGAATTAGTTTTTATACTTTTAAACTTAAGCACTGAAAGTGTCCAGCATTTGGCCTCCTGCATAGGACTGAAAGGACTAAGAATGTTAGAAAGCAAGAAGGGGAAAAAACAAGCACCCAAAAATTACTTCAAAATAATTTACTTCCATCATTTAGGAAAGAGAGACAGGTTAAAAAAAACGGTAAAGGCCCTACAGAACAAGGGACAGCAGAAATTACTGCAAATGGATTTCCAAATTGTATAAACTTTAGCCATGAATGTTAAAGAAATCCTTAAATTACCAGGTGACCAAGGAAATCAAAGTCCTCACCTCTTGATATTCCCATGAAGAATTCCAAAATTATGCAAATACTCCACTGCTCTGACAACTCCTAAAGAAATGCTAATTCGCATCTCCCAGGTGAGTGGAGCACAATCATCCTGCAAGGAAAGGAGGAAAAAATTGATAATTAATGGAATAAAACACTCTAAGACATTGGTAGTTTAGAAAACCAAAGGCTTAGCTGAGTCCCAGTCAAACTCCAGGCAAAACTCCAAAGCACAGGAGAAGAGCTGCTGCCTTTCTGGTGCTTGCAGCCAAGGCACTTAGGCATCTTCTTTTTCTGTCTGTTTCTCAGAAATCAAAGAGATGCAATTGTTTTTCCTGGAATTCCAGGAGAGGACTTGCAATCACAAGTAGGCGGCAGATCCAGATTATTTCTTACGTGGCACTGAAGCTTGTTTTGCAGGGAGCCATTGGGCAAGTACGGATATATCAGACAGTGCAATCCAGTTTCCACCGAGAACCCCAGCAGCTGCAGAATGTTTATGTGACAACACCTGCAGGCACAGATCAGCAGTGATTTGCAAATGATGTAAGAGCAGAAAAATACATTCCTGAGCGGGAGTAAGTTCCTAAATTCAAGGCAACTGGAATGGTGTGCTGCAGCTGGAAGCACAGCTGGAGGCACAACACGGTCCTGGGCAGGAGGCAGCAGGAGGCTGACTGAGCAAGAGCCCATCACATTGCAGCAGGGGTACAAGGTGGGCATTGTGTCCTCCCCACCCCAAGGCTGCAGAGTGGCTGTGCTAGCTCAGCCAGGACCAGCAGTAGCTCCAGGCACTGTGCTGCTTGCCCAGGGCTCCAGCACAGGCAGCGCAGCTTGTCTCCAGCCCAGAACAGTGCCTGGAGCAGACGCCCCAGTGTTGATGGAACACCCAGCAGCAGACCACGAGTGGGACATGCATCGCTGCCTCTGAAAGCCAACCACTCACCGAAAGCAAATCTGCACTTCTGTATGAAAGAACCTCTGGGTGGAATTTGGGCTTGTGCATTCCAGCTGAAAAATGAAAACATGCAAGAGAATGTCTTTAGTAATTACTAGAACTTTGCATTTATACAGATCTCGTAGTCTCTAGATGACAAGCTAGTGTAAGAAACAAGCAAGTACCACTCATGGCAACATTAAGTCAAAGGCAACAATTAATTGGCAATTAGAAAAAAAACTAGTGTAAAGACACCCCCGATCCAATCATCAATGCAGGCATCTATACTGCAGGCTACTCCTATCTATAGAGTTAATGGAACTACTCATATGAGTAAAGTATTAATCAAAGTGTATTTTCTGAATTTAGGTTTAATTATTAACATAATTTCATTTTTACCTCTCCTCTTGTTTAGTTATTCTGGTTCCTTCCCCACACAATATTAAACAACAACTGCTAATGGGCAAGTCATGCTAATAACACAACCTGTTCTAGAAAAAGGTGCAGTACTTGCCTCTTTGAGTCTTTTGATGACAAACACCATGTTGTTCCTCTGACCTTTGTAGACATCCGCAAAAGTACCTTCACAGATTCTGTTCTTGTCACTGAAACTGTTTGTGGCATTAGCAATTTCCTTCTGGGTCCACAGGAGACTCCCGCTAGGGAGATCAGCCATTGTCTCCTGCTGAGGAGTAGAAGAGCTGCAAGGCTACACATTTGTAGAAGAAACAAGTTTATGTCATGATAATTCATATGCTTTTTCCTTCTTTCAGTGTCATATTTTCCTTCCCATGTTTTAAGCAATCACTGTGATTGCTGAATGAAACTGTGAAAGGTACTATGCAATCACTGCTTAGGGTGTAGGTAACTCCTGTATTGATGTATTGGGATGATGTAAAACTTTTATGTAGTAGAAGCAATTTGAAATCAGTTACCAATCTGCATTTCCACCTTTCCCAGGAAACAGACTTAGTTTTGTTTAAAAGTCCATATATTTATGTGAAGTGATGTTAGTCTGATTTACAAAAGATCTTAATCTTTATAGTTGGGTTCCATATTAAGAAACAGTTGGATGAGAAAGTGGGTCCCTCATAATGTAATTATGCTCTGGTAAACTTCATATCTACTTATGAAGCATCTGGCATCAGTTGCACAATAATTTGTTGCTAACCAGTGTGGTAAGTCTGAATACCAACTATAATTACAGTCCCACTGGAGCCTACTCATGCAGCTTTCACAACCTTAATGTGCACCCAACTTGAGGAAATAAAGCACTAACTTCTCAAGAAACTCTGAAACTACTGCACTCTGAGTCAGTCTTCCCTCCTGGTTGGTACTCCTGGACCATGTTATTGTGGAAGAGTTTAAAGCCTCAGACAAAATAAACCAAAGAAAACAGGCCAAGAACAACGATGATGGGACTAAGGTGTGCCCACACATCTGGGAAACACTCTGGGGACAGGACAGATCTAGTTAGACTGTATGAAAGATGAGAGAACTGTGGGGAGAAAGGAACAGGAGACTTCATGCTGAAATCATTAGGAACATGAGGAGAATTTTTCCCCACTGTGATGGTTAATCACCTGAACAGGGACTCAGAGAGGTGATGGAACCTTTATATTGGGAGATTTTCAGTTGTCAGCTACACAAGGCTTTGGACAACATGACTTAAATTCAATACTAGCCCAGTTTTGAGCAGAAACCACATTTTAAGTGTACAATGAAACTAAAAGAGGTCTGTGGCTCTGACTAATCAGTGGTATATACTGTCCTGTCCTGCGATCACACCAGAAATGTAAGTCCTCTGTAAAATCTACATGTGAGAGTCCTCAAACTCAGTTGCTATTTGTTGGTATGCTACCCCTTCTGAGCTATGCAGGAAGTAATACTATAAATTCTGCTCTCACTGGTCCTTCACTAGCAAAAAAAGTGATGTAACCACAAGCAATCTAACTGAAGCATTAGTACTGTATTCAGTCCAAACCCTTTGTATCGAGCTCAACGTTTTCACTACAGCAACGTTTTTGTACAAGTAGAGGGATAAACTTTAACTGAAAAAAGACAGAATGTCATAAAGGCAATTTTCCTTGTATAGTCAGCGAGCACTAAGGGGATTTACCTTCACACTTGATAAAACAGGAGGATTGGACTGTAGGGAATTCAAAAGGTCTCTCGGGGGAGGTGGTGGAGCAGGGAGGGAGTACAAGGCTCCTTCAGAAACAGCACCTGAAATGAGATAACAGCATTGAAAACACACCTTTTTTTTGTAATACCACCACCTATGACTAACTGCAAAGGTCTAAGAATTATGAAGATCTGGGGTATTTTTTTTTTAATTTTCTGACCAAGGATAATCTGTGACAAGTTGTCAAACTGTGAAATTCTGTGTGAAGACAGGGAGCTCTCTTCCTGGTTCTTGTTTGCGGGATGACTGTGCAGCCCTCTCCAGCCCTGGCTGGGGACATGAAGCTCCCTGTGCCTGTGCTGTTGCAGATGCTCTCCCCAGTATATGCCGGGGTTCTCTCCTTCCCTCTCCCAGCAGAGGGGCTGCTGACCCCTGCCCAGCTCTCTGCTGGCCTAGATTTACTGTGCATGAAGAGAGGGACATGGGGCAGGACATGCATGCACTGGTGTAGACTTTGTATGGAGGGAGCCAGGACGGGCTCTCAAAGCATTCAGAGAGAGACCTGGGAATCATCCTGAGATCCCAGAGAACAGATACAGCAGCATCTCTCAAGGCCAAGGGGGCTAAAGGAAGGATGACCAGGAGGTTGTGTGCTGAAGTCAGGAATAAACAGGAGAGAGCAGTGCTAGGAAAACAGCACACACTCAGCTGTGCCCATCTGGGAGACCAGTGTCTTCTTTGTACTACCCTGACCACAAACACACAGCAGCCTTGGCTATGCATTTCACGTCAAAGCAAATTCGGAGTCCAGTACTGTACTTACTGCCTGCTGGGACTGCTCCCAGGTGTGAGGAGTCTGGGGATGGCGACAAACTTATGGCATTTTCTTTGTCTCTCCTTTTGCCTTCTGTGGGAGGTACAGATACGATCTGTTTGGGTGGCTCTGGCTCTTCTTTCTCAGGGCTGGTGACGCTGGAGGCCGATGTCCCTTCAAAACAGAGCAAAGGGAAGATAAGGAAAACCAGGGAAAATAGAGTCTGACTCTAATCAGTGACCAGAAAATAATCCTAATCAGGACGTCAGACTTCAAATTAACATCAACATTATAATGAACATTCAAGCAATTTAGATGGTATTTAAATTGAGACTATACCCATGACATTAACTTCTACTGAAAATTAACAGGAACTAATAGCTTCAAATAAATACCAGCAATGACTATTCAAGAGATGCAGAGCCTCTTACAAGAAGAAATTAGCAATAATAATATGTTTATCATTTTCTATATAGCATCCTTCAGGTAATGATCTCAAATCACAAATACCTCCCAGCCTAAGGAAGGCATTGAGTTCTCTGCAGTTGTCATAGGACTGAGGACAGAATTGTGTTGGGTTTAGTCAGTTAAATATTTTAGGACTATTTTCAATTGTGTGATTTTAGTGGCACGACTAGGTTCATTCCCAGGAAAAACTTTCATATACAGGACTATTTGTAAGAAAGACTCATACTTTTACTTAGCAACAGAAAGAAACAAACCAAAGAGAAGCTAGGGAAAACAAAAAATGGTCAAAGCTCAAAACTTATTGATATATCAGGAAAGTTTAAAGGATGAATTATTGATTCGCTACAGCTCTAACAGATTCTGTGCTGTACACAGCTTGGCAAAACCTCAGAGTCAGGCCTGAAAAAGCAACTTGAAGTCTGATTAAAAGAAGTACAATGAACTTAAAACTATGTACACCTGAGGGGAGATTATTCAGATGGGATTAGGCTACAGTTAGGATGGGAAGAAATACAGTACAAAAGTTCAAGATGCTGTGATATATGAGGTTGTCAAAATCTCCAAAGCAGGTGATTCTTATCTCTTAAAATGCTCTTAAAATTGAGGTTGAAAAGGAGCCTGGAAATGCCCAGTGTACATTAGGGCTGATATAAAGGCTTTCTACTCCCTGATGATATTTTCCTGGTTGTAGTTCTAAACTTTTATATGGCACCTTTTATCAGCAATACATTTAACATTTTCTTAAAAATCCAAATTAATGTTTTATACATTACAGAAAAAATATTAACCCAAATATTATCACATGGTTGTTCTTATCCTGCTGTTCTAACAGCTTTGGTGATCTCAGAATCAAATGTGCCAGGCCTCTGTTTGCATCTGAAATCAGACAACAGCTTTTACTTGTAGAAAGGCCAGGGAGTACCTGGAGCAAGCAGGAAGCCCAGTGTTTCTCATGTAATCTGGGCTACTGGTATGAACCACGAGCCAGTGAACTGTGGGAGGGAAGCCAAGCCATGGCACATTCAGGCACTGAGGCTGAAGAACAGCAGGACATGAAGAGCCATAATGGCAGAAATGGGCATTCTCTGTTTGAGGTTTCTATCTGTTCTCTTCAATGCCACCTACGAATTCAGGTCTGAATGAAACCAAGTCTGAAAATTAAAACTCAGAACACTCAGGTATTTTTGTTACTGTGTTAGAATGCTATGAAATCCCAAATGTTACAAGGTTTTAAAACTAGCTGTCAAACAGTCTGCAGGTCATCAGTCAAAACTGACAGTCCCTTCATTCTGTAGGCAAGTCCCTGTATTCTGGTTTTTTCCTGACATGGTTTAACCTAGAAGTCTCAGAACGTAGTATCACTTCCCTTATTCAACCTACTTTTCAGGGTTTTTCATGACTTTTGCAACTTCCTGCATGTCAGACAAACAGGGCAGCACTGCAGCTAAAGAACTGATATAGAAAACATCATTATGGACATTCAGAAGTGGGACTAGAGAGTGCAAAAAACTATTGAATAGATGTAGAACTCTTTGGGAAGTAATCTGCCAGCAAAAGATCTCCCTTTGTGCTGTGTCTGATTCCTTTAAGTAGGAATTAATTGAATTATGGTGATGTAAGGACAGCTTCATTTCCTGAAGTGCCCAACAGAACAAGCAACATATCCTCTGTATCTGCCCAGGAGGGATCACCTGAGTAAGCATATTCAGACACAGAGAAAAGCTCAAAAAAAAAAAAAAGTAACTAAAAGAGTAACTGACAGCAGCATAAGGGAAAGCAGGTAATGCCCTGTCATACCTATGCCAGGCGCAAATTGTGCAAGCAATGGCCGTACTGACACACCACAGGGAGCAAACCAGACCCACAGAGGGATGGCAAGTGTTCCCCTGCAGGGATGGTGATTGGTTTTGTCTGTGCTGTGCCTGTGTTTCAGGGCTAACTGCTGGAACCTGCTCTGGGACTGGAAGCAATCCTGGCAGGGGCTGCAATGTGCTGTCTCTTAGGATGTGATCCAGTGCCACAGGACCAGGCCTGAAGGGCAGGGACCCTTTGTGCAGCCTCTGTGTTCTGAAACCCTGTCTGATGTATAAAAGCACCAGCCCTGCTTTGGCCACAGCCCATCTTCCTGGCACTTCTTGAAGGGTCCAAGATGGGCACCACAAAGATGGGGTGATGAGCTGCGGGGAGCGATGAGTCACCTCTTCCCTCGCACCACCAATTTTACTCGAGTGAGCAGAGAATCACAATCAGTGGAGACATTTTAGAATTTGACACAGGGTGTGACTTCTAACAAAAAGCTTCTTCAGCTAGCAAGGGAGATGTCCTAAGAGGGGCGTGGGTGCTGTGAGGAGCAGCACAGAGCCATGGGAGGAAGGGGCAGCTACTCACAGTCCAGGATGACCTGAGCCGCTCGGTAAAGCTGCAGCCCTTGCAGCAGGTCCAGGAGCTGCTGCACTGTCGCCAGCCTCACTCCCCACCACCACATGAGCTCCCTCGTGATGCTGATCCCTGTCTTCTCCATGCACTTGATTTTCCGTAGCTCTGTTTGATCAGTGATCACATAGGAGGCTGGTGTGAGAGAATAGATATTTGTTTAAATATTAGAAAAAACAGGCAAGGGCAAGCAGGGCAGGCTAAGGTGTGAGATACAGTTTGCTTTTGCATTTGCATATCTTTAAAAGGAAGGATCACAATAAATTACCTAGGTGGACATGAAGAAATTTCTGTTCCTAAAATAAGATATCTCTTTTCTTCCTTCAACTATTCTGGAAAAAATTTTGTTCTATCAGAGACACTTGAAAAGAAGATCCACTTGTACTTTTCAGCATACTTTCCCTGTAACCTTTCTCCTTAATACGTTGTACCGAAGTAAGGTTAGATTAAATTCCTGGGGTGATTCTCCCAAAACAGGTGACAGCAGCCAGTGGAGTAGCTGCACTCCCACCTGCATTCCTAAATCCCTGTGCTGTGGTGAGCCAAACAATAACTGAGTCACCTGGGTGTTAGTTACACTCCGATAAAGCTATCAGGGAAGTGCAGCTATTTTTAGATCCTGTGCCAAAGCTGACTCTACACAATGTGTCCCAATTCCTGACCATGCGTGTCACCCCGCTGAATTCTTCCCAGCTCACTTACCCGTACAAAACCCACTGCCCCTCAGTGTCCCCAGCTCCACCACACACCTAGACACAGCCCCAGAGCTGGAGTCTCAGAGGGGCTGTGCCTGAAGGAAAAAGGCTAGGGCCTGGGGTGTTCGTGTGGAGACAAAGATCCCTGAGTTCTCACCACGGCTGGCTTTGGAAGGACATCAGAAATACAGCTTTATGCATCTGAAGGTAGTGGAGATTAATCCCACTCTACATCAGGAAGTTTTACTAGGGTAAGAGCTTATTCAGCACACAGTTAGGGAAGTCATGTCAAATAAAGGAAGGCAGGTACTAAGAAAAGATTCAGCTTAGAATTGTTTGCACGGGGATACAGAAAAAAGAGTAAATAACTCAGGGACTGTATTTTCTGTACTTACTGACTGTACACAGCCAGGACCGAGAAAAACAGGGGCACAAAATATGAGGGAATATACATGAAGAGAAGGAGGAAATTAAAAATAGAACATCTGAGCAGATGTGAGAGACGTTGTGGAAACAGGCAGTGAGAAATGGTAAGAGATACAGTGTGACTGGAGAGGGAAGTGCGAAAGATTGCGGAAAGCGAGGGGACGGAGCCTGGCTGCCCAGGAAAAGCCAAGGAACCACAGAAGTCTGGCATTCCACCTGTGTTTGCAAAGCAAAACCAGACTGGTGCCCGGGAATTCCCTGTTTACAGGACGTGCCCAGCCGAGCGCTGGGAAACGTGGGGGCCCGCGCGAACCTCGCGTCCTCGCAGCACGTCCCAAACGCGCTGCTGTCCCTGTGCCACCGGCCCGGGGAGCGCCACCCCACCTGCGCCATGCCCCCTCACCGAATCGCATCCAGTCGTAGTCGCTCAAGCAGTCCATCTTCTGGCAGAAGTCCTCCAGCACCCAGGCGGGCATGCTGTGGATGTAGAGCGCCGGGGCCGAGCCCGCTCGGACGGCGAGGGGCGGCTGCTGCAGGGCCATGGCCGCGCCGTCCCTCTCCG
>VXBC01003182.1:291768-309703 GCA_013399945.1 Ploceus nigricollis | reverse complement strand
GATCCGCCGGTACCGGGTGTCGGTCCGTGCGGCCCTGCCGGTACTGGTGTCCGTCCATCCGCGGGGACCATGCCCCCGTCACTATGACCAAGTGTGGGCTGCATGAAGCTGAATAGGCACTATTTTCCCTCCTCATTTCAGGTCCCAAAGTCTTTACACCCAGCACTGGAATGATAAATGTAAACACAACTTGTCCCTGCAGCTTCTACCTTCCCAGGTGCAGCACGTACTGTCAGCAGCACCATTTGTGTTCATTTCCCCATGTGTGTTCTGGTTCTGCCATCACATTTAATGTCCAACAGGAGGCCTGATGCACTGCTCTTGCCATTGAACCTTCTGAAGCATTGCTTTGCTTTCACGTGAGAAGGATGAGGGGAGGTGTGGGTTGACTTGTGATTCAAGTCTGAAAATATAGGATGAAAACCATGGAATTTGGGTCATAAACATGATGGAGAAAGTTTGTGAGAAAGTTTGTGAAATGGCTTTCAATGAGAATTTAAAAATAAGCTAAAGCAGAGGTAGTCACAGATTTTGCTCAGCTTTATCCTGCAGCAACACCTATAGCAAGGCAGAACTTTGTGGTTCAAGTGGGACAACAAGCTCAGATTGCTGAGCTATGTTCACTAGCAGAATTTTCAGCATTTTTGGTGAAGTTGTTTGCCAGACACTTAAATGAATTCCATGTGTCTGGCCTAGCAGCAGCAGCTCTGACCCTCACAGCTGGCCTCACACTGGAAGGTAAGAAGCAGGTGAGAGCTGCAGCCTGCTCTGCTGCAGCTCTTGGAATCTGTCCAGACACCATTTCAGAACAGTTTCTGGTTACTGGCAGGTTCTGTAGCAGCTTTCCTACCTGTGTTTTGGGAGGAGAGAAAATATGACAAACTCTTCACGACCAAACCAGAGCTGTGCTTTGTGTCCATTTGAGCCCCTTCCCAGAGCCGAGGAACCGAACTGGCTCCCAGGTTCAGCAGTGCTCGGTTAAAGTGAGCAGGTGCCTGCTGGGCATGTCTGGGAGCGCCATTTACAGGGACCAGTGGTTCCTGATGAGCTGGCAGCATCGTTTTCATGGCTGGCTTAGTGCACACCTGAGGAGGAGCATTGCTGTCCACTTGTCGGAAGGGTTTGTGCTCCAGGTCTGTCCATTTGGAAGGCAGGTATCAATAGCAGGCTGGATCCCAGAGGATCCTGAGTGTTTCTGCACTCTCGCTCCTCAGGGTTGTCAATGGAATGATGGACATAGCAATTGTCCAACGAACCAAGGGGTAATAATAATAATAATAATAATAAATACAATAATAATATCCTAATATTATCCTGGAATCATCATTATTTGTCTCAAAAGATTGGCACACAACTAAAGAACACTTGCCATACACTTGTCTTATTAAAACCAATAACTTATCCTGTAATTAGGACCAGACCAGGTTTCTCCAAGCCCCATCCAGCCTGGCCTTGAACACTTCCAGGGGTGCAGCAGCCACAGCTTCTCTGGGCAACCTGGTGGCCTCACCACCCTTACAGAAAAGAATTTCTTCCCAATATCTAATCTCATTATCTAATTTTTCTCAAGTTTTACTACTTTCATGTGTGTGAGAAAAATAACATAGTATAGTGTTTGAGAATCTACAGCTGAAGGATAAAGGAATGTTATTTTCACACTGAGAGATTAGGAGAGAAGTGAATTAGCTGCTAAACGGTTACTGGATGGGGAAGAATTAGTCAGTGTTTGTGGCAGCTCTGATGAGCCCACTGCCTTAGTCACAAGAGCTGTGAACTGAGGCTGCTGGGTGATAAAACATGACAAAGAGTTCACAAGTCTAAGCGAGGAATTGTGTGTCAAACCCTTGTTGCTGGAGATGTGTGGTTAACAGGGGACTGCCCGTCCTTTCCTGTCCCCAGCAGATTTTTCACAGGAACAAATAAGCCACAATTGCCAACTTGTGCTGCGGCAGTGTGGGTGGCTGCAGAGCTGCTCTGGGAGGTCAGAGCAGTGATGAGGCCACAGAAGATGAGCAGCTCATTCTACAGAATGTGAGAGGTGTGCCAAAAATGTCAGACTGGTCAGCCCTGCCATACTGATCGTGCACCTGTGCCCAGGGACTGAGCTTTGTCACCTGTGAGATCTGTGAAACGGAAACTGCTGAGGGAGCCTCATCAGCAAGAAACTCCGTGCACACACATAACCTTACCACTCTGAGTTTCGTGAAAACAGTGAGGTGTGTTCCAAAGTCTTGCTTAATTTTTACCAGGATAACTGAAATTAACTTCTTGGATTGGTTTAATTAATTTTTAGGGCATAAATGAATTTACAGAATTGAATTTCCAATACTGAAGTGCCAAGTTATGCTTGCACCTGTCTTGCCTGGAAAAACTGCTTGGTTTGAATTCATTCATTTCAGAGCTGCAGAAAGAATTTGGTGTGAACTGATCTGGTTTGTCTTGCAGTGATAGGCATGTGTTGTATAAATTCTATCCAGCACTTGAGTTTGCAAGGGTTAAAGTTCTTCAGGCTGCTTCCTGGCTCCAGAGGTTACTTTTAAAAATTTAGGTTTGTATTGCAATATGTGCACAGAGAAGTGAAATCAAAAATTTGCCCTTCCAAAGCAAAAATGCTGTGAGCAGTATAGAAAGCTTTTCAGAGAAAGATGCACATGAGGGTGCCAGGCTCTTCCCTCCGGTGACCTCTTGAAGAAGGTTCTGCTTTCAAGGGACTGTGGGCAAGGCTGCACCACTTCCTCCTCAGTGGTATTCCGGCTGCATGCCTCTTGTGCAGGACCTCCCTGCTGCTCAGAAGGTTACTACAGGAGTGAGGGTTAGCATGGGGACTTGTTCAGATCACCTTTTACCCTACAGCATCTGCTTCTGACCTGACGCTCCAGCTTACTTTGAGACAACTTAGTAAAGCGAAGATTCCTACACACGTAATTAAACAAAAAAGCAGGCAAAGATTAAGTGGTTTACAATTCAGAATTTTTCATGGGATTTTAACCTCAACTGGTGCTGGCAAGGTCTGAATGAAGTGTGGGTAGGCAGCCTGTGGTGTGAACTGCAGATCAGTCAGACAGGGCTAATGGGGTCCAGTCCTTTGTGCTGCCTCAGTGGCCTGTGTGAGGAAGGGAAGAGGTTGCACAGTTCAGGATTTCTTCCTCTTCCAGACAGGGATACAACTTAATGGTCTTGAATCTGCTTTGGCAGCCAGGAGACTGAGATTGCTCACAGTGCTGATGGAGCTAGCATGAGCTTTAAAGAATGGAAAACTAATAAACCCTACAGTCATTTTTAACAGATCTGGAAACACAGTTCAGGAATATATAATCTCATTGTGACCCTGCAATGTGCATTGTTGTATTTTTATGTTACACCTGATTAGCTCCTACCAAGTCCAAAATGCCACTGATGCTAAAAATATACAGCCTTGGGAAGTTACCACGGGCACTGCTGAGCATCTTCAGAGTCTGCAGCTGTGTTTTACTAATGCCTTTGATCTGAAGCTTTGTTTTCCTAACAGCTAATTTATTAGTGAGCAAATTAAGGCTTTTGCATATTAACAGACTTGCCAAGTATCACTTAGGGGCCAGAACAGAGGCTAATGGAATTATAAAGTCTCTCCTCCACACCCAAAAAACTGCCCCTCTTATAAAGTCAATTTAATTATTCTCTAGGATGGAATGTACAAGATGCATAGTGTATTGCAATATCAAAAGAGTTCAGTTAATTTACCTCCGTTAACCTCTGTGTGACCCTGCTCTGGGGACTTGAGGATCTGTCACTGCTCTTGCTGTTGGCTCAACATTTGTCATGTTAAACCACACATTCAGAGGATGCATTAACTGCTCGGCACTCCTGTTATTGCTGACATTTTGAGCTGAGAAGAAGTCAGTTTCAGGCTCTTTTCCCTGGAAGCAGGGTTCTGCATTCCAAGCAGTGGCACACCAGTGCTGTAACCTCTTTCCTTCTGAGCCAGCACGACCAGCACCTGTCAGAGAGATTGCCTGTACACAAGAGCTGCTGTTCAGACCTTTGTTCCTGGCTAGTGGGTTATTTCCAGCTAATCGTTAGTCATTGCTGTGGGAGGAAAAACAGAATTGTTGTAGTGCTTAATAGACCTCGGTGACATGTGAGGTGCTGTGTGTCTGGGCATGAACATCACCGTGTTCCGTGCACAGCAGCTCCTACGGTGCAGGGAGCTCTGCTGGATTTACTGGGAAATCCCAGCTCCTTAAACGGCAGAAGCTTGGCAGAAATTGGAGTGACCTTTGTGCCAATGACTCTGTTGGGAATTTTCTTAGCCTGCATGTAACCTGGATGGGCATTGCAGCTGGATATTGCGGTGGACAGCTCAGCTGAATTGTCAGCTAATTTCTTCAAATACATCCTGCAGAGAAGATTTAAATTATGTTACTGAATGGGAATCCTTCTGTTGGGAATCCGGAAAGAAAACTGGCACACGCACACTTAAAATGACATTTTTGGGGAGCCTGAGGGTTTGGGTTTTATTTTAAAAAATCTGATGTACTAGTTTATTTCTGTTTTAAACATGCTTTTAAGTGGGAAACCTACACTGTCTTTTACCACGTGAAACAAACAGTTTGATCTCCTCTTTAAAGCTCATTCTGCACAAACCTATGCCTGTGCTTGGGATTTCAAGGCAGGAGAGCTGCTCAGAGCGCCTGTCGAGGCAGCGGGGGAGTGTGTGGACAGGAAGCTGTCTCCATGGGAGTCTCTCTGCAAGAGGCTTTCCCTAAATGATGTAAAATGAATCTTAAGTGTCTTCTGTGAGGCTGTGTAACAACACACACAAACAAAACACGCAAACTAGCTCCAGCAGTGCAGTGCAGTGCAGGATCTAGCTACATCCATCTGTGCCTGCTTGCAGGTCCTTCTCCTGGAAGTGCCGTGAAGGGAGCATCAAGATGAGAAGCAGCAATGTGCAAACACTGCATTTCCTGCTACCCGTCCTGCCAAACCCAGCATCTCCTTCCGGCCCCGAGGCTTGCACAGCTCACACGGGGACTCACAGGGAGCTGTACATGTTTCACACTGCTGCGAGTGGACAGCCCCTCCTCTGCTAGGAAAAGGAGTAATCCTGGGTAACACGTCTGCTTACTGCTACACCTTCATCCTAAATAATTTTAAAAGGATGATGTCAGTAAGATGAAAACTCAGATTTGATAATTAAGTTTCCATTCCAAGCCCGCAGTCCCCGGCAGGGTCTTGTGAAGGACCACTGATCTGTAGTAATTCTTCATGCAGTTACATGCTCTTCTGAGCCAGAGACAACCCCCTGCATGTTCTGGTTCACATGTGAATTTCTGGCTATTACTGTGCTGTGATGAATGTTCTGTCTGAGCAGATATCTGACCGATTCCTTAACAGATTCTGCAGGACTGGGTTTTTCAGAGGCTGAGGGGAGATGCCTTCCAAGTTAGACAGTGTTGAACTCAATCTGTGAAGTCAGCCATGGGGAATCCAGGCTTCACTTGAAACCCAGCTGTTTGGCATTAAATCACAGAGATATTTTAAAGTGAAACTGGGAACGTTGTGCAACTTTGCAGAGAGCAGAGTCCAGAACAAACTCCAGGTTTAAATTTTCTCACTGTTTTTCTGCAATTTAGCGATTTGTTTGTTCTATATCCATGACTACATGGCTGCAGACATTATCATCAAATGTGGCTCATATGAAATACTTGCAGCCATGGCAATAATTCGAGGCTCGTCAGTCTCCTGGGCTGTGGATGCCAATCCTCTGGCTAGGTTGTCCTGCTCTCTACAGCTGCCCCTCCAGCATGCCTCACCCTGGGCTGGAGGGAATCCCTTCAGCAGGGACAGGGATTTGACTGAGCTGCAAAACAGTGAAGTCAGAGAATCAAGGCTTGTAATTTCAGAATTCTGAAATGTGATGATCTTCAAACTCATTTCATAGTGGGGGAAGATAACCCTTTGTTGGAATGAATCCAACTTAAGCACTGACGTGGGTCACTCATCCAAATTCCTACCTGTAAGATTTTGTGTTGGAGGGCATGGGACTCCCTCCACAGCACTGAACCCATTACCTCTGTGTGTTCATTGCTCCTGTAGTG
This sequence comes from Ploceus nigricollis, assembly GCA_013399945.1. Classification (NCBI taxonomy): domain Eukaryota; kingdom Metazoa; phylum Chordata; class Aves; order Passeriformes; family Ploceidae; genus Ploceus; species Ploceus nigricollis. The sequence goes on along the minus strand of VXBC01003182.1, from coordinate 303,623 downwards.
GGCCTTGGCAGCCAGCTCTGCTTCTGATGTGTCATGTGTTGTGTGTAAGGGCTGTGATACACAGCCTCCAGGGGACCAACAGTATGTGGTGTGTGGCTCCTGCATGGGGATGACAGTATTTAATCTGTTCAATCAGTTGTGCCTTATTTTGTGGGGTAAATCAGTAGGTGGAAGTGAGCGTTAGGGAGGTGCCAGTTGTCCCAAATTCTTGGTTTTCCTTACCCAGTGATTTCCCAGTGTTTCATGTCTTAGGAGAGTGGAGGTGTCAGGCACTGTCTCTGCTGACCTGGTTCTTCTTTTTTGACCTGGATGCACTGTGAGCTGGAGCTGTTTTGGATAAGAAGTGACAGGTGAGGGAAGAGGGAGCAACAACTCATCCCCCTGTACCAACCTGAACCACACTCACACAGCAACCCATTTGTGGATTGGTGGGATTCAGTTTAGTGTGAAATATGTCAGAGCAAAGATCTTGCAGTGTTGGTACTGAGTTTTTGTTGCAGTTTTGAAGCATTTGCAGGAGTGTTTCATGCTGCTCCCCCATGATCTTGCTCAAGTTGATTATGAAACAGTGACCTTGTGGGTGGTTTGCTCAGGAAATGGGGCTCCCTCTGCTCTGGCCCAGCTCCCTGTGCATGCAGCAGCTTCCCTGTGAGGCTGCAGCAGGCTCTGGTGCTGGTGTCAGCTCAATTTCCTCCTCCTAAGAGCACGCCAAGGCCTAGATCTCAAACACTGGCAATGAAACAGCTCTTGGAAGAACCTAGAGCAGAAGTGCAAGAGGACACGGGCGGGATGCCAAGACTACAGAAACAGGAGACAGTAACTGCCCGGATGGTGCTCGGGCAGGACTGCAGCTTCCAGCGCTGCTCCTCTCAGTCCAGCAGAAGGGAAGGAGCTCGTAATGCTGGACACCACTGTTAGCCTTTTTCTGTAAATATTTCTGGGCTATCTGGGGAAAAACTAGCCATGTTCCAGACAGAAAGAGAAGCAGGTGGGCAAACCTGAGATGAGCATGCTGAGATCCCATGGAGCCCAGGTCATGCTGCCTGGGAACAGGAGGTTTGAGACTAGTTCATAAAGAATGGGGATCTAGGCCTTCAGCCAGAGACTGACAAGTGCTCTGGAGGTAGCTCTTTTGAGTTGAGGGAGTGAAAGGATGGAAAAATAATATCCTGAATGCAGGTAAATATGCATCTTGTGATAAGATGAAATGCAGGCTTATATCTACAACTTGTCTGGCATTTGATGTGTCCTACAGAAAGTCAGAATGTGAGCACTGGGGAAGCTGTGTCCTTTTGGACTAACAAACTTACGATTAAAACAACAGCAGCTCAGGATTTTGCTTGCCTTTGACATTTGAGACTTTACCATGCTCTTGGATTATATTTTTCAGGATTTTTCTCTGCAGCTTTGAGGCAGGGGAGCTTAATTAAAACCTGAAATGAAAGGTCACTCCAGCCTTTATTTCAAATTAAAATCCCCCACAACATGTTGCCTCTCTTACAAGTACTGGCTGTGAGTCCCTGGGAGCAAGCAGGCTGTGCTGTTTGTATTACAGCTGAGGCTGCCAGTTACATCTGACAGTGTTTTGCACCAATTCTGGGCACGCTGGCACAGTGCAGCTGAGTTCCTGTTCTACACATGTGTTTTGCTCTGCCCCTCAGATCTGGGAGCTGCTGGATCCAGCTGCATTCCTGCAGTGACAGTGCTTTGGAGCAGGAGCCCCACAGTGCAGGGTCATGTCCTCACTGGAGAGAAGCTGTGAGAGCTGACAGGTATCTCACCTCTGCAGAGCTGCACAGCAGTACCACGGAGCACAGAGCCTCTGGAGTCCTGCTGCAGGGAGCCAGGGTCACTCACTTGTCTTCTGGCAGTGAAATGAACAAAAAGACCCTTCTGGCTCTTAGAAGGTGAAACCCCAAACATGTGGGCTGTGCTTCTGCTTTGCCTTTGGAGGTGACTGACTCAAGCTTTTGCTCGGTATTTTCAGGTCAGCGCCTTCATTCCTGCTGTGTTTTTGGAGACCCCTCAGCATAAGAAGTTTTCCCTTTGGGAGCAGTGTCCTCCTGAGCAGTCTGTGCCTCAGGAGCCCACACTGGGCACATACCCTGCTACCTCCCATGTCAGAGGTCCTTTGACTTGCAGGAGTTACAGGATGCAGCCTGTTTTGGCAGGGTCAGTGGCAGCCAGAGCAGCATGGAGAGCTGAGTGCTGTGCTGCCCACGGTGCTGCAGGAAAGAGAGGATGGAGAGGAGGGGTGGGAGGCAGCAGGGCAGCACACCCAGCAGTGCTGTGACCACGGGCTGCTGAAGCCCAGCAGGAGGCCACGGTGGCTCTCTACTGGCTCAGCAGCTCAGCCCAGCTCAGGGTTTGCTCAGATGCATCTCAAGCTGTGCTTCAGCTTTGCTCCTGTCCTGGCTGTCTGGTCACCAGAGTTCTGCCTCAGCTTTCCCCTCCTTGCAGCACCACTGTTCTCATGTTAGGAGGGTGGGCTTTTTCCTTCAGACTGAAACTCACAGGTATTAAAAGTCCACAGTCATTTTTAAAAGATTTTCTAGTATTGTTAAACCACTAGATTGTCTCATAAAATGTACTTTTTATTGTCTTGACAAAGTATCTTTTGTCCTAATTTCCTCCTCAAGGCATTTGAATCTAAGTACATTTAAGCATCTATGGATCTGTATGCATTTAAATAATAGCTACTGGATATTCCACTGTCACTGTAAACCAGATTTTTCTTACTGCAGTGATTAGGGGAGGACAGGAAAAGAAAATGTATCATGATTGGGACACGAGAAACCAGTGCCAAATCAGTGCCAACACAAATTAGTGCAGCTTTTCTTTTCTGGAAAGCAGTCGTGGCTATACTTAGAACATGCTGGGACATTCCTGCTCCTGTCTAAAGGGAAGGATTCACATGCAGCTCACTGAGGGGCATCACAGGAGGAGCTGGCCCATGCCAGCAGTGGAGGTTGGATGCACAGCTCTGCTGGCCCCCACGGTGCCTTCAGGGGCTGCAGGAGCAGACCTGGGGCCACCAACAGCTGCTGCTCTGCCACCTCCACATCCCACAGGGCTGTGAGAGCAGCACAGTCAACACAGCATGAACTTAGAAAGAGGGGAAGGAGAAATCAAACATCAGGGTGTAGCTGAGCAATAGCAGGGCTGCTATTTCTGTGGAAGCTCTTGGAGTGGCTGCAGCTCCAGTGACCACAGTGCTGTCATTGCAGGCTGCAGTTCTCCAGCTGGAGGGACCTGCTCACACACAATTGGTTTTCCTGGTGTTGTTGACAATTCTAGTTGTCTGGGCCTCCCTGCTGTGCGAGCCTCCCCCTTATCGATAGCATATCTGTTACGTGACACTCATCTGTGCTCTGAGGCTCTGCCAGCACTGCAAGGCAGCTCGAAGCACACAGCAAATCTGCTTTAACTGCCTTGGAACAAAAGCCTAATGTAGTGTGCAAAATAGAGGGAGACAAAAAGGATAAAAATCAAATTAGATTCACTGTGCACACAAACTCTCAAACCCAAACCACAGTGATGCTGGTCACAGAGGGAAGAAAATAGCTTTAAAAACATGGCATAATAAAAATGGATTGCTGTCTTTGCCTCACTCTGGGAGTCTCTTTGTGTCCTGCAGGCACAGCCAGGCTGAGATGCTGTGGTGGTTCAGTAGCCTTGCCTTCCCTGCCTGCCCCAGGCAGCTGTTTTGTCCCCATGGTGCTGATTGGAGGGGACAATCCTGGTGCTGCCAGACCTCACTCCCTGCAGGGCAGCCCCACGGGTGAGCCCGAGCTGCAGCGAGTGAAGGTTCAGCATTCCCTGTGAGCTGCAGCAGCACCCCTGTCCTACAGCTGAGGCAGGGCCTGGGACCCTCCCAGGGGCTGGCAGCCTGCGCTTGGCCATGGGGGCACCTCACTGCTGCCAAGGCAGCCCAACCCCTCTGCAGATCCAGGAGGGCCTGGCCAGGTCTGGATATGCTGACACAGCTCATGTCAGCAAAGTGCTTATGCTGCTTCAGCTGTTCTGGGAAGGTTCGACTGATGCTGCTCCAGTAAACAGCCTTCCTTCTCCAGGTAAGGTACATCTCCATCAGCAGATCTCCCTGGCTTCAGGTGCTCCCTGCAGGGCTGTGCCCCAGGTTGTAGGCCAGAGCTGCCACTGATGGTGCACAAGATTTGCACAGTGTGTTAAGTGAGCCCCGCAGGAGTGTGAAGGCCTTGGTGCAACCCTGTTCACTCCCTTGCATGAGGGTGTCATGGCAATGCTCTCCTCTCCTCTCCTCTCCTCTCCTCTCNCTCGGCCATTGCCCTCCTCTCCATCCTTACACGCCTACAGGTGTGATTATCCCAACCTACTTTGCATTCAGTTGAGTTGGTGGAGGAAATCAGAAAATCCCCGCCTGCTAAATTAGTGCTGAAGCCAAGAGCCTGGGAAGCAACCTGTGTGTGGAAGTGCTGGTGTTTTCTTGTGTGTGCCCAGTGGTGGATAATCCGTGGGATGGACAGTGATGGGTAGTGCACTGAACCCATTTCAGTGTGCCTAGCCTGAGTTCCTGAGAAAAGCTAAAACATCCCTCCGAGTGGGCTGCTAATAGTGACTGAGACCTGAGGTAACAAAATGCACCCTCGGTGTCTCGGTGCTGCTGTGCTGCACAGGCCAGGTCACTGGGTCTCTGTGCCGCGGCTGTGCCGTGTGAAGGGCCACTTAAACACACCCCAAAACTTTCCACTTTTTCAGGAAATAACACTTTCATGCTGGAATTTGCAATGAAGTTGTGAATGTGGCTGGAGCCCGGGGCTTCTCCAGGAAAAGGCCCCTTTGGCCAGCTGTATTCAGCTCTAATGAGAGAGCTGAATTCTCCCTCCAAGCTGTGTTTTCCATTTGGCCCCTTTTCCCTCATCAATCGCTGTCAGTTCAGACAGAGGCCCCACATGCAGCTTCCCTCGGGCCTGTGTGCCTCGGGGCTGCTGGGGAGGACAGCCTGCCCTACTAAACTGCATCTCTGAGCCACAGAACAATAGCGCTTTGTGTGAGCACACAGTGCAAGCTCAGTTTCCCAGGCTTTTCCTTTTCTCCTGTCCCCTGTCCCGCTGGAAGCCCCCGGCAACGCGGGAGCGAGCAGGGGCTGCTGGCACCGAACAAAGGCAGTGGGCTGGGCCCCTCTGCCCCTGGCTCCAGCTGCAGGTACTGGATCATTTTCCTCGAGTACAACAGACCTGAGTAATTTGAGCAAAAATGCACAGCAGGATGCAAGGAGGGCTCCAGCCACTGCTCCGGCAGGTCCACAGGCAGGCAGTGCCCTTGCTGCAGCCCTGGAGACACGGTGATGGCACCAGGGGTGGCTTTGGTGGGGACACAGTGCTGCGGTGCCCACGGTCTGCTTCGGTGAGGGCTCCCTGGCAACAGGTGATAGCAAGGCAGATGGAGATGCTGGAGAGAGAAGGAATAGAGTGAAGCTTAAAAGAAATCAAACTAGGCTGAATCTCTGCAACAGGTTGGTGGTGCCCCTTCACACAGGCAAGACTGCAGGGCCATCCAGTCTGCACACAAGGGATGTTCCTTTCTATCAGCAGCCATGAAAGTACCCCCAGAAGGAAGCAGGAATGATAACTCCCTTTACAGACGTGGAAATGAGGATGTGGGAAGACCCTGGTGTCCCGGATGAGCCCGTTTCTGTCCCAGTGGGCCCATGCCCAGCTGCCTGCCCCCCTGCCCTTCGCTGCTGCCGAGGGCTCGGGGTGCTGCTGGAAACGCTGGGCCCGGCGGGCACAGGCAGGAACGGGGGCTCACCCTCACTCTGTGCCCTGCTGGCAAATCCAGTCAAGCACCACCTCAGGCAGACATGCTGTGGTGTGCAGGGCCCCTGTCTTGGTGCAGGGATGTTCGGGGCCATGGTGGCCAAGCTTGCTGGTCCTGCTGGGCTCTGAAGGGGCCCTTCCACAGGGCACACAGCGAAAGCTCCTGCAGCTGCTTTCCAACCTGCACTTGGGAATTCTGCATCCCAAAATGCCTAAAATTGCCATTAATGGGTTTCACATTGCAGATGGAGAGTTGGAGCGTGTGTGACTAAATTAATTGGGAACAACAAACAGCAGGGACCCAACTATTGGAAAACACTGACAGCCCAGCCACCACCGACTGGAGCTTCCTTTGCTTCAGCATGACCAACTGCACGCAGCTCTGTAGGGCAGACCTGAGGCTGCTGGCATCATTACCCTGCAGCTGCTGCCTTCTGCTGCCCCACGGCCTGTCCTTCCTGAGCTACTGTGCTGTTGGCCTCATCCAGAAAGGCAGTGGTGGGGAAAGCTGTCTCTTATTTATAGCTGCATAATCCCACGCAGTGCTGATCTGCAGGGTGCAGAGCCCCCAGTGATGGAAATGGATCAAGGAAAAGATGTATCTTGCATGTGACAGGAATGGGCTCAGTTCTACAGAAAAGAGTTGCCACCATGTGACCTGCAGAGAGGAGCTGAGAACATCGCTGTGTGTGTGACAGGTGTAATACCTGCAGGCTCTGGCCTTGTGTCCATAGTCATTGATACCTCAGGAAGCAATTGATTGGCCGTAAACAGTAATTCAGGGAGGGTAAAGAGATGTTGTTAAAAGAGCAGCAAGCTCCTCCTCTTGTGCAAGTTCTTTTTTTGGTCTGTTGCTACAGCAACTCTCTACCAAGAACAAAGATGACAGCAAGATATTAAATTTTGCAGCGACTCAATTGACTCCTGATTTCCCTTCTTTTTTTGCCTTTGGTAACTGAATCCTGCTGCACTAATTGTGTTAGATTTCAGATGGAAATCGTGTGACAAGAATTCCTGTGTTGCTCTTTCCTCCTTCCCCTCAGAAACCAATTAAATAAATTTATTTAAATCCAGTGGGTGATTATAAACATTGGATTTCTTGGCCTTATTTCTTTTGCATGTGAACATCATGTATTTTACCCACAAATAATATTCTGTACCAAAATCCCCAAAGCCTTGATATTCTTTAAAAAGAAACAAACACTTCTTGGCAAGTACTGTTTCGGCAAAGTTCAACGTATGCCGGTGGCACAGATCAGAAATGCAAAATCTGAGTAACTGCAACAGAGGTCATCTGGATTTGGGAATGTTAAAACTGGTTTTAAAGCACAGCTGCATTTCAGTTCTCCCTCCCACAGCTTGTGTTTCTTGTGGGGCAGACCCTGAGGAGGCCACGGACCTGCATCTCCGGGGTCACATCTGCACGTGCAGAGCCCTGGGTCCGGTGGGGCAGAGCCTGACAAGGACCTGCCTCATGCCAGGGCCTGTCTCCTTCAGAGCCCCAGCCCTTGGCTCTGGAGGTCCAGAGCTCCTGCATGGGCACGGCCTTGGAGCAGGTGCTCTGTCACTTTGTGTCTGACTGTCACCTGTGTGTGCCAGGTACCACAGGACTGCTCCAGACAGGGCTAAGGGAGCTCAGCGCTGCAGGAAACGGGGATGAGGGGAAGGAAGGCCAGTGGAGTTAGTCTGAGATGACACAAAACTTGACTGCTTCTGGCACTGGGATGAACTTCTGGGAGCACGTAACCAGGGGAGAACAGCACCATCCTATGAGAGCAAAGCGTGGGTCAGGTCATAACCAAACTGCAAATCCAACTGCACCAAAGAGCAGAGATTGGTACCCAACCTTGAAGAATATTGTGCCTGCATGGTGGAAGAGGAGATGGTGGGACCATGCTGGATGGTGGAGCTGCAGCTCCCAGGAGCACAGGGTGGGGCATCCTCACCCCTGGGGAGGGAGAGAATGGGGGAAAATGGAGGCAGAGAGGAACAATAACATATGGAGAAAGGGGGGGTGACTGATGCACATGAATTATTATATATTTAGCTTTCCTCTCAATCAGTGGGAGTATAATTAACAATCTGGTTCTGGCAGCTTCAGCTTCAGCACGGTGTGCACAGGAGGGATGGGCCCAAGAGGAGTCTGGGCCACCCTGGGTTTAGCACAAGATCAAAGCTGTGGAATCGGCCCAACAGAGTAAAGAGCTCCTGTTGCTTTTCCTGGAGAGCTGTGTGCAAAAGCACTTCTTTGGGGGCGTATATGTAGTACAGGGCAAAGGGCTGCAAGCCCTTACCCCATGGGCTTAACCAGCCACTGGGATTTCAGACACACATGCCAGCGTTGTGCACGGGATGTCCTTCCTGAAGAGCCTGGGCGTGGATGCTGAGTGCCCACTCCCTAAAGCAGTGGCTGCTCAAGCTGAAGTTGCTGCTTGCAGCAGGGAAACGAAAGCGCAGCTTTGACCACAGAGTCTGGGCAATCTCCCTGAGGAAACGGAGGCCGCAGATCTCTAGCAGGAAACTGCTCACAAGAGCCTTTTCACCACTGATAAGCACCGTGCAGTGTGACCACGGCCTTGTGCAGTTACAACAGGTTCTGAGCAGCTTGTGACTCCAATGCCTTTTACAGGAGAATTAGAGCTACTGGGAAGAATTGTGGTTGCCTTGCTAAGTTGTTTATCATAATTCTTCATGCATTTAGTCACACATAAATATTCCCATTCCTTGCAGGGACTTGAATTATTGACCGGTATAATGCTAAATTCTCCTGGTACCACAAGGGCTTAAGATGGCAACAGTGGAAAAGGCTGGGATCAAGATGGGTGTGTATTTTAGAATGCTTTTTTTCTTCTCTGAATATTCATGGCCTCAAGGATACTACACACGTATTTTTGGAAGATACCTTTCTACTTACAACTGAGCGGTTGGAGACCTGAATAAAATAAAAATCAAAAGCAAACTTCGGGATGCTTTACCTGAAAAACAACATGCATTTTCACATACAGAAATCTTTGGCTGCAGTTATTTTGGGTGCAAAGGCAGGACCCATTGATACAGCTCTGTCAGTGTCAAGCTACAACTGCACTTCACTACAGAGATAAAAAAGGGAACAGAGTCAGAAGTAGTTCTCTGTTAATATGACAAAGTAACAGCACTTTGCTGGCAGGAAAGAAGATGTAAGGTTCAAAAAACAAAGGTGATGTAGTGCAGCACCAACAGCTGCTGTGTTAGGTGTCTCCAACTCGTTTATTCTTACACTGGAAAAGGTGTGTATGGAAGGCTTTCCCCAGCAGCCCAGCACGCTGTATCAGGGCCATGCCATTCCCACAGAGGGGACAGCCAGGAGGGCTGGCTTCTGCTACCCCAGCTCGTATGGATTTTATTCCCCAGCTGACCCTGCTGCAGCTGAGTGCTCTCCTGCATGGGCAATCTCTCCCAGTCTGGCTGGTTTACTGCAGGCCTCATGAGCCTGAGGCAGAGCCCACACCTCCTTGGGATCCTCGAGCCTGGACTGGAATAGTTTCCATCACCGAGTAGGGATTTACAGCTACTTCCCAGAGAGGCTGCAGAGGGTTTAGCCACATATCAATGGCCAAAGTCGTCCCCCTTCCCCAACTTCTTCAGCCCAAGGAATGGCACAAGGGATTCTGCCTTTCAGAGACCTCAGGAAGGCCAAGGTTGGGGTCATGTCACAAGCTGCCTTACTCTGGGATGAATAACTTGGCGGCAGTGCTGCAGCTCTGGCACTTGTGTAAGGTTGTGAAGGGTTTCACCAAGCAGCTTGGTGGCCATGTCATCTGTGGCTTGGTGTGGCCTCTGGCCTGGCTCCAGCCTTCTCTGGCAAAGCTTCACTGGTGTGAGTGGGTATGATGGATATTCCATCTCTGAAAGTATTCAAGACTGGACAGTGCTTGGAGCAACCTGGTCTGCTGGAAGGTGTCCCTGCCCATGGCAGGGGGGGTTGCAATGAGATGAGCCTCAAAGTGCCTTCCAACCCAAAACAGTCTGTGAATCCATGACCAGAGGGTCTGCCCAGCTCATGGTGACATACATGAGTTGCTGAGGCTGCTGTGTGTATGTTCAGCACATCGTGAAACACTTACAGTTTGAAGCTGGAAACAAAGAGTGTAAGACAGCTTCTGCTTAAAAATTTTTCCTTAATTTAGGAATTGCTTTAAGCCAACATTACCTCTGCTTCCTGAGCACACACAAGGCTACTGCCCTGGAAATAATCTGCATTAGCCTTACTGGAGTGACCACGTTGCCATAGCTACTGTTGGTTTCGCTATACCTCAAACTTGAAGTGTTTATTATGATTAAATCCCATCCCGTCCCATTCTTCATTAAAAAATTCTGGGTTGAGAGTGTCACAAAGTGAATTACAATGTAATCCTTCCTTTTAAGAAGCTGTTTCAAGTAGAAATTCCACAAAGTATCTTAGACATTGATATTTATTAAAGATCATTAATTCATGATTGCATTATTTTTCTTCAGCCATCACTGCTTCTTTATTCTTTATGATATCTGAGTAGCAGAAACCCCTGGTGCTGTTGGATCATTTCATGACTAGGATTTTTCTTTCACCACTATTTTTTGGACCACTCTGAGAAAAGATGCTTGACAGTCTCAGACACTCAGCTTTGACCACAGAGCTGGCCTCACAGGTTTGAACCAATTTGGCAAGAAAATCAAAATCTATCTTGTGGCACAGGTGGTTATCAGGAATGCTGGTCCTTGCTCTCTGAATCCCTGTGGGTGTTGCAAGGAGAAATGACTGCTGCTAGGATGAATCCTTTATCAAGTGGCCTGTGCTTCTCTTTCCTTGCTTAGTTTGGTTTGTTTTTTCTTTATGGAGAGCGAGCTCAGAAGGTCCCTCCAGGATGTTTTTGGCTGTGAAGGAACATATCGTCATCCCTGGACTTTTCTGGTCATTATGTAAATTGGCTTTTCCTTGCTTTGGGAGATGACACACCATTGGTGTACAGCAGTCATTTCACACCCCAGTGGCACCTCTCTAGAGACCCGATGTTCCTGGAGGATCATTCTTTGATACCTCTTGACTCTCCTTAGTGTTGCCTTTCCAGCCCTGCTCCAAGTACAGCTTAGGGCAGTCACACACAGGATCCCAGCCCAGCCCCTTCCCAGATTCCCTGGCAGGGGATGCAGCAACTCACCCTAGGGACTGGTACACGCTCTCTGGCTGCTCCTGCCCTGCCACAAAACACTGACCCATGCTCACAGCCACTGTGTCTGTGGTCCCTGTCCTCTGCCTCTCCCTGTGCCCAGTGGGGGTCTAGCACAGTTTTTGCTTTCCCTGAGACTCTGAACCCCTCAGTCCACCTGGAGTTGGAGTAACACTGCTCAGCCCTGAGCCTCTGCCTCACGTTCTGCTGTGGCTGCGTTTCCCTGGAAGGGTCGCTTTTTCTCCCTCCTCCCCAGGCCTTTCCACAGCCACTGACATGCAGAATGCTCCTCTGTGTCGCCTGCTTGCACTAGGTAAATTATTTGTGTAATGAGCTGGGGTTATTTTTCAAAGTTGGCAGAGTAACTGTGAATCATCAAATCTCCCTGAATTCACTCCTCACAAGACACCCATAAAAGACCCCATTGTGTGGAGCAGTGATGGAAGCGGAGCCGGGGCCGGACAGAGGACCCACTCAGTCGATTGTGGATCTGCAGAGGCTGAGTCCGCGCATCGCCTGTCCGAGGGCTCGGGCGTGCCATTGCACACGCTGCCGGCAAGTGTGTGAGGTCTCACGGGGTGGGAGCTCAGCTAGGACCCCTGATAAAGTGCCTTCACCACTGACGTTGCTTCTGCTGGAACGAACACTTTCTCCTTTTTTCCTTAGTTTTAACAAGAAGTGACAAATCTGCTCCCGTGCACCCCCGCTGTCCCAGCGGCGACCGGATGGTGCCGGAGCCCCGGGCTGCGGAGGGGCCGCTCCGGGAGGGGGGACACGCGGGGAGAGGGACAGACCCCGCCGCGGGGCGGGACACGGGGCGATCGGCAGCCGGCGGTGCCCGCGGGTGCCCGGGCACGGCGGAGCCGCCCAGCCC
>VXBC01003182.1:217827-291636 GCA_013399945.1 Ploceus nigricollis | reverse complement strand
GCCCTGCCCGCCGGGCGCTGCCCGCGCCGTGCGGGGGCTCGGCGTGCGGGGCGGCGGTGATGGGCAGAGGTCGTTCAGCCCCCGAGGCGGCGCTGGCCGGGGCCGCCCTCCGGGGGCAGCGCCCTGCGCCCACCGGGCAGCGGTGGCTGAGGGAGCCCCGGGCTGTGCGGGGTCGGGAGCGCTGCCCGCGGCCTCCCGGTGCGGAGGGCATCGATCCTGCGGTCCTTATGTAAGGAAGGTCGCCTTCGTGCTCCGGCCCCTCGCCTCCAGGCCCGCAGTCATTATTATGCAAGTGCCGGTAGTGGTGCGGGGTGCGGAGCTGTGCGGCAGTCGCTGCGTTCCTGAGTGTTGGAGAGGAATAAAACTAGAGGTTTTGTCTATTGAGACCACTGAGCAGCAGATCTCAGCCTCCAAGTTAATTCTTGTTGTGAAGGAAAGTTGGTACCCTGTGACACATGGCAGCTCTGCAGCCCAGGGAAGGGCTGAGCGGGTTGGAGGCAGGGGGAAATGAGCCAGCGTAACCTTCTGTCTATTGCACACCCAGGGATTTTCGCGTTGGTACCAAACTGTAGTAATGGGCATTTCTGGATAACTTAATAAATCAACTCCTTATTGCGATAATTGCTAATTCTGTTAGCTGATGACAGTTCCTTTTCCCACCTTCAGACGGAGGATACTCTTAGCTGCTTACTTCATGCCTTTCACTTGCATTGCCTCCTTCAGTCCCCCCGCTATTATATAAAACCAGCTCCACTCTCCCTTAGCTCAGTGGTTTTATATGGATATGTGTTCACCACTTCATTATATTTGAGTCCAGGACATGGTTAATTAAAAGTGTAAAATAGCTTTTCTGCAGATTAACTTGTGCTTGTGCAAACTCAAGAGCTTCCATTTTTCTCCAGATCCCAGCTCAGCTGGGTGATGGCTGGGCTGCACAGACTCCGCTTGGAAAAGTCTCTGCCCAACTGCGGCAGCGCGATGCCAGAGGGAGGGATTCTGGGGAAGGGGCTGGCTGTTGGTTTCGTGCCATTGTTTACTTTCGTGAATTTCAGTCTTTTGTAGCTGGCCTCGAAGAGTGACGGAACAGTCACAACACACCCTGCTCGGTGCCAATTACCTTTCTGCTTGTGTGTAATTTGGGCAAATTGATGTTATTGCACCCTGCAGTTAAGCAGATGAAATATTCTTTTAGTCTGTGATATTGTTCGTTTTATGGGAGGGGATTTGCATTTGTTCCTAGAGACTGTCCCATGGTTTCACGTTATTGTCAAAGATGTCCTGGGCCCAGTGATTCCTGCTTCTCGAGTGCTCGGGGTGCAGAGGGGTCACTGGAGGCAGGGCTGGCTCTGAGCTGTTCCAAAAGCTTTGCTGTGGATGTCTCCAGTGTTTTTTCTGATTGTTGTTTGTGACTGGAGTACTCATGGGCCATGATCATTCTTGGCCTGGTTTCTGTAGCCTCATGGTTTCCATATGTGAGGCAGTTAATGCTGGAGTGTGTGTGAGGGTGTTACATTACACCACAGTGATCACGTTTTGGGCAGCTGTAATGCAGACAGTTTGCTGATGGGCCAGTAATAGTTTCCTTGGTACTGTTTTGTGCATAATTACACCTCCAGGAATGTCTGGTTCCTGATAGAGGGTACTTGGTCTGTGTTTTCAGCTGAATAAAGGCTAATTCTTGTGTTGGCAGGGTGTGACTGTGCCTGTAGCTGGGGAGAGCTGGGCAGAGTCAGACCCCAAGGCCTGTGTGTGCTGCCTTGGGGGAGGTGGCAGCTCCATCCCTGGACACACTGGGTCTGTCACAGGACCAGGGTGGTCTTGGGGTGACCATGGTGAGATGCAGGGGCTCCAGCCCTCACAGCTGTGACTGGGTAGCCATCACTTGCTGTCACCTCTCTGTGGGGACCAGGGTGGTCCTGATTTTCCCACCTTGCTAAACTGTTGGAGGAGGATAACCAACTGAGTTCAGAGGGATTGGTGCAGAGCTCTGCTGTGGCCTGTGCTTACTCACTAAATAGGAGCAATGTGAACAAACATGGCTGAGCAGGCAGGACAACAGCTGGTCATTGCATTTGTAGGGACCCAAGGAGGGCTGGTGGCTGAGGATGCACTGCAGAAGGAACGGGCTTTTTTGTGCTCAGTCGTGTGTTGAGTGTGCCAGCCCGACATGGGCCAGGGTTTGTGATCATCTGAACCTTCTCTGAGGCTGTGACAGTGACCATGAACACCCACCTCCACTTGTGCAGAGTTTGGTCTCTCCTGGCTTGACTGAAGGATGGGATGTAGACTACCTCATTATCCCAGATATCCTGTTTATTTTCTTCAAGGATTGAGTCATTACACTGTTCATATCTAATCCCTTACTGCCCTCCTGAAGACAAATGCCCAAACCTCCAGAAAAAGACTAAAATGGAAGAGAAATAGGGATAAAGAAGAGGGGAAGTGGTGGCAAGGGGGACTAACAACCAAAGTGTTGATACAGAAATGCTGAAATATGAAGATGATAATAGATGAAAGTTTGAAGCAGCGATCTCATGCTGTGGAGGATGGGCCTAGAACCTGAGCATGGCACAGTGTTTGTCCCCATGGCATGGACAGGAAAATGGAAGGGAGAAAGGTGGAAAACCCTGCATGTGAGCTCCAGGGCATATGTCAGCATGGATGGAAGAGGAGTAACCCCAGCAAAGCTGCACTGGAAATGCATTTGAAGACGAGGTGAGAGAGGATTGGAAGTGGGCAGGGTGCTGCTGTTGTGAGGTGTCAGCCAGCGCTGGGTGAGGCGTTGATCTGCCAGCAGTGCCTCAGGTGCATAAAACCAGAGAGAGGAGCTGACACCACACCTGGAATGACATGGAGGGGGGAAAAAGTTACTGAGGCTGATTTCAGGGAAGTTTGGCTGAAGCCTCTAGCTCTGGCTGTTGGGAAGTAGAGCAAAGGCTGGGGTGGCTGTCAGTAGCTGCAGGGTGGGAGCTGAGCCCTGCCCGACCTGCGGGTGCTGCGGCCTCGGGCCGGCAATCGAGGAGCCCACGCGCTGTGTGGGGAGTGAGATTGGAAGGGGGAGGGTTGAACTGGGAATTATCTTCATGCACAGGGTGATTTATTGGTCATGATGGCTCTGTTCCTTCTCTGGAGATTGTGTCTGCTCCTCTCATGGTGGGAAGGAGTTGTCCTGAAAATGCTTGGAAAGATAGCGGGGGTGTGTGGGGTGCGTGTGGGTCTGCTGGAGAGCCCTGCTGCACCCGGTGTTCCTGGGTGGCTGGGAGGGCTGGGGGCTGGTGACAGGGGCTGACAGTGCTGCAGGCTGTGTGAGGCTCTGGGTCAGTGCCACTCTGCTTTTGGGAGTGGGAGTACGTGATGGCTGCTGTCCGCGGCGGCTGCAGGCGCAGTTCCTGCAGCTCTGCAGAGCGTTTGCTGCCTGCCCGTGCAGGGAGACCTCTCTCTCACCTCTCCTGCACACACGCAGCGCTGGCAGGCTCCTTCCCACGGTGCGGTCTCTCCTGTCAGCTGTCCAGGGTCTGTGCTTCTCTTCTGCTGCTGCTTTGCACCCTCCAGCTGTCCGGAGAGGGGAGAGCTGGCCCCAACACTGACAGGAGATGCTTGCTGGATGGTACCAGAAAGAAAATATTTAAGAACACTTTTAGGAAGCAGGTTTTCTTATTTGCCTTAGCCTTGCAGACAGGAGTGGTGGTGTTAAAAATAAACACCAATGGAGATATGGCTGCAGATTTACAACTGCCACATGACAGCTGCCTGCGGAATACAGAACACAGCAGATCCTTGGACGCACAATTTAAAGTGCGTGTTTTCAGATGTACAGGTTTTTTTGGTCTATCTGGACAGAAATCTAAATAAATGTCTCTCTCTCATTATGGCTACTTGCCTGATTTGTGGCTTTAATGCAGCAAAACAAACCAGTTTTAATTATGCAGATGCAACCGCCTATGGTCCAGCACTGGCAATCTTGCAGAAAATTGTGCATTGTGTTGATTGGCTGTTTAATTTTATATTGCTTCCTGCAGTTTTGCCTTAACCCTGGCAAAACACAGGTCCCTGTGTGATCCCTCTGGCTGCTGTTGGCAGGAGACTGCTGTGCGGCAGTGGCATCTTGTGTGGTGTGGCTGGCAGGTGACATGATCCTTTGTGATCCTGGAGGTGGGGCTCTCCAAATGGTGCATCTGGCTGCACAGTGGCAAAGGGATGATTCCTTGACTTCTGTGACTCTTAGTTGCTGTGTAAATTGATAATAAAACCAGAGTTTGATGGTTTTAGCATCTAACAACACTAAAAAGATTTGCAGACTTGGGCGAAAGAAAACGAATGTATTCTTTCTCATTTTCCTAAAGTTTAGGTTAATTTATCATTGCCCATTAGCTTCCTTTGACTTCTTCTACTGCAGTAGCTGCATCCTTATTTTGTGTCTATTTTCTTTTCCTACCTCTTGCCCTCTTTCCACTTTGCTCAGAAAATGTTGGGAAAATTCCCATGCCAAATAATTTTCTAGGATACTGGTTTGCTCAGGGGGGGAGCTTTGCTTCCCAACGAGGAGAGACATCAAGGCTTGAACTTGACAGCTCATTCAGTGAGATGATTCTGTGCAAGAGGGAAAGTTGCACCCCTTTGTGGGGGCTGGAGGGAAACTGCTAAGTATTAATCACAGAAACAGATAGAAAATGTCTGTTGGCTTAATTGTTGTGCTTAACAAAATGTGGGGAAGCGTCACCCAAGGGCACCCAGCGTGCCTGGTATAGCTCAGCTGGCTCTGGTGGAGCTGTCTGCAGCAGGTAGAGGATCCTGATGACTCTGATCTGCTTTCTGCTGTGAGGCTTGGGGAGAGCTGCTCCATGCTGCTCCTGGTTGTTACCACCCCCTGCCCTGCTGTGTTTCCTCCGTGGCTCTGGCAGCTGGCTTTTACAGAGCCCTCTGTGCGCCACCGGGCGGGCCATGTGCAGGGATAGCAGGGCGTTTAGATGTGAGTCCTAATAAAGATTAATTGTCAGTTTCTAATGGAAATAATTTGAATTTATCAGAGATGTTCCTGCAAAGTGCAAGTCCTGAGCGCTTCAGCAGAGGCTGGGATGGTTCAGCTGAGTCAGCAGCTCCTGCCTGTGACTGACCACCACCAGCTCTGTGCAGCTGCTGGTGGGATGGTCCATCCATCCTCAGCAGCTCCTTCTGCTTGTCTGCTTGACCAGAGTTCAGAACTGCTGGGCAATATGTCCGGGTCATGGCTTGTCCCAGGACAGGGATCTGGTGGCAGGAGCTGGGGTCCTGCCATACTCTCAGGTGATTTAGATACATACAAAAGAAGGGTATTTTGATCCTCAGCCTGGCTGTATTCTTCCCTGATAGCTGGCAGGTGCCTGGGTGTGCAGCTGGCATTATTTGTCAGTCTACCTCTCCTCCTGATAACAATAAAACCCTCTTACAACACTTATTCAAGGCCTGTAGCTAGTCCTCGTTCCAGATGAAGAGTTTTAAGGGTCGTTAAGAGTGCAGCACCAAATGCCCTTCAGGTGCTTAGCAGATATTTATAAGCCTCTGTAAGGTGCAATGCTGTAAGTTCTGTGTGCAGTTTCAGCCCCTGTCCGGAGCAGGATTTACTCTCCCTTTTGCTGGCCTGTGGAAGATGGGGCGGGGGGGAACCCTTCCCTTGAGCTCTCAGATTTTCTCCTGCCTGGCTTTGGCTTGGTTTCAGAAGCTGTTTGTCAAGCTACCACGCATGGCAGCAGCAGTGACCTCCTGAAACCCTGCCTGTGCTGCCCTGGGAGGCAGCCGTGCTCCTGGCAGGGATGGCACAGCTCACACAGGTGATGCCTGGCTCGGGGCTGCGAGGGCTCGGCGGCGTGTGCCAGCGTGTTCCTCCTGCCACTCCAGCACAACTGGCAGCAGGTAATCTCCCCTTCATTACAGCCTGGGTGGCTCTGTACTCCTGACTGTTTATTTAATCCCAGGAGGCTTTTGCTGAGCTGCCAGCAAGCCCTCCTCCTGAAAAGGTGAATATTCCTTCCTAATAACTCATGTGCTGTGTGTGCCCCACCTGTGTGTGTTAGTGGTGTGTGCCACAGCAGTGGCTGAGGACGGGAGCAGGTGAACAGTGTGAGTCCGTGTGGTGCTGGGGTGACGGTGGGCTGTACCTGTCACTGCTGAGCTCCTTAGGGCTGCCAGCCCTTGCCCCGTGCTCCTGCTCTGGGCCTGTGGTTACTGGATGCAGTTTACACTGTTCACCTCTTCGAGAGCCTGATTTGTAAACTTTTCCCTGACAAACTGGCCTGAGATAACTTAATTTAGTCTCCCTTTTCTCTCTGTAAGGCAGTTGCAGTGGTTTGGACAGAGGCAGCCACTGAACAGTGTATTGCAACATGCAATTTTAAAAGAGGAAGTGGAGTATCAAAATAAAACTAGTGAGGGAGTTCATGTGGCTGTGGTGTGTCCCTGGACTGGACCCAGTCGCTGTGATGGGGCTGTGTGTTCCTTACTGCCAGGGTGCTGTGGGAGTGTTGATGCCTGTGATTTTCCAGCAGCTTGGCTTTAGAGTTCCCGTGAGAAATGGCCCCATTACAGCCAGCGCTGCCAGGCCAGGGACACACAGCCCTGCTGTTCATCCCAAGGTTGGGCTATTTCTCCCAGGCTTGTTGGTACTCAGCAGTGGGGAGACAGCTGGTAGGATGGCCGAAGCAGGGAAGGAGAGGTTTTAAAGCCTCCTTAATTTAAATATTTCCCTTTGTTTTACCAACAAAGACATGTAAAAAAGGTGTGGTAACATAATCCCAGAGTGGAAGCTGGTGCTTCCCAGCCTCTTGTGGAGGTGGGTCCCCAAAGTCAGCTCTGCAGGAACAGCATTATCAGAGGGGAGCAGCAGCAGTGCCTCTGGCTGGTGTTCACATGGCTGTTGGGACGTGGCTGTGGAATGATGTGTCTGTCTGTACTGGGTGGGTTCTCCAGTTTGGGAACCTCTGGCCTGGGAGGGATTGGGGACCAGAGAGCTGGAAACTGGAGGAAAGCTACTGCTGTCGGTCTCTTGTTTACATGTCTTGTGCTCTTGAGCTGCCTCAAACAATGTGCCTCCCAGAAGTGTTTCTGTTAGCTTTCCAAATGTGCTTTCCTGGCTGTGAAGCTCCGCTGATGTTCAGGGAGGTTCTCTGTGTGGTGCTGCAGGTTTTAGTCTGGAAACTGCAGAGTTTGGGAAAATTACACAGCCACACTGTGTCCAGCAGCTTCCAAGAAAAATTTGCATTAGTATTGGTTGCTCTTCTTGCCTTTGAAGTTGGAGAATAGTTTTGAAGAGGGCAAAAAACCTTCAAATTTTTCACCTCAGCCTTTGGGAGGAACAGTTGTGTCTGTGGCAAGAGATGGCAGTCACTGGCATGTGTCTGGCTTCCCAAAGTAGCTCTGGAAAGCATTGCTCCATCTTGTAGCAATGGCAGGTGTGCAGGACAGCTGAGGAGCTTGCTGCTGGAAGGAGTGTGGAGTTAAATGGTCTCAGGGTCTGTATCAGCTGGGAGAGGAGAGGATGTTACTCCTTGGTTGAGCATCTCTGATGTCCTGCCTCAGGTAGAGGAGAGGGAGTGCTCCTCTTTGGGATTCTATTCATCCTGCTGCTTCTGGGAGTGCTCAGGGCTGCAGCCCTCCAGGGCAGGGGATTTATCCATGTGGCTTATGCCTTGGTTATTACTGGAGACAGCAAAGCCAGCTGTAGTGGTGGGGTGAAGCTGGTGCTGTTTTACTCGGGCTTGTATTTTAGTGTAAATATTTAGGAAGACAGAAGGATACAGACGTGTAACTGACTGGAGTTCAGGAGATGGAGGACTGACTTTAATGATTCCCATTAAGGGAAGAGGGAATCTGCTTTTCCATGGCTTTTCTTCATCTGTTAGTCCAACTTTGTGGAACAGTGTTGCACACAGCAGGACTGCAGTAGAAGGCCCTGTCATAGACTTGCTGAAGTGTAGTGGCTTCTCCTTCACCATGACAGAGCCCAAGGATCTGTTTTCTTCTTGCTGCTGTAGTGCTGCTGCTTTGTTTGTTTGAAGAGTTGTTTGTGGTCTCCAGGCTCTTCTGTGGCATGGTGAGAGCCCGAGGGGATGTTGTGCGTTTGGAACTTTAAGAGGAGATGATCTCGAGAACAGATCTAAGCTCGAGATCATCAGTTTGATAATTTTAGGTTGCTGGCCTCGGGTGTGCAAAGTTTTTCTCTCTGTCAAATGTGCTGACAAATCAGTAGTTGCTTCATGGTAATAACATGGGTGTTGGTAAGGATTGAAAATGCTTCCCCTGCTCCTCTACTTATGGTGCAAGTGGGGTACCCAGATCAGCTGAATGCTTTCCAGACGCTTTCTCTGTGTGTAACCTTATAGCTGCCAGCAGCTGGGATCCAAGGGAGCTCACACAGTGAGTGCTTTGGAACATCACTTTCAGTGTAAAGCTCTGGCTCAGAGCCTGGCTACAATAGGGAGCACTGGCTGTCCATCCCTAGTGACCTAATAGCTCTAAATGGACTGGCTTTGGAAAGGAGTCTATGTTTAAATCTCCACTCCCTTTTCTTATACCTCATGGAAATTGGACTCTCATGACACTTTAATTATTGAGATTATGGAACTCATGGAAGAGTAAGGACAAGAGATCAGACTGTTGGTGTGGCAGCCTGCAGCTTTTGTGTTGGCAAAGACTTCAGAGACAACTGAAGATTCTCTCTGTGTGGAAACAGGTTAATTGATCTTTGGGAAAAGCCTAAATGATGTTTCATTCAAAAGAGCTTGTTAGTGTTGGGAATGTTAAAGATACAGACTTGTATCTGAGCTGGAGAGAGCGAAATCCTGCTGCCATTTTGCAGTGTTGGCAGCGTAGCGGGACTGAAGCTGCAGGAGAACTTGAAGATGGGAGCTGTGTTGCCAGAGAGTGATGGTCAGGAGGCAAAGCCTTGTGCAGACAAGTCCTGTTTGGGAATGTTGCCCTGGAGTGGAATGCAGTGTGGATCAGTGGGCTGTGGCTTAGGACAAGATGGGAATGGTGTGAAAAACGCTGTGTTTAGCTGCTCAGTTAGTGCAGGAGGAAACGCTGCTGGCAAGATTATCCTGCCAACAGCAGAGAGTATATTTAGCTTTTTCTTAAAATCCCCATCTAGTGCTCCTGCCTGCCCTCAAAAGCTGATTAGTGACTCCAGAGTGATGCTGGTGCTGAGCAGGTGACCCGTGGTCACTGTGGAGCTGTATCTCTGGACCTTGTGAGCCACAGGGGGATGTCTGTTCAGTGATGTCTCTGGAAGGGTGCTGTGGGCCACTGACCAGCAGGGACTTCCACTGGAAAGAGAGATGCCCCCAGCTGATGAAGATGTATTGGGCCTTCTAAGAAAATGTTATTGTAGGCACCTGTTCTTGCTCCTCTGTTATTTGGGAGAGTGTGCTGATTCCTCTGGAAGGACAGTGTGCCCTAAATGACCCTTAAGTGATGGGGAAGTCCTCCTCTGGCCAAAAGAGAGAGAATTTAATTCGAAAATGTGCTCAGCTGTTGTCAACCATGTCACCGTGGGTTTAAGAAAGTCCTCTTGAGTGGGTGGGATGTCTCCCATGGAATGTGGCCTGTGGTGCTTCATGCCGTTGGGATCATGTGCCAAAATCCCTGCTCACATGAGGGATCATGCAGTGTTAGGAAAGAGTTACAGTGATCCATACCTTGCTCTTCATCCTCCAGTGCCTGAAGCCTGTCCACACCCTCCCCTCCAGCAGAACCAGTCAGGGGGAACTGCTCCTTTGGCATGTCCCTTCCTGTAGGTAAGAATCCTTGTTGGTTGTCACACTGAGGGCCTCAGCAGCCAGGTGTGTGCCCCTGGGTGTTCCCTGCTCACCAGGACGGTGTTTGCACATGGCAACTCAGTGCAGTCACTCTGCCACTACAGGCTGGAGTACTGTGGGCTGGTTTTGTTTTGCTTTCTGTTTTGTCTAATGGTTTTTTCTCTTCCAAAGTGGGCATGTTTTCCAAAAGGCTGAGTACTTTACCATCAATATTATGTACAGTGAAGCATGCTGAGCCCAGCACAAGTGAGTATCATGCTTCAGGGTGGAATGTGATTGCTGGAGAGATCAGAAAACAAATTTCACTGTGCAGAGTACACAGTTGGCTGGATATGTTAGAGTTTCACCTGCAGCATTGAAGCAATGCTCTGAGAGGCCACTGGATGTAGTTACCCTGGTATGTCTGTAAATACCCGTGTGATAGTTCAAGGCAGTTGAGAGTATTAAAGGCTGTGTTTTCCCAGTGCTTCCAAGAGGCAGGCAGGATGAGGCATGGGGCAGGAGGGCAGTCCTGGGAGCAGGACAGCACTGGGGTCCCAGCCTCTGCTCCGTCCTGTGGCCAGGCAGGGGCTGTGCAGTGACCATGTGGTGTGAGCCCCAGGGACCCTGAGCCCCAGGGACCCTGTGCTGGGCTGCGGGGGTCGGTCACCCAGCTCAGCTGCTGCTTCCTGGGGCAGGACAAAGTGTTCCTCTGTCTGGGGGGCAGAAACGGATGGAAACTCCCCAGCACAGTGCATGCCTTCACATGGTGGAGATGTCCTGCAGCTCCGGGAGAGAGCAGGCTGCAGCCTGAGCTTGCAGCCCTGGGGATGGGAAACGCTGGTTCCTGAGGTGGGGTACAGAAATCCCGACAGCCTGGGAGAGCTCACCTGGCTCTGGGAACGAAACCTTTGGTCCTGTCGCACCTTGGGGAACCTGAGCTGTCTCTGGATGGGGCTGGGCATCACCAGGGAGAGAAGGAGAAGCAGGGCACATTGTGGAGGCCATTGTACAGCAGATGGCCTGTGGGTGCCCTGTGAGGGTGCAAGGTCTGCCTGCACTCCGTGCTGCACCCAGTGAAGGGCAACGTCGTGCTCGGACCCCTTGGAATTGACTTCTACAGTCACAGACAGAAACTCTTGTATTCTGACAGCTTGTCCTTTAATCATTCTTGATTTTGTTTTCCATTAAACGCATTAAATGTTTTGTAGGGGATTTCCTATTGCCCTGTTCTTTTTTACCACTAAAGTGAATGGGACTTCTACTCTGGTAATAAATGAACATGGAAATCAGGATCTCCACTGTAATTGGATTTTTCAAATAGCTCAGGAAGAGCCTGAGGAAGTGTGGCAAAAAAGAGTTTTAATTTGGAATAGATCAAGTAACCTGGGAATCAGACTCTCAGTAGGTTCTTTCAAAGCATTTTTTGTTTCTTTTAACATCCTTGCTGGATCGTGTTCTGAGTGACTCATGGCTTTAAAAGCATTTTTTTCCTGCATGTTTTTTCCTGCTTGTGCGCTCTTGACCTACTCTTGCTAAAATTCCTAAAGAAATACTAAGTAAACATATTGTAAGTGAAAATGTCATATTCTAAACCCCTGGAAGTGAAATCATTACAAAGAGTACTCATGTAGTCATTGTTCTGCAGGATGGCAGTGTGAGATGCACTGTTGAAATAACAATAATCTGTTCTGTGGGAGAGGTCAGCTCCAAACTAAGGGGGAGTGGGAAGAAGAGGAAAAAAGAAGTGCACACTCTTTGCCTCTCCTCCTAATCACACAGCATGTACTCGTGCATCCCTGGGACCGTGTTGTTGATGTAGCTGCCTACTGCTTTTAAATGCCTGTCCAGGGCAGGGAGGAGACATCTGTGTTGCACAGGAGAGGAGCCTGGAGCAGATGGTGTACCTTTCTTAAGGCTCTGGATGGAAGGAAGTAATTTTGCAGGTCACAAAGCCAGAGAGTAACTTCAGAACTAAACCTTCATTGGGGGTTTAGTGGCGGTTGGTCATGGGAAGAGTCATGGGTTGTGTCCCCAGGATTTCCCTGACTGTGAGAGCTGGGTGCAAACTCCGGCTACCTTGCTGGTTTCTGGTGCATGTGGTCTTTTTGGTGTGCCAAGAATTTACGTGGAGGCTGGTCACATTGTCACTGTGAGTTTGCTGCAGTGTCCTTGTCTGTGGTGTACATCACAATGACAATGAAAAAGACATTTATGGTCACCAAGCTAACTACTGAGCCTGAAGCAATTCTTGGTGGCATTACACCTTTGGAAGAAAGAAAAAAATCTTCAGTGTCCTCTTCTTTCACTTTTTGGGGTCTTCACCTGGCTGTATGTGTCCAGAGTTTGTTGGGAAGAGCTCCTTGTCCCCAGTCTTTGTGTGAAGTCTCAGCTTTCCCAGCCACTCATCTGCTCTTTGTCAGCCTGCATCCAGGTGACTTGCCAGGACAGAAGGACAGCTGGTCCTTGCAGGCTCTGAATTGCCAAGGTGTTAGCTGTGGCTCCAGCTGCAGCTTCAATGGGCACCCAGCATCCTCGACTTCTGGGATCAGCCTGGCAGTGCTGCTGAGCTTTCCTGTTCTCCTGCATTGCAAGGCCTGTCCCAGCTGAAGCCATCCTGTGTCCTCGATGGCGCTGCCATCGCTCCCCTTTGCTGCTGTCCCTAAGTGCTGCCTGCTTGGTGTGGCACTGTGGGGCTCTTTAATTGTTGTTTGTCGTCGTGGGAATTGCTTGTTCTAAAACCAATTACAACCTGACAAAACTGATCTGCCTTATTTACAAATACATCCATCTGGTCGTGGATTGCCTGATAGCGCTGCCAGAACAATGTGAGGCCTTGATTGCTGCTGAGTTACCGAAGGGTTCCTGTGCCGGCATCGCCTGGAGCTGTGCTGCACGGGTGTTCTCTGTAGGACAGGGAATGGGCGGTTACAGTGCCAAATGCTGTGTGAAGCAGGCAGGGATGAGGCAGTGTGTGCTGTGTGCTGGCCGCGGTGCAGCGGTGCTGTGGTGGAGGTGCAGCTCCAGCAGCACCAGGAGCAGCTCCGCGGCCCTGCGCCGCGCGGGGGCTGGCCGGGCGCCCTGCCCTGCTCGCCGGGCAGCTGTGGCAGGACAGCGACGCTGGAACCCGGACTGTTTGGAAGGGGCTGGTGCTGGGTGCCACTCGGGTGGGTGTTCTGCACCCTTTGGCTGCTGCAGCAGCTGTGGGAACCCAGATTGCAAGATCCCCACCTGAGGGAAGCTGGCAGATTCCTAATCTGCCAGAAACCTGTTTGATAATTGAGGCAGGACTAGATTCCTCCTTGGGAGCTGTAGTCTCAGAGTGGGGTTCATGTAGGCAAGAGGAGGTGGAAGGTGCCTGGGGTGCGAGACTCTGATTTCTGTGTGTTCCTGGAACTCAGCTTTGAAAAGGCTCAAAAAAGGAGAAAAATGAATGGCTGGTGTCGGGACATTGGAGATAAAAACCACCAGATCTGGTAGCTGAAACCATTTCAGACTATTTTAGTTTTCCTATGAATGTTCAGTTGCAGCTTAAAAAAGAACTGAGACATTATGAGTCAGTTCTGATTTCACCCTTGGGCCAGCAGTTCAAAGCTGAATATAGTGAATTTCAGAAGCCTTCACTAACAGCCTCTGTTCCTTGTTTACTCTGTGTGTGGCCCACAGAGGGGAGGAGACACAGAGACATAGTATGTTTGTTTACATATGTGTGTAAACAAATACAGCACGAGGAGAACAGGGAAGAGTTGCCCCTCTAAAATAAGTAATTGAGATTAATGTGTGTCTGGGTTTTGGCAAGTAACTGGGGGTGAGTGAATTAGTTATTGTCAATAATTGATATGAGAAATTCAGACCTGGTTTGTTTGTGATTAATCTAGGAATGAACTTTAACTTTTATATTTATGAATAATCACTTGGTTTTCTCTGGCTGGCTGAATAACTGAAAATTCATAAACTGGGATTAACTGTCAGTACAGAATACTGCAATCTGTATAGGAAAACCTATGTTTACATGGATCTAAGCTTTTTTTATTCTCCATCACCATAGTAACAAAAGATTTTCCATAAGGGTGAGCCAGTCTGGCAATGGGAGTGAGGTAGGACATTCCCATTTTACCTCCAGATCTCTGAACATTCTTTGACCTCTTAGCTCAGATATTTAGTACCACATTAATGTGGGCTTTTGGTGATGGGATTTTTGCAATTGCTGACTGTTACCATGCTGAAACTGGTATTTGTGTTATAATCAATGGTTTCCCCAGTTCTCAGCAGTGCCTGGTTCCTGTTAACAGGTTTTTCATAAGAATTTTTCTGAAATTCATTAGAGACAAATAACAGCCCGTTGATTTTCCTCTTCTTTCTCCTAGTACCAGACCATAGTTAAAAGCTGAAAATCTGGGGGCTCTTCTGTTCTCCCAGGGGCTGTGGGCAGTCTGGGGCTGTCCTGGTCCCCAGGGGCTGCTGAGGGGGTGTTGGCTTTGGCCAGGTCCCTCACGGCCCCACTGTCCAGTGTGTGCTGGTGCAGCCAGCTGTGGAGATGCTCCAGAGGAGCCTGGGATTGTACAGTGCTGTTCACATGGGCACTGGTTTTGTTCACTAGTTTTAAATACAAATAGAAAATCATATCCCTGTTGATGATCTTCTCCTTGAAACATAATTATGGCTCTGTATAATGCAGCTGTTCCTTATCTCGGTAAAATGTCCTGGCTGGAGGCAACTTATTGGACATAATTTATGAGCAAAGGCATCTTGTGACATTTTTTGGGAGAGGGAGAGAGAAAATAATCCATTAAAATTTACAGTAAAATTGTTAGGATAAAGCCTATGAATTTAAAGAAAGTTCATTTGTTTATAGTTGTTAATGAAATCTATGGCTAAATTTAGGTGAGTTCTTTACACATTCCTTAGTTTGGACAACTGCTCTGCTTTGTTTTATTCAGTTTCAGCATTCATTTGAATGAAAAGCTCTTAAGTTAAAGGGAGATTTTTTCACTTAACTAATTCCTCTGAGTTTGCAATTAATCCCTAATAAGAGGCAGTCACCTAATATATAGACATTATTTCTGGGAAATATTCATGTGTAGCCTTCCACCTTTTCACTGAAGTGATTGTAATTTTATTAATAATTTACATTTTAAAACTTAAAATAAAAGTATGCATCTCGAGTTTGATCTTAAAAGTTCCAGCACGTTAGAAATACACAATTATTTGTAAGGGTCTTGGATATTTTCTTCCCTGTACTTTGCCTGCAGTCAGTGTGTCCTTAGGCTGTGCCTTCCTCAGCTCCAGCGTGTTCCTTAATTAGTTCCCCGAAGGCCACAGTGTGATTTTTCCCGAGCAGGGAGCGAGCACAAGGGCACCACCAGGACAGAGCCTGGGGAGCGCTGCTGCGGCTCCGCCTGCTCGGATGAGCGAGGTGTCCCCCTCCCTGCCCGAGCAGCACGTGGCTCCTGGGAGACCTTCCGTGGCTATTGCACTGAAATATCTTCAGCTGTACCCTTTGTAGCAGTGAGTGTGACTCCGGGGTGTTTGCAGGGGGATTTCTGTGGCTCTCCGTGCGGCTCTGCAGCGTGGCCTGGCTGCCCTGCGCCCAGGGCAGGAAGGCAGGGACAGCCCCGGGCTCTGTGGGAGCGCTTGCTCGGCCAAAAAACTTCCCTAACGCCTCTCTTCTGTATCTTTGTGTCTTCCTGGCAGAGCAGACATCTTTGACATATGCTCCTCTAGCCTGTAGATAAAATCCTGCACTGCTGGGAGAGCTGACTTCCTCCCCGCGTAGTCCGTTAACTGATTTGATACTTTTTTCCCAGTACTGAAACTAAATTTTATTTTGTGTGAAGGAGGTGACTCGTTCCTGCCTTTTCCTTGGTGTTTGTGAAACGGGATTCTCTGAGAAGATGGCTTCAGAGAAATCACAGCATTTTTCTGGGAGTCCAGCTGTATCCTAGGTGAAGCAAGCAGTGTCTGGCAGCCCTCCAGCTGGAGTGTGGGACTGGCGCGGTCGGGAGCTGCTGTGTGCTCTGAGCGTGGCTGGTGGGTCGTGCTGCTGCTCAGAGGCACCTCGAGAGGCTTGGAGAGACAGGCAGCAGGAGCCTCGTGAAGTTCAGCAAGGGAAGTGCCAAGTCCTGCAAGTCTTTTTTCCCCAAAAGATGGGGAAATAGCCCTTTTAGACTCACTGTATTGTTACATTTCTTAAAAAGCACTCTAATAAAATAATGGTGGGCTGGTCTCTAACTGGATTTAAAATGTTTCTTGTAATTCACTAATGCATTTCCCATCATGTTGCCAGAACGTATGCTGTGACTTTGAGGAGGCAGCAAATGCAAGTTGCAGAGAATTCCAAATGGCCATTTATTTTAAGCAGGATCTTAGTTCTCACTTGGAGTTTCCTGCCATTGCTGAGAAGGCTTAAACATTTCTCCTTGTTCTTGTGTGCTATTTAATCCCATGAGTGTGTGGAGGCCCCCCTAAATCGTGCTGTGTGAAGCCATTCAGTTCAGTAGTTTAATGGAGGTGATAAATGTTGGATGCTTGCCTGGGGCACAGCCTGTGGGGCCACGTTCCTGGTGGGGTCTGAGCTGGTTCCTGGCCTGAGGGACCCGGGCTGTGCTGGCACCAAGCTCTGCCTGGCCATCAGTGAAGCAGCACACTGAGAGTCGATGACAAGTACTTATACAACCCTCTGCCTGTGTCATCTCGTTGGCAATATCTTTTGTCTTTTTCCTCTTGGTAATATCTTCCTTCTCTTTTTGTAGTATCCTGTATCTTTATTAATACAGATTCCTATAGAATTTTGCTAGGAGCAGACCAGCCAGTCTTTGGCAAGGTGGTGCTTTAGACAGGGAGCAGGAGCTGTGCTTCTGTGTGCTTCTTTGCTGAACAGGGTAACTCTGCACTCCTGCAGGAAGGACACAGCTGTCCTCCCTGTCCTGCTGTCAGCGCTGTCCCCTTTATCAGGGACTGTCATCGATAGGAACAGTCAGTGCTGGTGAAACTTAGCATTTTGTCCTATTTTTGCATTTATTAGCGTACACTGATTATTCATAGGAATAATTACCCTTTACCAATTCACATTAATTTAGATGGCTTTTGAAAAGCAATCAAGAAGAGTGGGAATGATAATGCATCAAAGGCATATGGCACAGAAGAAATAGGGTGCATTTTACGTAATGACCATGTCAAGACACTGTCAGCTTTTCCCTTCAGACTGCAGTCATTAGAACCCAGTTTGATGGTTGTGGCTAAAGGCCACAATGTGCTCCCTACCTCAAGCTGATTCATGTTCTTTGTCTCACTTCTGTGTCCCTTCAGAAAGGAACAACATCACTGGGGGCAACAGCATGAAAACAGACAAAACCACGTACTAGGTCATTTCACCATTCCAAAGTGCCTTGCCTTTCCCTGCACAGGTAGGGTTAAATTCTCAAGTGCTTTTATTATCAAGGAGCACATGAAGCTTGGAGGATACAGCAGACTCTTGTCCGCCCTCAGCCACAGGGAAGAGCACTGGAGTCTTCCTCATGGCCAGGGTCAGCGTGTTTCTTCTGCAGGGGAGAAGGTCTTGACAGTACAGTCAGATCTTGGGTGTGTTTAGAGGGTCACACACCTGTGCAGGGCTGTGAAGTGTTGCTCTCTCAGTCATGGTGAGTCTTCTCTGACTTTGAACTAGGCAGTGGAGACAAAAATCCAAGTGTCACGTGGGACTCATGGCCTAAAAGTACTGACTGTGTTCTTTTGCTCTGGGTTACAGATGCTGCTCTGAAAGCCAAATGTGATGTGATGAAATAAGAGTGCCTTGGTAGACAGAGATGTGGAGTGAATAATCCTTAGAGAAGGGCAGAAAAAGGCAGGGTTCAGTTCAGGTCAGAGGATAGGCTGAGCAGTGATCATACACATTTTGGAGGAGGAGAGCAGCAAGCCTATATAGGGTTGGCGTTCGTGATGCTTCAGTGGTAAAAACCTTGTTTTCTCAATTCAGGGAGATAAATTCTTCTGTTTTTCAAATGAGCCTGAAACTGCTCCTGTGCAGATTGGTACAAGTGTTGATCAGCTGGTGCTGCTCGGCAGGAACAGCTCCGCAGCCCAGTGTGGTTCCAGTCAATACTGGCTGCTTGCAGCGAGCACAAGTCATCCCTCTTTGGGAGTGTCTCACAGAAGGAATGGCTCTTGCACAGAAAACAAACACTAGTGAGCTGTGGCAGATATAGCTCCAGGATTATTTTGCTGACATTGTCAGAATTTTAGTAACTGAGAAGAACTCTCCACTGAGGAACATTTGCAGGGGGTTGGTTACACACTTCGTGTGCAGGGAGGGGTGTGTGTCAGTTCTTTTAGTCTGGAATAATGTGTTGTCAGGAGATACGAAACTGGGATGCTGCTCAGGCTGGCTCTGTGGATTCTCTGCACGTCATTCATACACTGTTCCGCATTCCATGTGCATTATTTTTGGCTAAATAAGTGAGCCCCTGAGTTCATCACTGCTTCAGCTTTGTGCTGTCAGATTGGAATGAGGACACTCTGAATCTGTGTGATAGAGTGGGACTCGTTCCACCAGAGGCTTGTGGTAAAGGAGGAGCACAGTTACTGCATGGTTGGAGGCTTCTGTTTATTCCTGGCACTGATGGCAGGATGTAATCATAAAATTAGGAATTCGTGTGAGGAACAGTGACAGCATGCTGCCACCTTTATTTGTTTGAAATTTTGTATCTAAAAGGATCTGTTTACAGCATAAGGAGAAGAGGAAAATACAGTTTTCTACCAGAAGTGCTTCAGTACTTATTACTTTGATTTATAAATTATTTGATAAGCATGGATGTGCAATAGCAAAGAATACTTAAAAAGATTGTGAATGTTTTCTTTCACTTTGGGGTCTGAACTCATGAGACCCCCTATCTAGAACCTCAAGAATTCCTTGGACTATGCCATGCTTACCCCTTGGCAGCAGTAGGTGCAATTCCAGGGGGGATTTTAGTCCATGAAGTGCTGTTGAACATTGATGGTGAGCTGTTCACATGGGCGGGTTTGTCTGGTTGGTGCCAAGATGGGCAGAGATGGTTTCAGAGCAGGGGGGAAACGTGTCCCCCATGTGTCTAAGATACACTGCTGTGCACAGGGGTCTGGGCTGAATCCCGAATGTGCTGAGGCCGACTCCTGCCCCTGTGCACCGAGAGAGAACAGACCCATCCCCACCTTTCCAGGCTGCCTCTTCTCTGCCCACACACCTGGTTTGCTCATCTTGCTCGAGAGACAAGAGGAGGCATTTTACAGTGGGGAGGTTTAGGCTCCAGTTCAGGTCTAGCTGAGTGAAGAGATGGTGCTAAACATAGCTCAGAATCACGTAAATGGGCAGTTTGATGTGTGGGAGAGAATGAGAACAACACATGGGGCAGCAAAGGAAGGAAGGGCTGGCTCTTAGGAGGAGCCCAAGGGACACTTACTCTTCAGAGGGTTTATCCAAGCAGGTGGTGGTGGGTGTCTCAAAGGCAGAGGGTAAAGGTGCCTCTGAAGGAGCTGTTGGGTTCCCCGTGAGAAAGGAGCAGCCCCTTTGTGCTGCTGTTCCCCGGGATGAATGATACCAGAGGGGAGCACAAAGGGAGCTCTGCCCCTGGAGCAGGCAGAGGTGTCAGGAGGAGCCTGGTGGTGGGCAGCTGCTCTCGGAGAAGCTCTTGTGCCTATTCTGCCATTTTAAGGGGGTGAGATTGTGGCTGATGCCTTCAAAACGAAGGAGGGTTAGAGCAGAAGAGAGAACACGTGTTTGGAATGCTCCCAAAGTGTAACATATTGCACATGTATTATGTAGGCTCGGGAAATGATGTTTAAAGTAGCTGAGCCCACAGGCTACTTGGACAAAGCAAATATCAAGACCATTAAGTTCTCCTCTTGCTAAGCTTGACTTGTCCTTGTTATTAAGGTCATTTCAGTGCGTATTTTGATAACTGTGAGGTTTCTGTGTAACAACTTTGTGCTTGAAAATTTTTTAAAATCAGTTGGAAAACATTTGGCCAGATTTTTGTCAAGCTGTCAGTGAGGGCTTTGTTACATGCAGGAGTGATAGAGAAACACTTTTGAAAGTAATCTTTCTTCTTTTTCACTCTTAGGCTGACAAATCAGGAGAAGCAGCTTTTCTGTCATGCAGGTCAAGCAGAGAAAGGGAGTAGTTCTCAGAGGGACTGCAGGTGTGATGCTGGGCTGGCGGGGGTTGAGAGCTGGTCAGTCACTGCAGGGAGTGCACAGGGAGCATCAGTTCCATGTGTTTTTATAAGCCTGTTCCAATGTCAAACCCTGTCCTAAAAATGTGCTAAAATTGCCTGAGGGTATTGACCACTTAAGATGATCCCAGGGCCAAGGGAAGTTCAAGATTTCTGCTCATAGAAACTCAGCATTTCAAAAGGGGATGTTGGGAGAGGTGGGGTAAAACAACTTCCACATGGAATACAGGCTCGTAGGTAACAAGAACGCATTAAAAGATGGTGAGGTGTGCAAGGCACTGCTGCTGCCTAAACCCTCTGTGTATTTATACCAGCCTGTAGCAAATCCTTCCTCTCCCTTTGTAACTAATTGCTTGCTTTAATCTCTTTCCAACTAGTGGGAGTTAATGTTGGCAATGTTAAGATGGTGTGGATGGACATCCTAAGGCCAGATGGAAGGATACCCGGGGGGAGGGCTGGGGAGAAGCTGCCCATGAGCTCAGAGCAGGGAGCAGCAGCTCGGCTGCCCTCACCTCAGAGCAGGCATCCTGAGCTGGCTGCCCTGTTATCTCAGCTCTCCTGCCCAACTCAGAGTGTTTTATCAGATTTAGCCTGGTTCTGTTCCTCTGAACTCCTGAAGTTGGGACAAGAAAAGAAAGTGGAAGGCAAGGAAATTCTGGACATCCCCAGCCATCTGCACAGAGAGGCAGAGGATGTCTCTTCTGTATCCGTTTTGGAAGGGCAAAGTGTCAAAATTACACACGAGAGTGATAAATGTGACACTGTCAAAATCAAATGTAGTTAAAGCAGCTTCTAAGTAAGCCAGGAGCAGTAGTGAGTCAGCAGAGAGGGGGTATAAAAGCCAGAGCTGATGCAGCAGCTGCAGCTGGGGGGGCCACCAGGGAAGAAGGGAGTGGAGAGGCTCTGGGATGTACCAGGATCCACATGTGTTTTGAGAAGCTGTCAGAGAGAAGAGAACCAGAACTGGTAATTACAAGGTGCTCTGCAGATGCTTAGTCTAGAGTTAAATGGTTGGTTTTCATAGGTTCTCCCTTAGATGAAGAAAAAGCCAGAAATGGTGACTCAGCTGTGCTTCAGTGGCAGGGGAAGCTTGTGCAGGTGTATGGACACTTCACCTGCACTGGAGCAAGCACTGCTGTTGCTTGTGCATCTGTATTCCCAGCACTCTGGAGGGAGAGCTCACAGTAATCAAACCTTTAATTTAACAGAGTTTTAAAACAAAGTCTGTGTTAATTGTCTCTGTGTGGTGTTTTTGGGAGATACAGAAGCAGGGGAGCAGTGCCTGCATGCTGCAGGTCGGTGGTGTGCATGGAAGTGGCATGGTCACAGCTGACAATTCAGAAAGATTAAGGGCAAAATAATGTTCTGATGTGCTTTTGCAATTGAAGATTATCTGGTTATAAAGTCATGAGATGTTTATTTGTGGGGAGGTTTGTGTATGTAATTGCTTCCTTGTACACCTTGTACATCTGCAGCCATGTATTTTTTAAATGAATGGTAGAAAGCAGGAGCTGACAGGTTTAATTTTTAATTCCTCTCTACTCTCCCACTCCTGCAGGGCTGTGCCCACTGACATGCTCCCCTCTGCTGTCCCCACTTGCCAGAATGATGCAGTGCTTCTTGTGCTTCCATTTAGTCTTTGTTTTCAGCCCTTGGTTTAGGTATAAATCCATGGCTTTATTTGGAACAGTCCCCATGTCCCCCCTGCTCTCCCTGTCCTCAGATTGGGTGGCCGTGGCATGGTGAGGGTTGCTGGTGGCTCATTCCATCCTTCTGTCTCCTGTGTGTTCTGCTCAAGTCTGAATTTCAGGTGGGCGGGCAGTTCATTACTCTTTCTGCAGCATTTATGCAGATTGCGGTCTGAGCTTATTTTAGAAGAGCAAAAATCAGGAGCAATTAGCAATCTGCTCAGGAAGGAGCTAGGAAAGAGGCAGACACCAGCTCTGTGGCATGCAAAGGACTGGGCTCTTTGCTGAGCTTGGCCAGCGTTGTCCCTGTGGTAGCCCATGGGCTTGTACATCAGTGTGGCCTTAGGGTAAGCACTCCTGCTGCCACTGCAGGTGAATAATGCAGGAGTTCCTGGTGTATTGTAGGTGCAAGGGGCAGTCTCTCGGGCTCAGGTGAACGCAGGGGAATGTGGCAGCAGTGCTGTACAGGAGAGGCAGATGTGTCCATAGCCCAGGGTTCAAGCATGGCTACCAAACCCCACCAGGGGCACAGGCTGCCCCAGCACATCCCACGGTGCCTCCTCACCCAGAGCCCGTGGGCAGCTGAGGTGGGTCAGGCCGTGGCACATGCCAGCTGACCCTGTTGGGGAGATCTGAACAAGGGTTAGGTCTGTAACAGTAACAGTTCACACAAATAAACAAATGCTAGTCTTTATTTGCTCCCCCCGCCAGGACGATGCATCACTTCATTTAAGTGACCGTTGTTAACCTGGCTGGGATCTCAGCCAAGCTGCAAGCCCCATACTTTTGCCTTTTATGAAGGGATGTGAATTCAGAGAATTGGAGAGCTCTGCACATCAGAGTGGGAGCAGAAGAGAAAGAGGGGATTTTTTAAAGCAAACAGTGCTTTGACAGAAGGAATGCTGGAATGTTTACATCTCTATCTTCTCTTCTGTACGCATGTGACACAAGGCAAGCATGGCAGGAGAGTCCTGCAGGAGCAGTGCTGCAGCAGCTCTGCTCTGCATACCAAGGAAATCAAGTGAAATATTTGAGGGATTATTTTCTGGAAGTGATGGACACCTGCAGTGACAGCTGATTTTAGCCAGAGCTGTAGCTGCAGGAGCCCTTTCTGTCCTGATAGCGCTTCAGGAAAAGCTGTACACACTGGTGCATATGGATTGCATTTGTCTGCTGGCTTGCTTCCCCTGGAGCTGCCCAAGTACCTTTAATGCCCTTTCTTATTTCTGGGTGGGAAATTAACACTCCTGTACTACACCAGGCTATTTCTGTGTTTTCTTCGGTGTTGTTTATCTATAACCATCTGGTTCTGCACCCACTAATAAATGGGATGCTGGGGAAGGTGGTGAGAGCAGACAATATGCTTTATGCTGATTTACCCTTCTTTAGAAGGCAGGAGCACAATCACTTTGTACTGAAGAAATGAAGCAAGCGAGGGCGATAATCTCTGCTTTGTGGGTGGCAGCTGCACAACCCAGTGATCCCAATGTAGAACATATTATTAGCCTCAAGCTAAGCTGTCTGCAGTCTGGAACTTGCTCCAGGTCTATAGTAAATGAGGAATTCATGAGGAGGTTGTGAAGTATTGGGCTGGATCCTGTCTGGTATGGAAAGCCCTTTGGAGACAGTCTCCCCACAGCTGCTGGATTCTCCATTGCATGTCTGTTACCTTCTGAATATCCATGTGGTCCTTCTGCACTGCAGCAGTGAGGTTCTGCAGGTCTTTATTCACCCTGAAACACCCCAAGACCACTGGTGCTGCCTGAGGCTGCGTTTGCAGCCATTGGGGAAGGCTGTGCTGGTTCTTGAGAAGGTGAAATTCCTCCCTACGTTTATGCTTCCTGTCTGCAAGTTCCAGGCTGGCTGGATCCCGTGACAGATGATGTACTTTCATTGGTCACGGCACAGCTTTCCCTTGCTATTCACATATTGTGCTTTTTCTGGAAAGGAGGAGTGAAGAGCAGTGTCAGCCTTGGGCTGACATTTTGCTGATCTCTGAGGCAGAGGCTCTGAAGGAAGCAGCACTGTTGATTGATTCCCTGGCAGCAGCTGAGGCTTTCCTGGTCAGTGCTGATGAAGGCAATGAGCAGAGCATCTGCACTTGCCTTTGGCCAGGTCCTTCCTGCTGAAATTGAAAAAGCACAGTAGAGATCGTTAGCCAAGAGGACATGGAAGAACAGCATTTCTGGGTGATGAGGACATGCTCCAAAGGAAGCATGATCAGGCTCCAGGAGCGCTCAGGAGGTTTTGGTCTGGAGGCACAGCAGGGAACTGGATCAGACCCTGGAGGTGCCCAGGAGGTTTTGGTCAGAGGCACAGCGTGAAGCTGGCCGTGCCAGGTACAGGTCTCAGGGAGCCAGTTGCCTGTGATATTTTTAGGAACATTAAATCAAACAAATAAAAGAAATTGGGCAACTGCTACTGTTGGACTTGCCGATTCCTACAGGTTCCTCAGTTTGAGTCTACTGCTTTGGAATTTGTTTTTCTTGTCGTTTTCTGTGTCCCTTCAGACTGGAGCAGTTTGGCCTTGAAACGAAGTTCAGGCCCATCTCCACTGCAGAAAGGCACAGTGGGAAAGAGCAATGGCAGAGATGCCCAAGGAAAGACTTGTTTTATCCCATCTGTAAAATTAGGTTGTAATCCATCCCTCTTTCCTGAAGATGTTGAGGCTTATAGGATACTTTGAGTTATGAGAGAAAAAGTTCTTAAAAGGAATTATCCTGTATTTTTAATGCATGTAATGTATTACTCTGGAAGAGAATTGGTTCAGTGGATCCATGAATACACAGATTTTTCAGGCCAGAAGGCACTGCTGGGTAATCTGATCTGACTTGTGTGTACAATATTTGATCCTGTTAGGGCTGTACAGAGGTGGGGAACTTGCACAGATACAAGGGGCTGGCTCTAGGAACTGTCTGCAAAACTCCGCTCTCTTAATGATCTGTGAAATCTTTCCATGCCCGGATTAAGGAATGTGAGGTGCTGAAGTGAACCGTTTAATGATCTTCTCCTTTATTCCATCTCAGTGGCTCAGGGCAGGATTCACATTCTTGTTCAGCTCTTTCTTTTCCAGTTTGAATACATTCTCCTTTGCATCTTAATAGCCCCAAGCCCAGAGCTCCGGTTACATCATTTCAGGGCTTTCAGCTCCTGAAAGCCTTTCTCCAGCCGATCCCGGTGCCTCCCATGTGGGCAGATGAGGGATCTGGAGCTCATGCCGGCTGTGCAGGAGGGCAGTCAGAAGAGCTGTTTTCTCTGGGGAAAAAGCCACCATCTGTTTTTGTGAAGTTTCCTTTGCTCTTCTTAAATCATGAACAAATACAAGAGATCTGTTTGGTTCTTTCTTTTTAATGCTTTTTTGCATCCCTTGTATTCCTAACAGGCAAAACCAGAGGAGACACAAACTCAGCAAAAGCAGCTGTTCCACCTTCTCCCTTCTCTTCCTGTTCCGTGGGAAGCAGCTGGGGACAGAGCTCACTTGGGCAGAAATGCTGGCTGTGGGGCACAAGGGGTTCCCCAAAAGACACAGGCAGCGAGCAGGGGATTGCCAGGAATCTTGGAATGCCAGAGTTTTGGGGCAGACCTCTTTAAAGTTTGGCTTCTTTAATGTAACACCAAAAACCCCAAAACAAACAAACCCAAATTCAAACCCAAACAACAAAGCCAACCCCAACCTCTTCCAAGTCTTTTTTAATGAGCATTTCTGGGGTCTCACTCCACCTTCAGTCCTGTAAATTCTCCTTCCCATTGATCAGCATGATCAGTGCAGGGCCACATAGCCAGACAACAGGGTGCAGGGACAATAAATGAGATTTACTCCCTCGGTGCTGCTCGCAGTCAGACAAAAGTGGCAGCAGATGTGACCAGTTCAGGCTGTGAATTACAAGTGGACAAGTCTCTGTTCCCAAGGAAACGTGGAGGTGCCAGGGGCTGTGGGAAAAGAAGCAGGAGGATGCTGCAGCCCAGGCCAGGGGCTTCCCCCACGCCAGCCCTCTCGCTGGGCTGGGGTCAGTGTCCCTGTGCAGGGTCCCAGGCCAGGGTCCCTGCCAGGGTGGGCTGGGCACAGACCTCTCTGCTGACATGAGCCTTGAGCCGAAGCAGGCAAGGACTGAGTGAAGCACAGAGCTGGAGTGGCTCTGGAACTCTCAGTGCTGGAGGACACAGTGTGGGGCTGTGCTGTGCCTGTGCTTGCCGTGCTCCTGTGCCCTGCACCTTGCAGGCAGGGGCTGTACCTGTGCCAGGGGCCATGGAGAGATCCAGGCTGGGGCACTGCCAGCAGGGCCTGCTGTGCTCTGTGCCAGGAGGAGAAAACATGAAAATATGCACTTCTGCTGCCTAAATTTAGCCCCCAAAGCTTGTCTGGTCCCAGTGGTGGCTCCTGTGGTAAACCACAGCTCCAAAGCGAGGATCAGCCCCATCTCCAGCGTCTGACAAGGATGTGGGTCAATACCTGCTACCAGACTCCAGCTCTGCTCATGCCTCTCTTCACAGAGAGAGGCAGGGAAAAGAACCACTTTGGGTCAGTCTGGCTCATTTCTGTGAGTGGTGCAGAGTGAAACAAACCAGCTCCCATGCCGAGTGAGGATTTCTTCTGCAAGCAGGTTTGCCTTCTCCTTAGTCTCAGAGAGGAGGGACTGTGGCATCTCTGGACAGTATTGTCCAGGAGATGAGAGAGAACCTGGAGAGGCAGCTGCCCAGCTGTTCCCAGAGCCAGGGAAGCTGTGGTTGGCATTGGTGCCTGGTCTGGGCACCCTCTGGCCAGCTCTCTCTTCCCATCTGGCACACATGATGTGTGGTTTGAAGTGCTGTTTCTGTTCTTAAATTGAACATAATTGCAACACACCATTATATCTGTTCTCACTCTTGATCTGTGGGAAGTTTGGCCTTGAGGCTCAGCCGAAGTTAACAATAACCACTGTTTGGATTCCTTTGGTTGGTTTTTTGGTTCCTTGTGTCCCAGGAGCTCGGGCTGTCATGCAGGCAGTGCTGCCTATGGAAGGTAACTGGGTGCTCTGCTTCACCCAAAACACTTGTTCCCTGCTGCCTCCTCACAAGGCAGGCTGGCTGCTCTCAGATCTGCATTCAGAGACAGTTTTTAAGGGAAATCCGCTGTCAGTAGCTCCTGTGGATTTGGAGTATCAAAGTATATGACAAATGCCACTGCCTTGGCAGCAGCAGCGGCCACCATCGTGTGCAAGGACAGGAGAGGGAAGGGGACCGTGTGAGGAACAGCGTGTGGGATCTGCTGTTGCTGTGCCTCTCGGTGGCAGAGCTTTGCCACCTTGTTCTTGTGCTTGCTAAGATTATTATTAATCATTTCAAGGCTTCATTGTCACCATATCAGCTATGATATTTGTTCTTGGACATTGAGGGGCTGTTCTCATCTTCCTCTGCCCTTTGCATTAAATGAGGGGCTGCTCCAGGGCAGGGGTTTCCCAGGAGAGAAGAAGTCACTGGGTTCAAGATACGATATCTTACACTTTCACTTCCCTTCTGAGTGATTGCAGATGAAGTTGTTGCCTCACAGCCCAGCAAGTCGCAGTGTGGGGGCTTGGTGTGGGTACGAGGGAAAACTGGGGCTGTGCACACGAAGTGCTGCAGCACGGGCTGGGGATTACAGACACACATGAAAAAACCTGAAAAATGCCAGTGCCGCAGGAGTTGTTTTCATACTGGAGAGAAGTGTTTTCCTTTTTTTTTTTTTTTTTTAACCGGGAATACTCATTTCAGATAAAAGACTTGTCTTGTTCTTTGTTTTACGAGCAGCTGTATCTCTTGTCTTTGTCTAGGCAGTGATGTTACTAATGGCACGGAAGGAAGGAGAGGGGAGGCTTGGGCAGCTTTGGGCTGTTTGCTTTCACTGCAGGTCCCCTCTGGCGGCTCCACAGGATGGAGACACCCCTGGCATTTCTGTCTGTGGATGCTCCAGGCTGTGGGCCCTGCAGCTCCTTGGCTGCTCAGGCTCAGTACTGTCGCTGCTGGGACCCGACAGAGCCTCTCCTGGCTGCAGCCCTCGCAAGAAGGTGGATGGTGCTCTGGGACCCATCCCTGGCATCCCTGTGCTGCTGCTCCCAGCCCCTGCGGGCGTTGGGAGCTGCTGTGTAGGGAGACCAGTGCCAGAGGTGCCAGCAGCGGGAGCATCCCACGGACACGCCTGGGCTCTCAAAACTGCCCTGCCCGTGTCCCCTGCCTGTGTCCCCTGCCCGGGACTGAGCCTGGCTCCTCGGCATGGCACAGAGAGCCCGGCCACTCCTGGGGCTGTGCTGGCATCACCTGCCCCAGCTGGGCTTTTCCTGCTGGAACAGCTGGCTGGTGTTTCATAATGGATCCAGGCTCGAGTTGCGTTAGCTCTGTGTGCGTGAGAGCTCTCCCAGGGGAAACGGTGTGTGCTGGTGAAACATGGGATGAAGCTCTGGAAAATACATCTGAGGTGTTTCTGTTATGAAGAGGGCTGGACTTCTAGGGAAGGCAGCACAGGGATACTCTGAAGAGGGCATAAAAACAATTGAGAGTCAAATGGCCTTGTTAGTGTATTCTGTATTTGTGTAAGAGTTGGATCCTCCCTGAGTCCAGCTTGCTGTGCTATATTTGCAATGAACTATTGGGTCTCATCCCAGTTGTGAGAAAATAATGGCTTTTGTTGCCAAGCATATTTTCTCACTTGTCACAAATCAGTGGGGTGAAGCATATGTTAGAGGAGGGGCTGTCTCAGGCTGCCCGGCAGGAGGATCCATGACAACACTGTTGTCCTGGATGGATAATTCAGATAATTCAGCATCGTGGAGCAGCCACCCCGGCCCAGCCAGGGATGGGTGGGCTGCAGCGGGAGCCCTGTGCTGGGCACTTGGCAGCGGGGCTTTGTCCTGCTCCCAGCCGGGATGGGTGGGCTGCACCGGGAGCCCTGTGCTGGGCACTTGGCAGCGGGGCTTTGTCCTGCTCCCCGCCGGCAGGGGAGCAGCAGAGGCTCCGGCAGCTTTGTCCCAGCCCGTTGCTAGAGAAACCTCTGCTTTTGTCTGTCCCTGTCTGAGCAGCCAGAGCGTGGCTCTGGCCTGGCGGGACTGGGAGGGGTGTTGTGCCAAAACCGACATCTCCTGGAGGAGGAGGAGGAGGAGGCGGCGGGCGCTGCGGGGCGCCGCTGCTGGGGCAGGGCCGTGCCGGCTGCAGCAGCACCGTCCCCACGGCGGCAGGCTCCCCCGTGCTGGGGCTCCCCTGGCCTCTCCTGTGTCACTTTAGGCTCCAGCCTTTGCAAGTCTTCGCTACCCAGGATTTTCCACTGCCTGCTTTTCACCAGTGTTTGCCTGTGTAGAGTTGGGTTTATTTGATAACCCATCCTGAACTTCCCATGTGTTGCCTGTCCACGAACTCTGCAGGATATCCTGCTGTCCTGCTGGGGCTGGCTTCCATGGTGGCTGATGCCAGTTGGGGAGCCAAGGTAAAGTTTTGGGTTTGGTGCTGAAGAGAAGATTATCTAACATGGAAAGCATAATTGGCAGTTGGTTGAAGGTTGGAATTCCAGGCCTGTGGATCCCCCCACAATGGACAGGATGGATGTAGCAAGGCTGCAAGCAGTGCAGGAGCTGTCAGAGCTGACCCTGGGAGTGCTGAGCGATGTCCTTCTCTCTGCTACCACATCTGTCGTTGCATTGGTGATGCCAGCAGCTTTGCATTTTGCTTTCTACACAAACCCTTCCCATTTAGCATACAGCAGCAGCCCCTGGGGTCAGTGCCCCTCCCCACTGTTGATGTGATGGCTTGTCACTGGATGGCTTTAGGGTCACGGCTGGCAGCTCCCTGTGCCCACAGAGCCTGTCCTTTGCCTCTGTGTGCTGGCCTGGCACTGACCTGGCTGAACTCCTGCAAGGAAACTTAGAAGTATCAAATTAACATGTTGCAGGCATAGGAGAAATAAAAAAATTCTGTTGACAAAGGTCAAAGTGTGCCAGG
The DNA here is from genome assembly GCA_013399945.1 of Ploceus nigricollis. NCBI lineage: Eukaryota > Metazoa > Chordata > Aves > Passeriformes > Ploceidae > Ploceus > Ploceus nigricollis. Next base: position 262,032 of record VXBC01003182.1, on the reverse strand, counting down.
GACAGAGAGAGCTGGACTCCAGCAAACTGGGAACAGAGAGAATAAAGACTGAGACAGAGAGAATAAAGACTGATACCAGTTGTTGTGAGACTTTGTTTGCAATTTAGCATCCTTTCCTGCATTCTTTTAGCAGAGAATGTAACTTTTAAAGGTATCTCTAGCATTCTCAGTAGAGTGGGATTGTCCTTCATTTTGGAGTTTCTACAGCTTGTGGTGAGTGAGGGCTGATGTCTGTATGTGTGCAGCAGATGCCCAGAATCCCAGGGACACCCCTGTCTGGGCAGAGGCAGCAGTTGTGCTGAGCATCCCTGCTCTGCCTTACCTGTCCTCCTCTGCCCGGGGCCTTGGCTTCTCACCAGTGTCAGGTGGGCAAAGTGAGAAAAACAGACCTACTTACAAACCTTAGGGAAAGGCAAAGGACATCTTGTGTGTTATGGATTGCTTATACAGCTATGAGGAGCATTGGAGAGGCTGTTTCTGTAGGTAGACTGAAATGGCCACAAGTGCCATGGCTGGTCTGGGCACTGTCATGAGGGGAGGAAAGTGAAGGGTCTCAAGGTGAGCACATGCAGGAGCTGCCTCACCTCAGCTGTGCCTGCCTGCCTTCTGCCAGGGCTGTGTGGTGGTGGGGAGCTGGGGGCTGCTCTCCCCTGTCCCCGAGGGCTCTGGGAACAGGGAGGCAGCACATGGACCCGTTCCATCAGCTGACCCCTGCCATTCCAACTCCTCTGATCCCTCCGCCGTGCAGCTGCCCCCCACAGCCAGCTCAGCTCAATTGTTCTCAGTTTGAATAGATTTTCCTATGGTCTAGTCTCATTTTTCCTCTCCCTTCATTTCTGCACCTGCCCGGGCAGAGCTCAGCTGCTGCTCCGAGAAGAGCAAGCAGCTCCTGCACAGGTGTCCTGGCCAGGTGCACTTCACCGAGCTGCAGAAACCCTACCTGGGGTTGGGAAGAGTTGGGGAGGTACATTTCCATCACATCCTGTGCCACAGGTGCTGTGTTGCTTCTCTTGCACACAGGGCAAGGGGTCTGGCTGTGCCCATGAGCAGCGCTCCCTTCCCCACTGCCTGCCTGTCTTCCTGGGATCAGAATCCCCCGTGTGGGGGATTTGCAGCCGAGGTGGTGGGTTCTGGCAGTGCCAGCACTGGAGAGCAGCTCTGTCTGCTGTTCTTGCAGTGCCTGTTCCCTGCAGGACGCAGCAGGGACCCAGGTGCTGCAGGAGACACCAGCTGCCCAAGGAATCCCATCCCCATGCTCCACGTGCACCTCCAGGCACTGCTGAGCCCACTCTGGGAAAGGTCGCAGGGGCTGCAGTGCGTCTGTCCCGGTGTCTGAAGGTCCTCAGGGGAAAGCAAATGAACATGGAACAGATGAAACCTTTGGTGGTTTTGAGCTGGGATTTGGAGGGTGTGAAAGACTTTTTAAGCTTTTGAGCCAAAGCCAGGTTGGATTTGTTGTTAAACCCGGCAGTGCAGGGGGATGGGGTGAGAGAAGGGTGGATGGCAATGCCAGCTTCCTTAAGGTCAGTGCTGGCCATCTTGAAGGTATTCACATGGACATTTATCAAGAAATAAAACCTTAGTTTATATGAGAATAGTGTGTGATTTCAGGTAGTACCAGATAGATAGAAGTATGGTTTTCTGGTTTCAAAAGGCAATTGAAAGCTCTGAGGTTGGTCTCAGTGTTGTAAGACCATTTGTTTTGACAAAGAATAAGGTTTAATGTGAGGCTGGTCGATGGCACTGTTCTGCTCTCTCTTGGGAAGCAGATTGTTTGGCCTTATTGAGCCTTGAATTCACCCCAGGGCTTGGAGGGAGCTCCAGCAGAGCTGTGCTGTTTGCTCTGGGACAGGGGAGGAGAACCTTCCCGGCCAGTGTCTGTAGCTGATGTCTTTTTTCCTTCTCCTCTCCTGTGTGCCTGCAGAAATCCGAACGCAGCTGGTGGAGCAGTTCAAATGCCTGGAGCAGCAGTCGGAGTCGCGCCTGCAGCTGCTGCAGGACCTGCAGGAGTTCTTCCGCAGGAAGGCCGAGATCGAGCTGGAGTACTCCCGCAGCCTGGAGAAGCTGGCTGAGCGCTTCTCCTCCAAGATCCGCAGCTCCAGGGAGCACCAGTTCAAGTAAGTGGGCGTTCCCAGGGGCAGACTGGTGCACAGCGATGGGCAGAGGCTGCTGTGGGCACTGGAGGTTGGTCTGTAGCGTCACAGTCCTGAAGCAGAGTAAAGTCCATCACATCTCGTCTGTCTCATCCCTCTGTGGGGCTCACAGAAGGAACTGGACGTCTGTCTTTGCAAGACTTCCACCACAGCATCACTGACCTGTGCTGCATGAATTGCACATACTGTGCACTTCTTGGGCAATACAATAGAAATAGGAACTGGGGACTAGGAAGGAGTCAAACCCCTTGATTTTTCGAAGGGTCTTGAATTCAGCCACTGATTTGATTGTGCAAATAGTGGTGGGCCTGGTCTATAGCCCTGGTTTTTGTGTGTAGCCCAGTCATCAGCTGTCCAGGTGCTGTGTGTTTCATGCAGGCTCACTGGCAGGCTCAGGGTTGGAAGCAGTTTCTGGAAATGGAGTTTACTGCACTTTATTTGCAATGAACTATGTGCTTTTTCTGTGCTTAGCTGTATGGTGTTGGAGGGAGGCAGATCCTTAGTGGAAATATTGTGAAACAAAGCTTTGAAGTAGGAAATATGAACTGAGTCCTGGGATTGTGTGAGAATCAAACCAGTGATGCAATTGTGAAATCCATGAATATGTAAATACGTGTTTTCAAAAGCAGCTTCTTTTCAGTTTAACCACACTTGTGAGCTTGGCTAAACCAGAGAATATCTGAAAAAAATAGAAAGAGAAACAACCTTGACTCAGAATTTCATTTTGGAGGTGGCTGCTCTGTGGTGAGGATACTGGCTTACCATTCTGCTGGCCGGTGACCTCAAGGCCCTGTGGAGGCCACTGCCCATTGCAGCTGGGGGCTGGTCCCTGCTCCCTGTGTGTGTGCCAGGCCAGAGGTGTCTGGCTGGGCTCTGCAGGGCCCGCTTGGTGCTCGTGCTGGGGGTTGGCAGCTGCTGGGGTTGTTGTGTCCCCTGCCACAACCGGCTCTCCTGGCAGTGTCGGGGGCACGGGGTCTCGCTGGGCAGCACGAGCAGTGCAGGATCTGTGCCTGGCAGGATGTGTGACCTGGTCCCTGGCAGGGGCTGTCTCCAGCAGGATGTGTGCCCTGTGCCCAGCAGGGGCTGTGCCCAGCACAGTCTGTGCCCTGGGACCATGTGGCGGCACTGGCAGCATGGAGCCAGGTGCTGGTCCTGGCCGCTCTCCTTGCAGCACCTGAGCCCGAGCTCTCCACCTTTGCCTCCCTGGGCCACAGTGTTTGTTCCTGTCTCTTCTTCTGCCAGCAGTATCTGTGAAAGTCTCTCAGCTGGAATTGTGCCCTTTGTTCCAGATGAAACTCGTGTCGTTCAGTTCAGTGGCCAAAGACTGCAGCTGCTGTTCAGTGCCTTTCACAGAGAGCCTGGGCTTTGCCTGCTTGCTGCCCTTCTCCTCACCAGCCCCAGGCTCTTCACAGTCTGTTTCTTCCTCTAACCTCTGATGATTTTTTTCCTGTTTCAGCTGCAAGAACAGTGATTTTTGCTGTTACATTACTAAATCCTATTTATTCCATATTACTAAATCCCATTTAATCTGTTTACTCGGTCTCTCTGGTGTGAGGCTTTACTGCTGTCTTATGCCAAGCTCTGCTGATGATGAGTTGCTATTCAGATCCTCTCTGTCCTTTTGGCATCTGGCTGTTGCGTGTTGGTTGTGTGGTGCTGGGTGCTGCACTGTGCACCAAGGAATTGAAGGAACTGGCCAGTAAGGAGCTCTGGTTCAGAGATGGAGCCCACAGAGGTTCAGGGCGTGTCTGGCCTCACCCATTAGCTCAGAGCAGTATTAGGACTTTGCATTGCTTACAATTCTAGAAGCTGCTGCTGTGTCCACAGGTGACGAGTGGTCCTCCACTGTTCTAAAGGACCTGGGCACAAGTGCTGGTGTTGGTGGTGTTAATTGGCTCAGCTTGATTTCAGTGCTCTCTCCTGCTGAGTCCTCACTGTCTATTCCATGTCCAGAGGCTCCCTTAATATATTTTTATCTTCCAGACTGCCCTGTACCTGCCCTTACCAGGCTGATCCGCACCACTTGCCCAGCTGCTCATGTGTGTCATTACTCTGATGAGGCTGTGACGCTCAAGATTCGCGGTCCCTTCAGTGCTCCTTTGTCCCCGTGTAGCCGTGTGCTGTGCCCAGCCCTGGCTCTGGCGGTCGCCGTGGCTCACGGGGGCTCCAGGGCCACGCACTTGTCCCACTGTCTGGATGCAGTTGTTCTGTCTGGGTGTGCATGCACAGGGGTCTGCAGTCTCCACGCTGTCCCCTGCAGCATACCTGAGTGTGTTCATGTTGTGCACAGACACTCTGAGGTAATGCAGAACCCTTTCATGAGCACGTTTTAGTGGAGTAAAACCAGCACAGTGTATTGGGTGGCACAGGGAGTGACAGCCGTATTCATACTGCGAGTGGAAAGAGCGAGCAAAACTCTCTCCCTTTCCAGGGATGTATCTTCTCCTGTGCCATCTTCCAGAGCACCCACTTTGGGAAGGGGCTGGCTGGGGGTCTGGTGTGGTACAGGTGCTTGTGTGCCACTGGACATCCCTGCTGGCACAGCTGGAGGAAGAGATCACGCCCCGACTCCCAGTGACTGTGGGCGCAGGAGGGAGGGGATGTGCTGGCAGCGTTCATTTGAAAATGTGTGCCTTCTTGACATGTGCACCTGACCTTTTTGATTTTTCTTTTCCACAATTCTCTAGGAAAGATCAGCACCTCCTGTCCCCTGTGAACTGCTGGTACCTGGTTCTGACGCAGACCCGTCGGGAGAGCCGAGACCACGCCACCCTGAACGACATCTTCATGAACAATGTCATCGTCCGGCTCTCGCAGATCAGTGAGGATGTCATCAGGCTCTTCAAAAAGGTAACCTGGGCAGCCTTGCTTCATGAGCGTCCATCCTGGCATTAGTCTAAAATAGAATTGTCATAAATGTTGCAGAACAAGTCTTGCAAGGGACTGTCATCAAAAGTCTTTCCAGGCAGTATTTATCCTGGAGTTTTAAAGAAACTGAGATCTAGACCTGTCAAGTCTAGAGTGTGAGGTGTGACCTGGTGCTCAGAGTGTCAGTGCCAGAGAAATGAGACGTGGAAATAGGCTGACTTTTTTTTCAAGGCTCTTTGGAGGGCTTCAGAGAACAGGTCAGAACAGGCTTGTTGGGTGGAACCTTGCTCAGGAGCAGGATGACAGCTATGAGGCAGGTACAAGAAAGGAGTCACTGTGCTTCCTGAAGGCAAGAGTCATGCCTCAGAAGTTCAGTGGAGGTATTTCCAGGAGCCAGAGATCATGTCACTAGCTGGTTGTAGGGCCTTCACTGGAAAAGGGCCTTAGCTGAAATTCTTGAAGAGCTCTTGAAGACTAGAGAGGGGTTGTTTTCTGGATTAATGATTAGTTAAAAAGCAGGAAAAAAGGGAAGGAGAGTTCCAGTGCAGTTCCTAATAAATTATTTGGAAAAAGCCTGAACAGTAAGATGACAAAATCTGCTGATGATACAGAATTATTAATGATAACCAAATTAAAGAGGAGCATCAGAGACTTCTGAGAATCACACAGTCAGGTGGACCAGAACTGTTCATTGAAGGTGAGGAGTGTGGTAAGAGCACAAAGAGTCCCAGCAGAGCGTAGGCTCTGTGGCCTTGTTTTCATCAGGGACAGCTGGGGACTGTAGTGAGGGAGCAGGGTGAGCCACAGGGCACCTGCCTCTCCAACAGGAGAAGGCTCATAATCAGGGCTTATCTTGAAATTTCAGCCTGACTGGAGAATAAATTTCATGTGATATTTTTATGACCAGTTTCCTCTAGTTTATAGATCTGACCTAGAAATTAAACTGCAAGGTCGGGTTTATGTTGGCTGATTTGATATGGGATATCATCCCTTTTCCTGTTCTCCTGCCCTCCAGAAATGGAGATACTTGATAGATGTTGGTTAGTCCAGTTCTGTCTCAAAATATTCCTCCCCTTTGCATTTTGCTCTGAACTGGTTTTTGGGATTTATATTTAAACTATGCTTCTGCTTTCCCTGTCCATGTCTGTGGATGGTGTGTCTTGTTTGGAAATACAGGACAAATTCAGCCAGCTTGCAAACAAGGACATATATTGAGTGTTTTGAGTGTTCTCCTGTTGTATGTCAATCCTCAGCCATGACAGGATGGTGAAGTATTTCATCCATTCAGCAGAATTATTTCTTTGTGTTTGGTGTTCTTCCATCTCCCCTCATTTTTAAAGTTAAATTTCAACTTCTAAGGCTCAACACTTAAATTCAATAGAAATGGTTGCTCCTTGTTTCTCCCTCCTCCATCTCCTGCCAGGAGAGCTGGCATGACTCTCTCTGCAGCCTGCCAGAGCCAGCACCTGCTTTGCACCCAGAGGAACCTTTACAGTTGTGGGCATCTGTGATTTCACTGTGTTTGTTCCTTGGACTTACCTGTCCCTGGAAATAATGTTCAGCTAAATCAGGGAAAAGACTGACTTTGTGTCAACATTTGTCTTTCACGTGGGCAGGGAGGCTGCCACTTTTGGGCATATTCGGGTTATTTTTCTCAACCTATGGCACGCCTTCTCTGAAGGGATCTGAGGCTGCACTTCCCACTTCACACAGTGCTCAGTGGGAACCTGGGGCACCTGTGTGGAAGTAGGAGCAGGCTGGTAAATGGATTTTGAAGATCCAGCCTTGCAGTGTATGAAGCTGCTCAGAGGAGGGATCTTTGACTGTGGTGTCCAGTCTGGCTTTGAGTGTGGTGGGTCAAGTGCTCCAAGCCCTCCTCCAGGGGGGCCAGGCTGTGCAAGGCTGCTGGCAGATAACCTGGCTCCAGAAGGGTTAAAGCACCCGCAGTCGTGGTTCAGCTGCTGGGTGTGCTGGAGATGGCTCTTTGATGGTAAATCAGGGTAACATTTTTCTCCAGAAATGTCACTTTGCATTCTTCCCATCTAGAGTTTATTAATGGCCTGTGACACGCTGCGGGGACATAAGGAGCCAGGAGGTTTTGTGTTTCCTGCGTTCATTATGTAAATGTAAACAGGCCCGGGGAAGGTAACCTGCCTGGAAAGAGGTGGGTGCTGAGCTGGGGTGCTGGGTCCCTCAGCTTCCCTGGCTGAGCCCGGCACAGGTGGGGTCACCATCAGTGGAGTGGGCAGTGTGGTTTGTCCCTCTCCACCAAGTGTCCTCCCCCGCTGGCCAGCAGCAGCGGTCCAGCTCGCCGCCTCTGTGTCCGGCTGGGAACCCTTCCAACCCAAGCCATTGTGGCATTCTGTGAGGAGGGCAGAAGAAAACTCAGTTGGGCAGATTTCCCTGGAGCTTGCAGTGTGAGTCACGTTCCCGGTGCAGGAGGGATGATCAAGGCGAGTGTGTTGACGTTGCTGATAGGCAGCAGTAAGTGGAGATGCTGAGATGTGTCCCTGTGGAGATCTGGCTTGCTCTGCTGTCAGGGCGAGTCTGTCACCATGAAACCTCACAGTGTGTCCTGGCACACTCAGACCCAGCGTGAGGGACCCATTGCCAGGCAGATGTTTGCTCCACTCTAACCTTCTGCTGTGGCAGAAGGAAGGACGTTTGATGCTTCTTCCAGATATGGGATACAGGAAATTGCACGTTTGAGACAGAGCATTGCTATGTCCAAAATAAGGGTGCTGGGTTATTCCCCAGTGTGGGATTTAATTATGTGCTGGGACAGTGAACTTAATTACAGCCCGTGCTGCTTTGTCCTGGATGGAGGTTGGATGAAGCAGCAGTGTCTGGACGGGAGCTCTTGTCTTTGTCTTTAGAGTAAGTGTTCTCTGTTGCCAGTCATCCGTGCTGCTGCTTCCCCGTACTTTGTCAGCATGGCAGGACTTTTAATAAATTGCTAACTTGAAGCCATTGCTGTCGCAGTGAGCAACTGTGGGTTTTAGGAGGAATGTGAGGCATAAAGGAAGCAGCTAAATTGTAGTTTGGGTTTTGTGGATGGTCCCAGGAACTGGAATGATGTTTTGGTGTTGTCTCCTGTCAGTACACAAATATAGTTTCTCTGTTGGAGAAAGGGAAGGCAGCAGGCTTGGAAGAGAGGCAAGTCCTTCAGCTGCTCGCTTGCCTGTGCTTGAAAGAGGCTCCAGCATCCTCACTCATCCTCAGTGCCCTCCTGGATGCTGGGAGACTCCCAGCGATGCCGCAGAGCCTTCGCAGCAGGTGTCGGGTCAGTGTCTGTAGGCAGCTGGCTCTTTAACTGTGCTCCCCACCTGTGGCTGCCTGTGCAGGTGTAGCTCATGGAGCAGCACACTGAGCCAGTTTGTGTTGCTCTATTTTGGAGTCTAAAACGGGGTTTGTGGCTTTGTGGCCTTGCCCTGCACCGTGCAGGAAATCCGGGGCAGAGGCAGGAGCTGCAGCTCAGCCTGGGCCACGGCTGCTGCCACCAGCCTGTCCTGTCCTCCTCCCCAGGCTTTTGGGAAGCCTTGGTTTGGGGAGTGGCCTGTGACTCGTGGTAGCAGGGATGGCTGGGGGGGTATATGTAACTCCTGCAGGCTGTGGGCTCCAAGCCCCCTGTTTGGAGACCTTGACTGTAATACCTCATATTAGAATCACAGAATGGTTTAGTTTGGAAAAGCTCTCTGAGACCATCAAGTCCAACCCTCCCCCCAGCACTGCCAAGGCCACCACTAACTCATGTCCCCAAGTGCCACATCCACGCAGCTTTTAAATTCCTCCAGGAATTAAGAAGAAATTTTTTTCCAAATACTCAACCTAAACCTCCCTGGCCCAACTCAAGGCTGTTTTCTCTTGTCCTGTCCCTTGTTCCCTGTCCCCTGACCCCCACCTGGCTGCACCCTCCTGTCAGGGAGTGTGGACAGTGAGAAGGTCCCCAAACATCTGTGGGCTGTGTCTGGGGGGATGCACATCTCTCACAGTTCTGTTGTGAATTAGCAAGCCCCAGTGAGATTTTTGAGAGCAATGATGACCATCAGTCTTGGTGGGCAGGGGACAGGGACTGGGCTCCAGTCCAGATGAGGGTTCCTGGTGGCCATGGGCCACAACTGAGCACCTTCTGGTCACTGGCATCATCCTGGCACCTTGTACCCATGGGAGTGGGACCAGTGTGCCTCAGTCGGGCCTCTGAGGCTGGGACTGTCCCAGGTACCCTGACACTAACTCATGGACACACTCTGAGTACTGACTGGGTGGGAATTTCACCCTTTAGAGTCCTTGCTTCAGGCTTTGCTTTAAGTCTAACTTCTAATAATCTAGATTAAACTTTCAAAGTAGGTAGGTTGTCCCATTGACTGGAATTAGAGGACCTTTCCGTGTCGAGGGCTTCTCTCATCACCCAGCCTGATGGAATGTTGTTTTCCCTGCCCACGTGCACAAAACTTCCTGGAGTTATTTGAGGAAATCTGGGAGAAACTGCTCAGTTTTGTTTTGGTTTGGTTTAGGGGAGGGAGGAGGGGGGTGTCTATACTTAGTTTAAACACATCTTCAAGCTATAATAAGTATTTCCTAGCCAAGAAGATTCCACGGAGAGATTTGTGGTGTAATTACAGGCAGGCAGGAAAGCAGTGTGAGCACATCCCAGCACCTCCAGCTGCTGGGTTGCAGTAGGAGTTGGTTTGATCTGCAGCCAAGCTCCAGTGCTGGGCAGCTCCCCGTGCTGTGGCCTCTCCATGAAGGGCTGTGTCCATGCTGTAGGAGGCTGGCATCTCCCTCATCCTGCCTGGCAAGGAAAGGAAAACACAGGCTGACAATGGGATTTCAGCAGACAGGAGGATGCCAGGAGTTCCTCACTGGCAGTGAGTGTCTCCTCAGCTGGCTGAACTTTGGCTGCTGCTGCTGTTGTGAAACTGAAAACTTCATTATATAACTGTGGTGTAGCTATTTTGTAATGTCCTTTTTCAGAGATGCTTTGGTTCACTCGGGTCAGAATAGTGAAAACGAGTTACTGAGGAGGAGCTGGGGGATGGGTCATGGCCAAGGGAAGCGTAAACCTGAGATGCCAGTGCTGGGAGCCCTGGTAGTCTTTGCTCTGAAATGCCAGCATTGGCTGGAAATTACAGGTCCAGCAGCAGATGTGTTTAATCACAGAGCAGCAGAGTGTTTCAGATCAAGACAGATTGATAGGTGATGCTGTGGGGCTGGAGAATGCCAATTTAGGGAACTGCCAATGTGGGGAGCACAAATGGCTGTTGGATGATGTACACCCTGCCAGTCTCCAAGTGAGTCTCTGCCAGTCCCCAAACTGGGGGACAGTGTTGTGTGTTACACCCAAATGGCTGTGGGCTGTGGGCTGGGAATGAATTTTACCAGTGGAAGGGCAAAGCAGTATTGTCTGTAATTTTAGATTCATCTGTTTTGCAGGATAAATAAGTTAAATTTTATGAAATTCCTCCTCATGGTCTCTGAAACCCAGTTTGGGTGGTCCATGGGCAAACGTCAACCTCAAATGAATACGGAGCCACTCTGCATGAGACTTTAATGTGCTATGTGTTCACGTTTATGATTCCTCTGAAATGTATTTTCATTTTAGAACTGCATGTTTTGAGCATAACAGTCTCACCTCTTCTTGTTTTTGTCTTGCAGAGCAAGGAGATTGGCCTGCAGATGCATGAGGAGCTCCTGAAAGTCACCAATGAGCTCTACACGGTGAGCAGTGAGCCCGTCCCACCATGCCCAGCCACAGCCTGGGGAGCACAGGCGTTTGTTAGAGCAAGTCTGAGGAGGCTCTGCCCTGGCCATGACCCTGTCCTGCAGCGTGGCCCATTCCTCCCCCTCACATCCTTTGGGAGAGCCTCTCTCCTCGCTGGGGTGGTGGCAGTGCTGGAGGATTTCCCAGCAGTGCGAGCCAAGCGCTGGGTCCCGGAGCCCAGCTGCTTCCCTTGAGCCTGGCTGGGGGTGTTTGGGTGTGATCCTGGCAGGTCCCTGTGTCTGTACTGCTCTCACCTGCTGGGGCTCGGGCACCACGGTACCTTTTGGCCCTGCTCGGACACTGGGTTGGTGATTTCCAGGCACCAGTGGCTCTGAGCTGGCCGTGCTTGTCTGTTGGACACCTCCCTGCTCCGGTGAGCCCGTGCCCAGGGGGGATGGCTGAGCGTGACCTTCTGCTGGGGAATGCAGAAAACTTCTGGCTCGTAGGGGCTCAGCTCTGTCTTGTGCCCTGAGGAGCACTTTGGCTGCAGAGTTGTCTGTGCCTCCCAGTGAGATCATGTGCTGTTAGTCAGGACATGGCTCTTCAAGCAGGTTTTCATAGCAGAGTAATAAAAGTCTTTGTGTTGCTTCTGCCTCTTGCCCTGTAGCAAGTGTTTTTTAAAAAATTTATTTTATTTGTGGTTTAGGAGCAACAAAACCATATAAAGACTGCCTTTTGTTGGAAAATTGAGATAATATATTTGCTTTCTTTGGTTGTATCTGTAACTGGTATATAAATAATGCTGCAGTAGGTTTATTCCTAAACAATCATTCTATTTCATCTTTTTGAAGAACAGGCCTAAACAACAGAGCATGAATGATTGTATCTGAAATTTCTGCCATAAATCTCCTCTTAACAGGTTTGTTCCTGCATTGGCTGTTGAAGGATTTGATTGTTGTGAGACCTGCAGTGTGGGTGGACAGCAGATCAGATTAAAAAGCCTTTGTGAGATTTGGGAGTGCGTTGTTGATGGTTGAATGTCACAAGCTGTGTTAGGGGTGGTGACTAATTAAGATTAATTACAGCAGCAGCATGACAGATGCAAAACAAGGAAAGACTAACAAGGGCTAGGCTGACCTGCATAGCTGTGGACCAGTGTGCTCTGAACCCAGCCACGGGACAGGGCCATCCCCGAGGGACAGCGGGGGTCAGCAGTGTGCTGAGGTCCCCAGTGCAAGCAGTGGCCAAGGAGGAGCACAGAGGGTGATTCTGCTTGTCCTCACAGGAGCTGAGGTTTCTCCCATTCGCTGCTTTGCTCCATGTGCTGAGCAGAATGGGCTTGAATGGTGAAACAAACTGGTTTGAATGGGAAACTGGGACAGCTGGAGGAGCTCTGTTTGTGTTCAGCCTTGCTGCTAAGATAACAAACTGGTTGTGTCATCCAGCCAGGAAGGAGCAGGGAAGGGACATACTTCAGAAGCATGAAGAAAAAGCCTGTGGGGCAATCAGGGTCACCTCACATCTGCTTGGTTCCAGCAGCTCCTGCTGCTCAGAGCTCTGTCCTTGAGCCCTCAGGTGAGGCGGGCCCAGCTGCCCCCCTGGCTCACAGCTGCTGGGGGTGGCTGGGGACATCTTTGGGACTGAGCTGCTGTTGGTGTGTTCTTTGCAGCACGTTGGGTGCCCACGAGCAGCACAGGAACCGTGGCTGCTGACAAAGCCAGACGTGGGGTAGGGTCCTGGCTCACAGGACACCAGGCTGCTGCTTTGTCAGAAGTGTCACTTGTCTGCTGTCAGCACAGGGAAGTCAATTTTCTTGCCTCTGGCCAGGCCTTTACCCCCAGCTCATCCGTGCCCTGGATGCTGCTTTTTAAGCCTCTCCGAGGGGAATTCTGTGCGCTGGGTGGAGATGACAATTTTTTACAGGCATTCACTGTCTCAAACTTAAGCCAAAACAACCACATTGATTTTAACTCAGCCTTGTTGCTGTTCTGATGCAAGTCACCCTGTGGAGTGTGTATGGAGAGAACCAAAGCCACACTGATTTTAATCATAATGGAAGTGGATGACTTTCATTCTGAAGTGGAGATGCTTGTGAATGGTTTTGTGCAGAAATAGTTCAGCTGTGAATTAAAACCAGCTTCGTTCCTTTGGTTCCTCCTTATGGATTCCAGCAGAGAGGTACCAGTTGGAGCTGGTAAAGGCAGAAGGCTGAGGGGACCTGAGCCTGTACCTGACACAGTCACCCCATTTCTGCTCTGGCTCCTCTGCTGGGTCAGAACCTTGGGGATGAGCTGCTGAGGAGAACAAAGCCCTTGTAGCTGGAGACTGCCAGCAGTGCCATTTACGTCCAGTATTTTGGCAACAGCCTTTATCCAGAACATGTAATTAATATGGAAAACACAACTCGTGTTGTTAAATAACTAATGAACATTGGAACATATTTTTCCTCCTTCGCTGCAGCTAATTAACTGATTTGCAGGAAGGATCCCCGGGACGCAGCTGTGGCAGTTTGTCTTTGTGTCACAGCAATGCAAGCCAGGGACAGCGTGATTTGATTGCGGGCACCGAGACGGCACGAGGGAATTGCAGATCAGGGACTGATTGCTGCAGTGCAGGTTGGCCCCGGCCAAAATTAAGGCAGATATAAACAAAAATATGCTCTGAATTTCCAAGAGTGAGCTGTGTGGCAGGGCAGCTGGTGAGGAGCACAGTGAGTTGTTTAAGGTGTCTATTTTGGTTTGGTTTAGATTTCACAAAAATCCTGCAATTTGGAGCCTGGTTACTCGTTGGGCTTCTCTGTCATGTTGTGTCAGGGCCTCTCTGAGTGCTGCAGAAACCTTTCCTCTTACTGCCTGAAGCCCTGATATGCAGCACTTGCTTTTTCACTTCCCTCTGTGTGCTTCACAAAAAGATGTAGATGGTGAGGATGAGGAGGGCTCAGTGAAACCCTCTGGTCTTTCTCTTGAAGAAAATCCCAGGAGTCATCTGGTCTATGTGTGTCCTGTGACATTCACTGCAGAAAAGGCAGTTTGAAATATGTGGCTGCAATCTGTGTTAAGAATTTGCAGGGTTTGGAAATGCAGCAGCTCAGGACCAAGCAGGAGCCTTTGCTCACTGCCCCTTGCCTGTCCCTGCCTGGCGGGGTGTCCCTGTGCAGCGGGGTGTCCCTGCAGCGGGGTGTCCCTGCAGTGCCAGGTCTGTGCAGCTCTGATGGTGTTGGGAGCCTGCTTCAGCTGAGGGCTGTGCTTGGCAGGAGGAGGGATCCTGCGGCTCAGCCTGACCTGCTCCAAGTCAAACGCTCCTGGGTCCTGCTGGCAGCTGCAGCTGAGGAAAGCTGTGTTTGCTTCATTAAGCCATGTGTAAAAAATCCCCTGTGTTTGGGGATTCCTGCTCTGTTTTAACCCTTGGGCCTCAGGCAGCCCATCCCAGCCTGTCCCAGAGTGTCCTAGCCTGCAGTGCCCAGCCCTGCTGAGGCTGATTGCAGGGAGCAGTCAGGCACTGTGTGCCATGTCAAGGCAATGTGAAATAAACCATCCACATCCCAAAGGGGATGATAGAAGGGGACAGTGTGACTAAAGGCATAAAGAGAGAGGAGCAGATGTGTCCCTCTTGCCAGCTCCGTTAAAATGATCCAGTGTGCCCTTTGGGCTCTTTTTTCTGAAAGGGAAGGTTGTGCTGGAAGTTTTGCCTGTGGAGTGTTCCAGGATCAGCATCATCCCTCCTGGATCTGGAACGTGAAGGACAAGGTGCTGCTGCACCTATCCTGGCACTGCCTGTGCCTGCTGGTGGCAGCAAGGGGAGGATGAGGTGGTGACAGGAGACAAACCCCATTTCTGCCTGGGGATTGCAGCTCCTCCACTTCCAGATGGTTCTGCTGGCTGGGTGGCAGAGCAAGGGCTGTCTGATGGCATAGCAAGTCCACATGTAGCAACAGAGGGGTAAGGTCAAAAGGGAGTTCAGAGTGACTGTGGCCTCCCTCACAGTCACTTGTCATGGAATCCCTTATCCCAGCTGCAGAGCTCTGAGATTATTCCTTATTTCCCTGTTGGCAGGCATAGGGTGCTCTTTGGCTGCAGGTGTGTTCTGGACCATGTCCCCCCAGTGGGACTGAGTGTCATCACAGGTCTTAGACCAGCCTGGAGCCTGTAGAAATAGGGCTGGGGCTGGGATTCATCTCTCGAGCTTTCCTCCCCACCCTGTTCCTTACTGCCACAGTGGCCCCCCCAGCCCCTCTGCCCTGCCCAGGGCTGCTGGCTTGTCCTGCTCCGGTGCTGCAGGTGACCATGGGAAGGTGGCTCATGACCTCCTGTGTCTGCAGGTGATGAAGACCTACCACATGTACCACGCGGAGAGCATCAGTGCCGAGAGCAAGCTGAAGGAGGCAGAGAAGCAGGAAGAAAAGCAATTCAACAAGTCAGGGGACATCAGTGTGAACCTGCTGCGACATGAGGACCGGCCTCAGCGGCGCAGCTCCGTCAAGAAGATTGAGAAGATGAAAGAGAAGGTGGGTGAGAGGAAAGAAAGAGGGAGCTGGGCTGGGGTTGGGGCTCCCTGCAGGCAGCAGGGGTTGGCTTCAGCCTTGTCTTCGTCTGTGAGGCCATTCCTGTGTCTCTGGGTCGGGGTTAGGAAGGCTGGTGTCTCGTGTGCTTGTTCTGCTGAAGGCAGCCCAAGGAGGCCATCACAGCTGTCTTCCCTGCTCCTGGCTGTGGAGAAGGGCCAGGACCAGCTTCTAGAGAAGGCTTGATGCAGAGTCAGGGTAGCATGACACGGACAGGCAGTGCAGCCTTGGACAGGGTGGTGGACCTGCACGGGAGCCACGTGGTCACCTGTGGCACCTTCCAGGCTGACTCACTGGAGGGAGAGCTGAGACAGGCAGCTGGAGGGGCCTTGGGGGCAGTGGCTCCTGGAGCACAGGACAGGGGGAGGTGGTGGGAGCTGCTTCTCCAGCAGCAGCTCGGGCCACGGCGTGCTGGGGGCCTGCTGTGCCAGCTGGGACCCCAGGGGCTGTGCTGAGGAGGGCAGTGCACCAGGGTGCCCCTCTCAGCCTGGGGATGCATCCTGGTCCTGACAGCAGACCCTGCTCCGGGAGACTGGGCTTTGTCTGTGATGTGTTCCTTAAAGATGCTCTTAAAAATGAACAACAGCCTTGGGTTTGCTCGGGCACTGACTCCTGGCAGGAAAAAAATAGTTGGATCTATAAAATACCAGTGTTCTTCCTCTGTAGACTGTGTGGAAGTGAGAGTGCAGTATTTAGATGGATTTGCTAGGCAAAACACTTTGTGCCATTCTGGCCTCAGCAAATCCCCGTGACCTCAGGATCTCCACAAGTTTTTGTGTTAATTTTGGAGAAAAGGAGATAGTTTCCCCAGCCAAGGACACATTGGCTTGCTGGCTCACCCAGCCCTGGGACAATTCTATCAGTGACCTTCTCAGAAGGGTTAATCCTTTGATTCAGCCTTCAGAGCAGGGATCTGCCTGAGCAGATGTCCCAGATCTGGAGCACATCTGCTTTCTTACAGTTTTGAATTCTGGGCCCTGTTCTGAATTGTGTAGCTTGGGCCTCTGGGCCAGATTCCACTTTGATACAGCTGCACACATCTGGAGCAAGTCCAAACATATTGTCAGCATTTCTGGGGGGAAAATTTGGCCCTCTGGTTTTGACTGATGCCAAAATCCCCAGCAGCAGCTGTGCTCAGGGGCTCCAAGTACCTCTGAGCAGGATGCACTCATCATGGCTGGCTGACAGTGCGAGGGGTGTTCAGATGGGATCTCCTCCACCCTGGCAAGGTCCCTGTTTTCATACCAGATACCAAGTTTTAGTAATTACCTCATCACACCCAGGCTGCAGAGTGCTGTGGGGGTCTGTGGCAGGAGAAACTGTGCCAATACCTTCCTGTTTGTGCTCTGACACTCCATTCTGCTTTTTCAGAGACAAGCCAAGTATTCTGAAAACAAGCTGAAGTGTACAAAAGCCAGGAATGACTACCTGCTGAACCTGGCAGCCACCAACGCAGCCGTCAGCAAATACTACATCCACGACGTGTCCGACCTCATCGACGTGAGTGCCTTCCCTGGGCCTTCCAGCCTGGCTGAGCTCCTAACTGCACTCCTGTGTGCTGCTGAAGGGCTGTCTGGGGGGGCTTTTGGATATTCTTACCTGGGGCTGAAGGTGTCCTGTGAAGTGGGTTTGCCTTGGGGTGAGCCAGGTGAGGCTGAGTTTCCTCTTGGCCCGTTGGTTGGTCTGTGTTTGAGACAGAGAAATGCTTCCCAAGGTCAGACACAGCCTTGGTTTTGGTGCTGAACCAGAGGGGTTTTTTCTTTCTACTACTCGGTGACTTTGGTGGGGATTCAGCACATGTGGCAGTGCTGTCCTGGCTGGGGAAGGTGCCTCTGGGGCTTTGTCCTGGTGCTCCTTGCAGGGAATAGCCTCAGGGCAGGAACTGCTGGAGGCAGCTTCATGGCAATGGCAGGAACTGAGCACTGGTGACTCCTACAAACTGCTTTGGGATGATTCAAAGAAGGGATTTACCCAGAGAAGGGATTTCTGCTTCTTCCTTTATTGGGCATCCCACAGTGTGTAGATTGCACAGTGCAGTTTCTTCCTGCTGGAGTTGCCTCAGTGAGTGCATAAATAGCTGAGCTTGAAGCACTGAGTTACCATCACTACCTAAATGTACAATTTAAAAAGCTGCTTGAGTGTTTACCTCTTTTCCTAGCCCATTAGCATGTAGTTACACTTCTGAGAATTAAAGTAAATCTGATGCAAATCCCCTGATGACTTCAAGATTTTGATATATGGTAAAATACTCTTCATTATGTTCTTTTTGTTCTCTTTATTATTGAAGATATGTTAAAAAACAAGTAAGTTGATCATGGAGACATTTGAATGGCAAGGTGTGAGAACACCTTGATATATCTGCAGGCTTTCTGCTTTTGCAGTGTATATTCTAGCTTTCTTTTGTTAAATTGTCTTTTAAGCAAGAATTACTTAGTTTTGTGGAGTTTTTTGAACTTCGATTTTCTGGAGATTTGCTGAGTTCCATTTTAGCTCTGTCTGTTTATATTATTCTTCCCAACTTTTATTTCCTCACTGACACTTCCACTGGAGTCAGCAGATGGCATTTCTCCCACACTCCAGGAATCCCTTCAGGGACTTTAGCTAAAGCATCTTTAACATGGAGCAATGAAATTTCCCCGATTATAAAGTCTGTTCACCAAAGAAAATAGTGGATGTGTGAGCTGAGCACGGGTGTCCTGTATGCTCACAGGGAGAGCAGTTTATCTGAACAGGCCTTTCTACGAGTTCAGTGTATCTTGCAAGGGGGAGGCAAGAAGGGCTTCAGCAGCTCCAGAAGAAATGAATCCAAGTCACAGGATCCCAGTGGTGCTGCAGGGGTCTGTGCAGGGCAGCTGAGCCCAAGGAGGGAGCAGCTCTGCGGGGTGTGGGTGAGCAGGGGCTTCACGGGAGAGCTGAGCCCGGCTGGCCACGCTCTGAGCCCGGCTGGCCACGCTCTGAGCCCAGGACAGCTCCGAGCCCGGCTGGCCACACTCCCGTGGCTCCTGCCGGCTCCTCCACCCTGCTCCACTGCGGAATGGCGAGGGATGCACCGGGCTGGCTCTCTGGGACACGGGAGCGGTGACGGGGCTCGCACACCCTCCATCTCCAGTACAAATTGCCACGTGCAGCTGCTGATTTCACACAAATCTGAACCGTCAGGACACTGCAGAGCCAATTTACTGGCGTTTCCCCCTCATCCCAGCTGCCTCAGTGTCATCTCTTAGGCACAGCCTTGACATCCCTTGCTCCCTGGGCATCCCTGCAGAGCAGTGGCGGGTGACAAAGCCGTGCTGGACTCTCCTGCTCTGGCGAGGCAGAGGGCCCAGCTGCTCCGGAGGGTGGGAGGGAGGCCTCCCAGGGCTGCGGCTTAATGAGAACTGTAAAGCCCATCAGAGGAGCCGTGAAGGGGCACAGAGCTGTCTGCCCCTCTGTCTCCAGTGGCCTTGTTGTTTTGTCCTAGAAAGGAAGGGAAGAATATAGAGATAGATCAAATTAGCCTTGGACTGTCAGTGCACCGTGGGGCCTCCTCCTCGGATGACACGTGTGTCTGTCTACGCGCCTGCGTTTGTCTCATTTCTGTCATTAACTGTGTGACCGAGTTAATCTTTTCGGCCACGTATGGAAAGAGGAGATAAAGCTCCTTATCCATCCCTCTGGAGTTCTGTGGGAAATGGCTGCAAGATAGTTGGAAGTGGTCACATGAAAGATATCACTAGATTCAGCAGAGAAAATGGAACGGTCGGTTTCCATATAAACTGATCTGCCGAAACGTGTGCAGCCTCCTCTGAGTCCTTCTGGAACAGCAACTTGCTTCCCTATGGATTAGTGATTGCTGTGTCTGAGACAAGCCAGGAAAGGAGGGGAACTCTGAGGAAATTCAGTGTTACATGGAACAGTTGAATTGCTTGGTCTCTGGAAAAATTAGCTGAGTCAAGTTAGGGAACAGAAACAGCAGCTGAAATAGTTATGCCAAAAATCCTCAGTTGGCTTTACTGGCCTGGTTGAACAGGGCCTGGAGCAACCTGGGCTAGTGGAAGGTGTTGCTGTTCATGGCAGGGTAGTTGAAATTGGATAATCTTTAAGGTCTCTCCCAACATAAACCATTCTGGGATTCTGTGATTTACTTGCCGCACAGTACAGCTCTGGATTTTGTGGCAACCTCATGAGAGAAGAGGCCAGAAATTAAAATAGGCGTATAATTATTATGCATATAATTTAAAATAATACAGAATATTTTTAAAAAAACAGATAAGGAAAAATTGCAGAGAAGAGGGAACAGAGCAGAGCAAATGAGTTGGGCTCTTTGTTTGCAGGCAGTGCTGGTCCTGTGGAGGCAGGGGCATTACTGCTCTGCCTGGGAAGTTAAGGGGTGGCTTGCAGGGCACTGGTGCTCAGGTGTTACTCTGGTGTTCCACTTGCTCAGGTCCGAGGTGTGGGGCTGGCTGAGCTCTGTCGTGTGCAGGTTCAGCCTCTCAGATAACAGAGGGACTCGAAGTTGCTGGAGCCACAGACCACTGTGTGCATTTCCTTCTCCGGAGCCCAGGACTGCCCCCCGGCGCAGCTCTGGGGGGGCAGTGGGAGGCACACAGGTATTTGGCTGCTTCCATGGTGTTTTGGCCAAATGTGCTTGCTTGAGCTCTGGGAGCCAGTTTGTTTCTCAAGCTGAACATTGGGATATTTCCACCCCTTGCAGGGTGTTACCAGACGTGATGAATTAATGCTTGGGGAGCTCTGAGCTTGGCAGATGAAAGGCGCTGCGGAAGGGCTGGGATTATTATTTGTGGTTCTAATTTATTTGCCATCAAAGGGATGAGAGGGGTGAGAAAATGCCATTTGTTCTGGGGCTGGGAGCATCGGTTTGAAGTCCTTTTTTTCTTCCTTTTTCTTTTCCCCTCCCCATTGTGTGTTCCTCTGGGAATTGCGTGGAAATCCCTGCTCCGTCTTTTCTCTGGGCATCCGTGTGTGAAGCAGCCGGCACGGTGCCGATCACCAGGGACTTCAAGGGCTGCAGTGTGTGCAGGAAGTGCCTGCCCTGGTTTTCAGGAGCAGCTGATTTCTGGGCACTGCAAATCACTGCCGGCTTCAGTGCGAGTCCAGCAGCAAAATAAGGGAAACATTTCACATGGAATTTTGTCCTAAAAGCAGCTCGCAATGCCCTGAGCCCCTCTCCTTGGGTTCTGTGCCATTCAGTGCTTTGCCTTGTAGTGGCTCAGTTTTGTATGCTTTGGGAATTCCCACCCTTGAACAGCGGCAGATATTTCCTCCTGGTACTGTTTTTTGGTAGCAAAGTAGCTGTGATTTGAGGGGGTGGGAGAACACGGGTGAGGGCTGGGAGGTGCTGGGGAATGCACCGTCCGTTCCCAGGGCACAGGGCTGTGGTCAGCTGGCCAGGGCAGGAGTGCTGGTCCTCCCCCAGTGCTGGCACAGGGGTCCTGGCCCTGGTCCCTGCCTCGTCTGTGTGGCAGCCCCTCAGCTGCATTGTTCCAGCTCTGGGGTTTCTGTACAACCTGGAGTGCTCATATGGGTGTTCATGCTGAAACTGTCTCATGGGAGAGACTTGCAGCACAGAACAAGGTTTTGCCCCAAGCAGCAAATGGAAATTCACCCCTTATCTTTTTTGTGTTTCTTGTTGATTTTTTCAAGGCAGGTCTGTGCCGGTCTGTAACTGCCCATACTCTCAATTATGTGATTAGAAGCTAAATAGAAGCAGGATAAATGGAGGGCTGTGACAATTCGATAGTTTTTACAAAACTGCTCATTATTGTACATGGGTTTTCAGAGGTTTTAAAGACTAGGAGGAACAGTGGGGCTGGGAATCGGCCCAGTGTAGCTTTGCTGCTGCTGGTTTTAGCAAAGGCTGAAGCAAGCACAGCCCTGCTGTGACGTGATCTGAGCCAGCGGTGTCGCCTCACGCGGGCACGGAGCACCAGACGGCGTCTTGGGTCAGAGCCGCTTGTGGCACCGCCTGAGGTTTTGGGCTTCACTTTGAGTTCATCAATATGAATTTCAGGAGGGATTGCTTCTTGGAAAGGGTTGTCAGACACTGGAATGAGCTGCCCAGGGAAGTGGTGGAGTTTCCATCCCTGGAGGTGTTCAAGGAACAGCTGGACATGGCATTCAGTGCTCTGGGCTGGGTGACAAGGTGGGGATTGGTCACAGGTTGGACTTGCTCAGCTCTGATGGAGCTTTCAGGGTAGCAAATTCAATCCCTGTGCTGGTATGACACTTGACGTGCCAAATTCAGTTATGGTGGAGACAATGTTTAAAACCAGTTTTTTGCCTTAAAGTACAGTATTTTGGCAGCAGTTAACTCCAAGTTTTATAATTTTCCCCAAGATAGATGTGAGAGTGATCAGCAGCATGAGGAGCTGCTCCATGGTGGGAGGCAGGCAGCTGCCCAGGGACAGAGCAGGATGTGCACACACTGCAGGGCGTGGTGTCCACTGCCACACCTTGCTTCAACTTCCATCTGTGTTTGAGAACCTTGCAAAATGGTTTGGGAGTGTTTGTGTGACCAGGGCCTCCTCTGTGTTTCTCAGTGCTGTGATCTGGGGTTCCACGCCAGCCTTGCCCGGACCTTCAGGACATACCTGTCTGCTGAGTACAACCTGGAGACGTCCCGCCACGAGGGCCTGGACATCATCGAGAACGCTGTGGACAACCTGGACGCGCGGAGCGACAAGCACACCATCATGGACATGTGCAATCAGGTCTTCTGCCCACCGCTGAAGTTCGAGTTCCAGCCACACATGGGGGACGAGGTAACGTGCTCAGCTGTGGGGCTGCACAGGGCCTGGCCTGGCCCTCCTCTAAACCATCACTGTGAAATTGTTCCTGACTCCTTACCCCTCTCTGCTGCCTTCACACACTGCTGTTCATGTTTCCTTTCCTAGTGAGACTCTTGGCTCTTAGGGCTCCTCCTTTCAGGCTGCCTCTTGCTCCATGTCTGTCCCAGTTAGGGCGCCCATGGTTTGGCTCTCTCTGCCCCACAGATCTGCACAGGGGAGCTGTGATTAACCTGCTGTAATTGGGAGATGGCAGAAACACTCAGTGCTGGCCTGGGTCCAGGGCACTGCTCGTGGGACACATGGCAACACAACCTCTCTGGAGGCTGCCAGGAATTTTGTGGGTATGGAAATGTGTGTCTGGTCCATGCATGACCCGTGGCATGTCTCCTGTCTCAGGTGTGCCAGGTGAGCGCCCAGCAGCCTGTGCAGACCGAGCTGCTGATGCGGTACCACCAGCTGCAGTCTCGGCTGGCCACCCTCAAGATAGAGAATGAAGAGGTAAGTGAGGGGGTCTGTGGGCAGCACTGCTGAGCCTTTCTTCCACTGGAGCTTTCCTGGTGTGCTCACGTGTGGAGCCCCTCCTATGGCAGAGCTGGAAGTGCTCACAGACTGCAGCCAGTGCTAGCCCAGGGCTCAGGAGCTGCCTGTTGAGTGGTTGTTTTGGCTCAAGATGTGTCCTTTTCCCAGTCTGCCTCAAACCCATACTGTCCTGTTTCTGATAGGTACGGAAAACGCTGGATGCCACGATGCAGACCTTGCAGGACATGCTGACAGTGGAAGATTTTGATGTTTCAGATGCCTTCCAGCACAGCCGCTCCACTGAGTCAGTCAAATCAGCTGCATCAGAGACCTACATGAGCAAAATCAACATTGCCAAGAGGAGAGCCAACCAGCAGGAGACTGAAATGTTCTATTTCACTGTGAGTCTCAGCTGAGGCATACAGGACACGAAGCATTAATTGCCAGGGCTGAGGCCCAGTTAAGTGCTCATTAGTGAAGAGCAAGAACCAATTCAGTCTCTTTGAGTACTTGTCTTCTGTCAGATTTGGGTCTGGAATGCATTTCAGTGGCAGGGCACTACATAGGGACTGACAATCCAGTGCCTGCCTTGTTTTTCTCTTTGAAGGAACAACTGGAGCAGCCAGATGAGATTCAAAACTTACTGAGTGGAGTAGGAGAGGCTCAGAGCAGGGCGCAGACTCCAGATGGCCTCACCATGGGCCACCATCCAGGGTCTCTTCAGGAAGGCCTTCAGGACTGTGAACTATGAGCCAAGTCTTCCTCTCTAGCCTTTACAGCTTAAATTTGCCCTTGGCCCGTGGATGAGCTGAAGCCACTCACGTGCCAAGGAAGGCACAAAAGCTGGGCTGTGGTGTGTGTGCCTGCCCTGCAGCTCTCATGCTGCACTCCCAGGCAGGGCTCAGGTCTCTGTTCTGGTACCTGAAATACAGGCAACAGCCATGAGCTCACCAGAAGTCTCCCTTACTTCAGTGTGGGTCACAGCCTGTGGTTAACAGCATCTTGTGGTGTATTATATATGCATAGAAGAGCTTCTACTTTCTCTTACTAATATTATTGCAAACTGGGAGGAAAATTGCAATTTTCATTTGGAATTGTGCTTGGGATTACTTTAATGGTTTTTGCAGAGATTTGATCTTTCCCATTCTCTGTCTTCCATTTTCCATCTCATCTCCCTCTCTCCTCTTACCTGTGTAATGCCTTGCTCTGGAGTGTTCCTGGGACAGCCTCACTGGGGGATGGCAGTTGTTCTGCACAGTGTCACCTGCTGCATGGGGCACCTGGCAGTCCCTGCCTGCGAGGGCTCAGGCACTGGCAGTTCTTGCTTGCCATTGTTGGTTTGCACAGAGGCGAAGCCTTGGCAGTGCAGGAAAGCTGCTTTGATTTCCTAGGCTGTCCCCAGAAGCCTGCCAAAAGAAAGCCAGCTTTGAACTCTTTGTCCCTCCCTGCGTTCCCGAGCAGGAGGGGCAGCTCCAAGGAGACCAGGCTAATAAGACCATCAGGGCAGTGGCTGGAGCAGGGAGAAGTGATCAGACCCTGCTGAGCCCTGTGGCACAGCCTGCAGCCTCCTGAGCCCCCAGGCAGCAGTGAACGTCCATTAGGGGCTGTGGTGCTTGACCCACCCGTTTGTTCTTTAATTCCAGAAATTTAAGGAGTACCTGAATGGCAGCAACCTCATCACGAAGCTCCAGGCTAAACACGACCTGCTGAAGCAAACTCTGGGAGAAGGTGAGTTGGGGTCAGGTCCAGGGAGGATCCTCCCATCACCTGAGAGGGTTTAAACCAGGTGTCATCTGCCAGCCTCCCCCGTGTGTGTTCTCCTGAGTGACTGACTGGTGGTTCTGTGCCTGGCTGCTGCTGCTCAGGCTAACCAGTGACATGAAAAACCATGATTTCCTTGGATTACTCCTCCCACTTTTCTTTGGTAGTGCACATAGAGAAATCTCTTTGAATCTGATACTGCGTGCTGAAGTTCTGGGTTACTTCTCCAGCAGCAGAGATTGCCACTCACTCCCACCCTCTGCCTCTTTCCTTCCTCTCCCTCTTCTCCCTCCAGATTTCTAATCTGTCTTTTAATGGTGGGGCACCAGGTGGCCATCTCTCCTCCCCAAATGCAGCTTCTCTCTGCTGGAAGCCATTCCTTTGGGGGGTAAGAGCCAGCAGTGAGGGTGTGAGCTCCTGTGCAGCTGTGCTCCGCAGTCCTTTGCTGGTGTCTGATGTGGAGGGATGATGGGATCTTGTGTTTCTTACAGGTGAAAGAGCTGAGTGTGGAACAACCAGGTGAGCACTTTCTTCCCTTAGGTGCTCCTGGGAGGGCTGGTGCTGGCAGGAGGGCTGTGGGAAGGGGGGTTTGCTTTGCTACTGGTGCAGCTTGGTGGGGCTCAGTTACCCACCTCCAGCCCCCCTGTGCTGGCGGGCTGGCAGTCCCTGTGCCCCACATCCTGCTTCCCAGCTGCATGGCCTGGAGTGCTGGGATCAGGGGGATGGCAAGCAGCCCTTGGTTCTGCTGCAGTGTGGTTTCTGGCTGGCTGGCTCTGATGTGCCTGGATGTGCTTTGTCAGCACAGTGCAATGCCCTGGAACGTAGCTGAGGCGGGGTTGCATTCAGACAGGGTGACACGAAGGCGTCCACTCACTCCCTGCCATCCCTGTTCCTTTGAGGGCTTTAATATGTCCCTGAAATCCTCTCCCAGCTCTGGCTGCTTTACCTATGAGTGCAGGGCATGCCTGTATCACAGACTTCATCCCTCTACTGCAGGAGATAGGGCTGGGGCAAATGTGACAGAGAGGAGGCTTTGATCCGTGTCCAGTCCATGAAGCATCTCCACAGAGCTCCAGTGGCTTTCTTGGAGTGTGCTGGAGTTCTGACAGCGAGACACAGGCCAGCAAAGCCTCCAAACAGCTCCCTAGGACATGCACGGCCTCTCTGTGTGTCAGCTTGTTCCAGCCTTTTTTGTTTAATAGAATTTGTAATACCGGCAGAAGCAGCTCTGTTCCCTGCTAGGAGTGGTGAAGCAGATGGTGCAGCCTGGGCTGCCCTGCCAGGCAGGAAGGAGGCTCCTTGTGCTGCCAGCACCAGCCCCAGTGGCGTCAGGGCTGGGCACCCAGCGGGCACCGAGGTGCTCTCAGGACAGAGAGGGACCTTCAGAGGGCAGGGGCTGTGCAGTGTGGCACTCTGAGGAGCTGAATGGCCCTGCTCCCCAGCACCCTGGGGCCCCGGGTGTGAGTGCAGGGCCCTGGCTGGGGGCTGCAGGCACAGTCCCTGCAGTGTGTGGGGCAGGGCTGCTCCCAGCGGGCAGCGTCACCTCTGCTCCTCAGTTACCCCTCAGAGGAGTGGCTGGAAGCTCTAGGAGTGTAGAGTCAAGTTGCTTAATTAGAGGCATCTGATTAAGGACCCAGCAGACCCCTGCTGTCCCCTTTGCACCGAGCTCTGTGTAAAGTGTCCGTGTGTGTTCCATGAGATCTCCTGCATGAAGGCTCCCAGCACCCAGTTTTGTGTGTGTTTGCAGTCATGTTCTCTCCCCTGCAGACATCAGTGCAGCCTGGCCAGAGAGCAGGGCAGAAATCTGTTTGGGATTTTGTGGTGTTTTTCTCCTTTTTCTAGATCTAGACACTCAATGTCCTTCATTATCCAGAGGAATTGGACTGGGAATAGCATTAATGCAAGTAGCACTCCAGTGCCCTCAGTCCTCAGGGTGACACTGAAACCTGTCACAGGCTTCCCTGCCCTCTTGGTCACTGGCAGTTGGGAGGGCCATGCCCATCCCTGGGATTCCAAACAGAAGTTAGATACAGCAGTGTGAGGTATTCCCACTGTCCTCATTGTGGCCTCTTTCTGTGAGCAGAATGAAATCTGTTTAGGAACAAACAGGAATAGCCCAGTGTTTTCTGGGGTAGCTGTGGTTTATTTTGGATATATCTCCTCAGCTGCTCTTGGTGCCTCTGCAGGCTGAGGGAGTGCTGAGCTGGCAGTGGTGGGAGGCAGGTGGTAAATCCAGCTGGCCACCAATGCTATTGGTTTCCTGCTGGAGTGGTGTCTGTGTGGGACACACTGGTGTCAGTGGCTGCAGGGTGCGTGGAGCTACACATCAAATCCTCACACAGGGACTCTTCTGTTTGATTTCTTAATCTCAGTTATAACCTGTGAGATCTCACCGTCTTTGCATTTATGTTGGTGTTTTGTTGATTTATTTTGTTCCATTTTCTCCCAGGCCCCCATGTCTTCCCCCTAAGCCACAGAAAATGAGGAGACCTAGGCCTCTCTCAGTCTATAATCATAAACTCTTTAACGGCAATATGGAAACATTCATTAAGGTACTTGCTGGCTTGCAGTAGGGAGTGTCTGTGAACGCTGGGAATGGAATGGTGGCTTTCCTGTCCTGGCTGCTTGCCATCCTCAGGGGTCCCTCTGGCCCATCTGCACCCGGCTGGTGTGGCCAGCACGGCTTTGCCTCGGTGATGATTTCTCTCCATAGCTCCCCTCGTGCATTCCTGGTGTTCCTGTCCCATCAGCTGCGTGCTCCAGACCCCACCCGTGGCTGGTGGCCATGTGCACTATGAGGCAGTCCTGGCTGAGTGTCCTCATTGTCCTGCTGCTTCTACCCATCCTGGGAAGAAAGATTACACAAGCTCAGCCCAGCCCTCAAAGGAGCAACAGACACACCCTCCTTCCTCTTTTTGGTGGTCATCCATCCTTGTGGCTGAGAAGGAAGATAAAATTACCCCAGAAGGTGTTTCCCACTTTCAAGGACTGTCAGCCTGGGGTAGAAATCCTGTTGTAGGGGTGTCCATGTTGGAGGGCAGACAGGTGACCCTCAGTCTTACACAGAAATCCATCAGTAACAGCCAGCCCAGCTGGCTCATCCCCTGCCAGCTGCTGACAGTGGTGTCCTGTAATCCTGCTCTGGAGAAAGCTTCAGTGAAAACACTCTGGGAAGCTGTAAAGACAAAATGTTGGATTAGGTGACTAATAGGCATCATCTGGCTGGGGTTTATTGCCTCAAGCTCAGCCCTAAGCCCGAGGGCAGTGTCTGTACACAGCACCAGCACGGGGAGTGCTGGCCCCACTGGCAAAGCCTGTAATCCTGTTAAGGATTTGTGATTACTCCTGACTTAAACTGGTTTTTAAAAAAGTAATGCTCATTAAATCCCAGCCGGTTCAGCACTGAGAAGGAGGAATTACCTGCTCTAGAAATCCATCAGAGCAGGAGTGTCCCATGCTAGCAGAGACCCTTTGGGGGACGGCTGCCTGCCCCTGGGGTGTACAGCCTCACAGGCAGCTGGGCCATTGGCAGCTGCCCACATGTCCCCTGGTCACCAGTGCCCCCATGGCTGCCCAGTGCCCCCCTCAGAGCCTTGCCTGTGCCCCAGGCAAGGTCTGTCCCTCTCCTTGGGCTCCTGGGAAAGTTCAGACAGGGAGGAAATCCGAGAGGCTGTCACTGCAGGTCCCTGAGGCTGGGGTGCAGCGTGCCAAAGGGGTTGGGGAGGGAGGGTGGACATCCCAAAGGCCTGTGTTGGCCCTTGCCAAGCTGCCATTGCATTTGAGCATTCATGGCCTCCGAAGGAGATGCTTACCTCTAACTGAACTTATCCCTGCTTAATCTGTTCTCTTTTTTCCACTCTGCTGCTTTTTTTGTGCTCAGAGGAAGGAGGAATGCACGAACGAGGAATCAGGTACTTACTGGAGACCCATCTGTGAGACAGAGGGAATTGCCCAGAGATGCCACTGTGCTCTGCTGGAAAAACCACCAGAATCCCAAAGAGAAATGTGTCCACCTGGGCTGTCAGACATGGCCTACGATCCCCTTGAGCTTCTGCCACAAGGGGCCTGGGAAGAAGCCAGAATCCACCACGGGTTCAGACTCAGGCACTTCATTCCATACCCAGTGGTGTTTGTTGGGTTTTTTAGCACTGCTGACAATGGCTCTTTCCTTTGGTGGAAATATTGTTGTAAGCTGTGTTATGGGAAGCTTATTCCGTCAGCCAGGTATAGCACAAGTTTTATTTCAGCTCAGCATTCCACCTTTGGTGTGGAAGAGCTGTGATCTCTCGTGGCAGTCTCCTGTCTGAGCCAGACGAGGAGCAGCAATGTTTCATACACCTCAGTGACAGCTTTCTTGGGCATTTTTGGCTGTACTCAGTATCCTCAGCGCTCTTTGATGGCTCCATGTTTGTAACACCTCCTTTCCTGCCTGTCCTCTTACTAAACTCCACAGCATTAATTTTCAAATCTCTGGTTTTGAAATCTTTAATGCATTTCCCATGCTTTGTTAGCAATAAACCAGTAATTTTTTCTCTTTTCCTTTCCTTTCCTGAAGGATTCAGGACAGGCCATTCCACTTGTCGTAGAAAGCTGCATCCGCTACATCAATCTGTATGGTAAGTTGGCTCAGTATAGCCCCAGAGACCTGCCAAGGAAAAAGGTCCTTGAGTGAGCAGTGAGAGCCAGCAGAGACTCCTGGGGTGCCTGCACTCCTGTCTCCATGGGCTTGGCTTGGAATTCCGATGGCATTGGCTGGCTGGCCACTAGTGAGGTTTTATGAGCACATGCCTTGGTTAAATTGTTTGCTCTGGCCATGAGCCCTTTCAGCACCTTGATCTGGGGGCCTTGGTTGGAGAATGTGAGCGAAAGTGAGGTGCAGCAGGCTGTCTCTGCTTGGTCCAAGCCTGTCTGGTGCATCACCTCCTGGGTTCTGCTGTTTTGACCTGCAGGTATTGCCCAGCAGTTCCAGAAATCTCTCCTAAAGCATTATTCTCTTCCAGGCCTCCAGCAACAGGGCATCTTCAGAGTCCCTGGCTCCCAGGTGGAAGTCAATGACATCAAGAACTCGTTTGAGAGAGGTGTGTAGCTGGGTGTGCAGGTACAGCAGGATGCCCTGCCTGAGCAGGGATCCTTGTGGGAGGTGGTGTGTGCTGGGTGCATTAGGCAGGGTGTAAAGCCTGTGTTAAAGCCCTTTGTGCTATGAGACATGAGCAAGTTTTATCCCTTCTGGGTTTCCCAGTGTTGTGTCTCTGGCAGTAGTGAAGAGTTACTCAGGGAAGGAGTATAAGAAGTAGGGGTACGTGCAGAAGTCTTTTCCACAGTCATTAAAAACACAAGAGCCATAAAAGAGTTTGCTGGGGACCCTTGTTCACCCTTCCTGCAGCAGTTTGCCAAGGGAGGCACAGCATTCCCTGTACCTGGTGCCACTGCTGGCTGTGGAGGTGCCAGTGAATCTGCTGAGAAAATCACACTCAGGATTCCAGGCCAGTGAGAAAGGGAAAGCAGTCCTGCTGTCCTGAGTGGAGGGGAGCTGTGACAGGGACAGTCCTGCTGGGAATAGTGACCCTTAATCCTTGAGCAGCATTGGAAGGATCAGGATGAAGGTGGATGGGCCAATGGATAAGATGGTGTTAGGATTGTCAAAGGCTGGAGGATTTGCACATCCAATTTCAGATGAATTAGTATCCAAATCTCAGGGGCACTGAAAGCCTTTCACAGATTATAGTCAGTACAAAGCTATCCAGAGCCACTGGGTCCATTCCAGAGGTGAAATTGTATCCTCCAGTCAAGCCTGTCCTCTCAGCCTCTCACTCAGTGTCATTCAGACCTCCTCAGCTTTCTGGGCTGGTGCTGTCAATGCAAAGTATGCACTGAGCTGGAAATGGTGAAGGAGAAACAACCAATATCATCCTTGTCCTCAGGAAAGGTTTGAAATCCCCCAGTGAAACTAGTTTTCAGGAAAAGGCAGCATTGCCATTGCACATGAGGAGGGTTTCTGAACCCTGGGAAATTTGGGTGTTCCACAAGAGGAAAACCACTTGTGTTAGTCCAGCTTGGTGGTGATGCTGGATATAAAACCTTTTGTCTGGGCAGGTGAAGACCCCCTTGCTGATGATCAGAACGAACGAGACATTAACTCAGTGGCTGGAGTCTTGAAGCTGTACTTCCGAGGACTGGAAAACCCCCTCTTTCCTAAGGAAAGGTTTCAAGATTTGATATCTACTATAAGTAAGTACCTGTGACAGCTCTTTGTGGAGAACTGGGTGGGAGGAGAGAAGCACTGAATGGGGGCAGTGCACCCGAGTTTGCAGACAGGGGTTTCTGCTGGGAGGAGGGTGGCAGGTGGGCAGTGGGAGTTGCTAGGAAAGGATGTCAGGAGTGTGCACTGGCAGGAGGGAGAGGGGAAATTACTTCTCTGGGGGGAGCGAAGGAGGCACAATGACCTTGAAGTTTCAGAGGTGATGGAAGTGCTGCCATTTTGGCTACAGGGTGATTTCATGTTGCAGGAGAGATGTTGGGGTCGTTCGTGGTTGGGGTGTCTCAGCTCTAGGGGCACCAACAGGGGAGTGTCTGCTCAAGGCCTTCTCTTGGCTTCACTGCCCGTGGTGCTTTCCCCCCTTCTGAATGTGCATGCCCGTAACTGCTGGGGCTCTAGTGATGCTGAGGGAGACAGGTGATACCTGGAGGGCACTGGCACAGGGATGGGCTTGTACCAGAGCAGAAGAATGCGTTCTGATTTCTCAAGAACAGTTGTTTTATGTAGTAGCTTTAGGACATTCACTGTTGCTATTCAGTTTTGATGTGTAAAGCAGCACAGCACACATGTGAGACAGACAAAGGAAGGTGGTTCTGCACCAGTTCCATACTCTGGATAGGGATTTGCAGTTTGGCTTGTGCTTTCTCTGGCTGCCCTCCACAGGGGCTGCAGAGCTGGAAGCCTGAGGGCACAGCCTGGGAGAAGGGGATGGGTCCCCTCTGGTGCCAGAATGTGCTTGGTGACGTGGCTGCCTGTGTGCTTGTAGATAGGCTTGTGTTTGACCATCCCTAATTAATGCAAATTTACACAATTTATTAAGCTTTTGGGAATTTTTTTGCAAACATCATCTGTTAATTTTCTGGGTGTTATTCTCTTATCTCTCTCTCTCTTTATTTTTCCCATTTTAACAAGAATCTTCCTTTTCCTCATCTTTCTCTTCCTGCTGCTCTTGCAACCTTTTGATTAAGGATAGATTTAAAAAAAATTAAAGTGCCTTGTTCCTGTTAAAAATCTGACCTGAAGTGCAGCTGTCTGTGCCACACAAGCACACATAAACACAGGCTGCACACTTGGTGTCCCCGCCTAAGCAGGGTGAAGAACTTTTCCTTTTGCTCTTGGAGGGGGTTTATGTGGAAGCTCCTCAAAGGCACAAGGGCAGTAGACAGGTCAAAAGGCACTTTCCAGAGTCCACATGGGGCTGTCCTTGTGTGTGCAGTGGTGATTGGTACCCTGTTAATTCCATGTGCCCAGTTGAAACATTTTGCTCTGGGAGAAAGGCAAGTGTTTTGAGAGTTTGTTCCTCTGGGTGTCAGAACAGATATCTATTGACAGAGGGTTTTATCCAGTTTGTATTTAGTTGGGTTTTTTAAGGAATATCCTCTTTTGTAAAACCAAACTGAAGAATTAGAGAACCCAGTAGGCAATAATGGGATAAATCAAATGGAAAAATTCCCCATGTGAAATACTACAAAGCTTTCCATCTTGGTATTGAGGCCAGATTTTGCTCAGAATGTTGATTAAATGGCAGCCTAGCTACATGTTGTCAGTGAACTTTATTGTGATTAGCAAATGGCATAGTTTGAGCCAGAACAAGCACTTCTGTGTGATGCGTCTGCTCCAAAAAGCTCTGGTGCTTGTCCTCTGCTTCCTGTGAAACAGCAGCCACAGGATTAACTCTCCAGAGAGCACAGGGATAGCTTAGGGCAGGACAGCCCTGGGTCAGCCCCTTCCCTTGGGAGGGAGCAGGTGTCTGATGGCAGCTCGGGGCTCTGCACCCCTGTGGAGTGGAGGGCAGTGAATCTGAAAGCACTGACTCAGCACTGGTGCAGCTAACCTACTTCCTAGGAGTTTCTAATTCCTGTTTGGAGCAGCAGGAGACGGGAGCGGAAGGGCTCAGAAGGATCCAATGCATAACCCAGAAGGGTAACCTGAATAAAAACCTCATTTAAAAATCTGCCCTAGAAAATCAAGCAGTGCTCTGCTTTCAGTGCCACATTGACTCAGGCTTTTGAGGAACAGAGGAGTTGTTGAGGAATGAAATGAATAATGCATAAACATTTCTTTTAAAAATAAACCCACGGAAATGTCTTTATTTGCTGTTCATACTACATCTGAACATACGAATTCCCTGCTGCAGGAGCGGTGTCCCCCGTTCTCTTCCCGCACCTTAGTACCAGACTGATGGATGACCTCTGGAGACAAGCTTTTGTTTTCCTCGCTTACTGGGCCACTAGATCTGGAACAAGTCCCTCTGGTGCTGAGCTGTCTGGTCCTGAAAAGGTTTTTAAGGATGTGCTTTCTATCCATGTGTTCCAGAAATTGAGAACCCTGCAGAGAGAGTGCACCAGATCCAGCAGATCATTGTCACTCTGCCTCGGGCTGTCATCGTGGTCATGAGATACCTCTTTGCTTTCCTTAACCAGTGAGTCTGTTTTCCTGCTTCACCAAATTCCTCCTTGCTGTCCCTTTGGCCAGGGCTTCCCCATCTTTGCTGCATGAGTCCGTTCTGGTGTTGCCATGGGCAGTGGTGCTGCGGTTCTCCCGGCCGTGGCTGTGTGCGGGGAGGGGACGGCTCGGTGGCGGTGCCCGGGGCGGGCTGTGGCGGGAGCGCGGCGCGGCAGCCCCCTCACACGTGTGCTTGCAGCCTGTCACAGTACAGCGATGAGAACATGATGGATCCCTACAACCTGGCCATCTGCTTCGGGCCCACGCTGATGCACATTCCTGACGGGCAGGATCCGGTGTCCTGCCAGGCCCATGTCAATGAGGTCATCAAAACCATCATCATTCACCATGAGGGCATCTTCCCCAGCCACCGAGAGCTGGAAGGGCCTGTCTACGAGAAGTGCATGACCGGAGGGGAGGAGTACTGGTGAGCTCTCTGCAGGGTTCCTGGGTACAAACATCTTCATCAGGCCGAGAGGCTCTTACACACTGAGCCATTTGATTTAGTCTTACCAGTCAAAACAGGCAGTTTCACCAGGTATTTCATTTTCTTGTGCTGACTCAGTATTTTAAACCTCAGTAAAAAACATCAGAAGAAACTTTTTCCAGGGCAAATACTAATACTGATGAAGATTTTTTTGAGCTGCAGATCCACAGAAGCGTGTTCAGCAAAACAGAATTTTAGGTAAATTCTATCCAAATTCCTCCTAGGCTGGAAATTTTGAGTAAAGACCCATAGTTCCATCATAATTTGCTGGTTGGATGAAATCCCTTGGCCCAAGGTTAACCCAAACCTTCCAGTTCCCTTTGTTGCTGGAATTCTAACCCAACATTCAAGTCTGGGTTTAACAAACCAGGATCAATAACATATTTGAATTGATTTTGTGCAAGTTTCATACATTTCTGAGACCTCACCATGCCTGATACTAGTCACCTGCCACCATCCTTCCTGGTGCAGCAGAGGAGCTAAAGCTAAAGCTCACTGTGAATTAGGGAATGGGACATTTAACTTGGTGTCACTTTGTGTTAGTTTTGCCAAACTCTACTAAAGACACAGGAGCCAGCAGAATGTGGCATTCTGGGCCAGGAGATCATGGTGTGAGTGTCTCCTTTTCTCAGCAAGTTCAGGGATCTGCTGTGATTTGAAATCAGAGAATCACAAATCACAGCATTAGTTAGGTTGGCAGAGACCTCCAAGACTGAGTCCAACCTTTGACCAAGCACCACCTTGTTGCCTAGACACATCCAGTCGTTTCTTGTACACCTCCAGAGATGGGCACTCCGCCACCTCCCTGGGCAGCATTAGGTGTGCTGGGTGCGTTGGGAGCAGTGTCATTTGCTGTGTGACAGCCTGGTGTGTTCCTCTGCAGTGACAGCCCGCACAGCGAGCCGGGCACCATCGATGAAGTGGACCACGACAACGGGACAGAGCCGCACACCAGTGACGATGGTGAGCAGGACTGAGCAGGGGCTGGGTCCGTGCCAGCAGAGCTGTGCATGCAGGAGAGCAGCAAGCACTGCGGGACAGAGGCTGCAGGGGCTGGCTGCTGGCAGGGCTGGGCTGCAGCAGGAGGCAGCGCTGTGCTCCCTGTGCCAGCAGCACCAGCTGCGAGCGGGCGGTTTGGGAAACGCCGCTGGCACTGCCCAGGGTGGGGAACCATGGCAGGGCCTGCTGCCTTGGAAGGGCCCTGGGGAGCTGAGCACCTTCTGCTCCCAACAGCTGCTGCTGCCCTGGCTGTGTCCTGCCCCAGCAGAGCACATCTGCCCTGCCAGGCTGCGGGGAGGAGGAAGGGCTCACCTGGCAAGCGGGGCCACGGGAGGAGGAACAGCACAGGGAAGGGCACGTGGGGCCAGGCAGCTCTGGGCACAGGAAGGGCATGGTGGGCCAGGTGGCTCCGGGCACAGGGAAGGGCACAGGAAGGGCATGGTGGGCCAGGTGGCTCCGGGCACAGGGAAGGGCACACAGGGCTGGGCGGCTCCAGGCCTGCTCTCTGCTCCAGGCAGGAGCCGACAGGCCTGGCAAAGGAGGCAAGTGAGCTGCTGTGCAGCCAATTTCACACTTGGGTGGCCACGATAATGGCTCCAATTGGGGTTTCCAAGTGATTAACTGTGGTGCCAAGTGTAGGGCAGAGGAGCAGCTGTATTTTGTGGATTTACATATTCCCTCTCCCCTTTGCCTGCATACACTCCCTGCTGGTAGCCCAGCATTGTGTCAGGGCTGTGGGAGCCCTCCTGGCTCTGTCTCCTCCAGAACACTGTGTATTGATTCTCCTGTGGTGTTCCCAGGCACTCTGCCCTCATGTGGGGAAGATGAATCTGCTGAAGTGGCCTGGCCTGTTCCAGGCAGGGCTGGAATGGGGCAAGGGTCTGATGCAGCATCCTCCGTGTTCTCCTTTGGTGTCCCCTCCGCCACGTGGGTTTGGTTCCTGAGCGGGGTGTCGGGTCACACGCTGATGGCTGCTGAGCCCACAGTCAGTAATGGAGCAGAGCAAGTTTCCATGTTTAATGAGAATGAGGCAGATCTGGAGGAACTGGGGGGGCTTGCCCTGTTTTGCTGTCATTTTCTGTCTGCCAGTCTCCAGGTAGGGATTGAAATGATCCACTGTCTCAGATAATCAAGGCATGCTAAAGCTCCAGGGGTGGCTGGGGAGCGGCAGCAGTTCTGCCACCCGAGCAACGCACAGTGTGGGTCCCTCCGGTTGGTGAGGAGAGAGACACTGTTGCTGCTTTGCAGTTGTTGCAATGGTTTCTTTAGAATTCAGTGTCCTCCAGCTGGAAACAGATCTGCATAGGAGCCAGGCTCTTTCACAGGCTCCTCAGTGCTGGTGGGTGCCCCAGCAGCTCCTGCTGTGACACCCTTGGCCAGAGGCTTAGAGAACCCTGGTGTGCTCATGACCTTCCAAAGTGAAGTTCTGCCTCAGCCCTCCTGTATTTCAGGCCCTGAGCTCCCAGTTTGTGAGTCACGGGGGTTTGGCAGAGCTCACATTAGGAAAAGTGGGGGAACAGTGAGGCAGAGTGCTGCAGATGGCAGGGTGCAGAGCAGCTGCCTGCCTGGAGCTGGTATCATTATTTCCATGGGGATCCCCAAAGGGGCATTAGTTGCTCATCAATAATTCAGGCCAAACTGTCTCCAGGATAAGGAAGGGAGGAGAAGGTAAGTAGGGTTTGATCACAGCATCTGACACAGCTTGACAAAATCTCAGGCTGGAGGATAATGGGTTTCTGTAACCAAAGGTGGAAAATGGGGATGTGGGTGAGGGTGCCATATGCAGAGGGAGATTCCTGCTGCTCCCCATCTGCTTTGTAGCTGTTTGTAATTGTTGGTAGTTTGTGAGTCTGAGAGAGGTCCCAGAAAGCCTGGAACAACAATAAGAATTGATCAGTCTGCAAACAAGAAGGTTTGTGCTCAGTGTGAGCTGCTCTGGGGATGCTGGGCAGCAGCAGCACTGCTGCCCTGCTGAGGTGGCTCTCTGGGGCTCAGTCTCCCTTGTATGGCTGGGCTCAGCTGCTCTCACTGTGCCTCTCTCCTGTGCAGAGGTGGAGCAGATTGAAGCCATAGCCAAGTTTGACTACATTGGACGATCTCCACGGGAGCTCTCCTTCAAGAAAGGGGCCTCACTCCTGCTGTACCATCGGGCGTCGGAAGACTGGTGGGAAGGGAGACACAACGGGGTGGACGGGCTCATTCCCCACCAGTACATCGTGGTGCAAGACATGTGAGTAAAGTGAGGGTTGTTAAAATCATGCACTTGCACAAGGTCCACTTCAGTCACCTAAAATAACCAGTCAATTTTGCAGTTTGTTTAATGACTTTGGTGAGAAATCTGTGCCTGTTCACTTCTCCCTCTCTGTGTATTGGCTCCATTTGTTTCTCATTTGGGCTGATAAAGACCAGTACTAAACATTGTACCTCAGTGTACCTGGAGCCCATCTCTCATTGACTCCCCAGTGTGGTGTGACCCAGGCTTACCACCGGCCTTGTCCCTGTGAACATTGACCTGGATTGTTCCATGCTCACCTGGCCTGTGGGCAGATCCCAGGGCCCTTTGCAGGTGCTGCTTCTCTTACAAGTACTGTATCTGGAGTCATCACAGTGGCAGCCATGTCACAGGGGATGGGAAGGCAGATGTGCACTGTTTCCAAGTTCCCAGTGAAGTGGTGGCCTTCGTGCAGCTCCAGTTAACAAAGCGTGGAGCTGCTGATGTGGTGATGTCCAGATTGGTGTGGCATCTGGGCCCTGGCTCCCCGGGGCACAGCCCTGTCACTGGTGTGGTGTCCTTTCCCTAGGGATGATGCGTTCTCTGACAGCCTGAGCCAGAAGGCAGACAGCGAGGCGAGCAGCGGGCCGCTGCTGGACGATAAAGCCTCCTCCAAGAACGACATCCAGTCACCCACAGATCACATCATGGACTATGGCTTCGGGGGAGTGATGGGCAGGTAACTCATACTCCTGTGACCATGGAGGTGTCGCTGTCACAGGTGTGGACAGTTGGTGTGTGGGGTAGGGCAGGATGGGAGGGAAAGCTCTAGTAAGCACTGCAGGGTAATAGGTGGGGATTTAATGTGTACTGCTAATGGGGATTTAGCATTTACAGAGGATACAGGGGCCCTGAGCAACCTGGGATAGTGGAAAGTGTCCCTGCCCATGGCAGGGGGGTGAAACAAGATGGCCTTCGAGGTCCCTTCCAGCCCAAACTACTCTTACGATTTGATGCTGTCCCTTTCTTGCTACTGGCTAAAATATTTGTCTTCCCTCTTGCCTGAGTCTTCTGAAGCTGGGAGGCTCGAATTTGGTCTGAGCTGAGCTCAGGGCTGAGCAGTTGCCTTGCAGCATGTGGCCAGCCGTGGTGGGGCTGACAGACGCTGACTGGTGCCGTGCTGGATTCTTTGCAGGGTGAGATTGAGGTCTGATGGTGCAGCCATCCCCCGGCGCCGCAGCGGGGGGGACACCCACAGCCCGCCCCGAGGGATGGGGCCTGGCATAGACACCCCTCCTCGAGCAGCAGCCTGCCCCAGCAGCCCCCACAAGATCCCCCTCAACAGGGGCAGGATCGAGAGCCCTGAGAAGCGCAGGATGGCGACGTTCGGCAGCGCGGGCAGCATCAATTTCCCAGACAGGAAGGCCCTGGCTGACAGCCACCCCCTGAGATCGACCTGTGGGTCCACCCGGCACAGCAGCCTTGGAGACCAGAAATCCCTGGAAGCAGAAGCTCTTGCTGAGGTAAGAGGGCTGGGAGGGGACCAAGAGGCTGAAGGGGAGCTCACTGGGGAGTGCCTGGAGCCCCTTCACCTCAGACACGGGTACAGTGCTGCTGTCACACCCAGCTGTGTTGGGTTGTTCTTGGAAAAGATGCTCACCCAGATGATGTTAATTTTCACCTTGAAGCTTGTGGGACTGCTGGCTTCTCTGGGAGAATATTTTCACTCATCATCTTATGAGCTTAAATAGAATGAATTGAAGCTAACTTGATAGTTATTTCCCTTCAGCTGATCCTTTGAATGTTACCTGAGGCTCACTGAGCATTTTGTAGGTGTTATAAAATTAAGGACTTGTCTACACCAAGACAGCATTAACTACAGTGACTTTTCAAACAATTG
Source organism: Ploceus nigricollis (assembly GCA_013399945.1). NCBI lineage: Eukaryota > Metazoa > Chordata > Aves > Passeriformes > Ploceidae > Ploceus > Ploceus nigricollis. The sequence goes on along the minus strand of VXBC01003182.1, from coordinate 223,385 downwards.
ACTCTGGTGCCTTGAATTGCTTCTCCAATGGCCTTGCTGAGTTAGTGGCCTTAATTAAGTTAAGGAGGATTTAAGCAAAGGCAAACTAGGGCCTCTCCATTTGTACAGGAGACCCCAGCACTGTAGCCATAGGCAGTAGTTAGTTCCCTGTGCATGGGCACGTCTGGCCGAAGTGGGTTCACCTTCTGGGGGATCCCTGTGGACAGACTGTGGAGCCTGGAAGTGGGTGGGCAGTGAGGGACTGGAGCCAATCTCTCCTCGGCTGCCTCAGGCCTTGTCACTCGTATATCCATGGCGAGCTGCTGTTGTGCCACTCGCTCCATAAACATCCCTCTGTGTGTCCCTGCCACATGCCATTGTCCTGTGGGCACAGGGGCAGCAGAGGCCCCATACATCCAATGGAGACTGCAGGGCCTCTTTTGTGAGGAAAAGCCAGCCTCAGTGCTGTGGGGGAGCTGTGTGGGCAGGCTGGTGTTCACCCCTCGCTCCTGGTGCTCAGGATTCACACCCTTTGGAGCCCGTGACCAAGCTCCTGCTGGCCTGAGGAGCACAGGGCACCTTTGTGCGGCCGGTTTGGCTTCACACCTTCTCCCAAAGCTCCTGTTTTCCCTGGGAGCTCTTAGATCAGAGACGCCCTCCGCAGACACGCATGCCAGGATAGGGGGTGCAGTGCAGGAGAGCAGGTGGTGCTGTGGCACAGTGCTGACGTTGCTTTGGCATTCTCAGGACATCGAGAAGACCATGAGCACAGCGCTGAACGAGCTGCGGGAGCTGGAGAGGCAGAACACGGCCAAGCAGGCGCCCGACGTGGTCCTGGACACGCTGGAGCCCATGAAGAACCCCCCGATGGGCGCGGCCAACTCGGAGCCGGCCAGCCCCCTGCACACCATCCTGATCCGGGACCCCGAGGCGGCCATGCGGCGCAGCAGCAGCTCCACCAGCGAGATGATGACCACCTTCAAGCCGGCGCTGTCGGCCCGGCTGGCCGGGGCGCAGCTGCGGCCGCCGCCCATGCGGCCGGTGCGGCCGGTGGTGCAGCACCGCTCCAGCAGCAGCAGCAGCTCGGGGGTGGGCAGCCCCGCCGTCACCCCCACCGAGAAGCTCTTCCCCAGCGGCTCGGCAGACAAATCGGGCACCATGTAGGCTGGGGCACGGGGACCGCGGCAGCAGAGCGGCACCCGGACGCTGGGAGCGGGGCGGGGCGGCGGAGCCTCGCTGGATGGGCAGGGGGTCAGAGCCCTGCTTGGGGAGCCTCTGTGGAAGCAAACACGTGTGGGGCCTGGGCCTGGTGCTGTACATACGTGTGTGTGTATGTACATAGGTGTGCACACACCCCATCCATGCAGAAACACTTCCCGAGCTTGCAGTCCTACAGCAGGAGGAGATGGCAGGTCTGTGTGTTGGCACTGGAGAACACACTCGGTGTAGAAGTATATATTAAAAACAAAGTGTACAGAATTCAGTGACTTTTTAAAACAGTAGATTTACCTCAGAAACTGGCTCTGAAATGTCCTCTCTTGAGACAGTGGGTTGGTCTGGGTTTCCAAGGCTGTCTGTGTGCACCTGGAAGCTCACACTGCAGCAGCTATGCGTCAAGCAATACAAGGCCATCCTGGAATTTTTCTGTACCTCTTGGCATTGAAAAAAAAAAAAAAGGGATGGGAATACAGTGGGGTCTGTTCACTGCTGGGCTGTGGAGAAGAGCTGGAAATCCATACATGACCGCGTGTGACCGGCCAGCTGGAGTCTTTCCAATCCTGAATCCTGAGATGTCTTCATGTGCCCGTGATGCCCTGGCAGCAGGGACAAAGCAAGGTGTGTGCCATGGATGGGAATGGAGTGAAGTGAGTGTCATGAGTGGGACAGAGTGAGGTGTGTGCCATCACCCTCGTGCAGGAGGAGGACGCTACACTGCGCTGGGACTGTGGAACGCTGCTTCTCTGCACCTTCTCAGAGTGAGCAAGGACTAGTGACCAAACCTGTGGTAAAGCATGGAGTAACTTACAGAGTTTGGAGATTCTTCATCTCCCTTTCCCCACGTGCTTTTTCTTTTTTTTTTTTTTTTTTTTAATCAAAACCCAACTCAGTGGTCTCTTGAGAGTCAGGCCTGAGCAGCGAGGAGAGGTCTCAAGTCAGAGTGGTTGTCCTGCATGAGAAGCATGAGCCGTGTTTGACCGCATCAGATGCAAAACTGATCTGATGGGTGATACTTTGCACTTTCTGTACTGTACCATATAATACAACAGTTTGAGTTTATGCAAAGGAATCTACATTTTGTTTTACCCAGAGAAAAAATATGCAGAAGGCTGGGGATTGCATGGTCCTGTGTGATAATCCAGACTCCTCTGTAAGCACTGAATCTGAGATGCTCCATGCTTCTCGTGCAGCTTTTCCTTGTACAGATTTCCATGCAATGCCCCATGGTTTGATTTGGCACTTCCCCATGGTCACGTGCTAATGTCTCCTATCGTTCATCCTTCCTCCCTGCTGTCTCTGATCCTGCTGCTCTGTGCCTGGGCGAAGACGCCTGCAAGCCCTCCTGACTCACCCAGCGGCCACTTACCCTGCCTGGGGCTTTGCTTTGTCCCCTCTTCACCTTCCTCATCTCCCCAGCACTGCTGCAGACCCCAGCTCTGCAGGAGGGGCAGCCTGACTTCCCGAGGGCAGCGGAGGCACTGACCAGGGTGGCAGAACCCGTCAGTCCTGCCGTGGCTCGCGTCTCCTCGGCTGGGGAGCTCCCACGCGCGCAAGGCTGCCTGTGCATTCACACCTGCGCCTCTGCACCTGTACTTTCACAGCTGCACCCCCATATCTGCACCTCCACAGCTGCCCCCTGTGCACCGGGCACAGAGCTGACGTTGCAGGCCCTGGGACCGGCTGGTGCCTGTCCCGTGCCCATCGCACGCATCCCCTCACGCCCTGCTCTGCCAGCCCTGTAAATATTGCTGTACTTGCTTAACTGCTTGAAAGTAACTGTTAACCTGTAAACTGTACAAAAATAGGCTAAAATTAGATAAAGCCAACGCCACTCAACAAATCTTTGCACTTAGTAGGTAGCTCAATGTAAAAATAAACCCAGTAATAATAATAGTAATCCCGAAGGGAAGCGAAGCCGCCGGCACCCCTCGCAGAGCCCGTGGGGAGCAGCTCTGCCCATGTCCCTCCCTGTCACACTGGCAGGGCAGACGGTGTGTGTGCTTGTCTGTGAACGTCCTTGGCGTTTGGTTCACCTTGGTGTTTATTTCTCCATCATCCCCTTTCCTGGCACAGCCCCTGAACGCTGCCTGGCCTGGCGCAGCAGCTGCAGATGTTCAGCCAGGCTGGGCTGGTCAGGGACCTGTGCTGGGGAGGGAAGGACCCATTTGGCACGAGTGCTGTGTATCCATTGCCATTATTACTTTTGTTTCCATTTAGTTCCTGGAGAACATTCACTTTGCCAGTTTTCTGTTTTTTGTATGCTTTCTGAGATTACTTGAGAGCAAACCCATCTTCATTAGGGGTTTTATTTCCTCCCTTACTTTTGACCATACGGTACAAATTCCAGTGTCTTTCTATTAAATTATTGCCTTTCATTTTTCTTTGTTTTGTTTTGTTGTGGGTTTTTAATACACTTGTTTTCTTATCTTTAAGTGCCTTTTTGAGCACCAAAACAAACAGTTGGAGTTCAAGCCTGGGGGCTGTGCACACATGGGTTCGTCTGGGCAGTTGTGTTGTGCTGGGGGTGATTGCTTTTAAAGTCCTTCCATTTTTCTGTTTAATGAAAAGGGAACCAAGACTTTTTGTTGGAGAATAAACTCCCCCTTTGTAATATGGTATTCCAAGTGTAGTTTTAACTACTGTAAATTTAAGGGAAGAAATGTATTTTTCTGTAAGCGAACTTGGCACAAAATCGAACCACATACGTTGTAGGAGCATCATAACTGGAACTCGCTCATGGTTTGTGAGTGACTCGATCCTCGGTACCTGTCTGAGGGCACAGACTGTGTGTGGGCTTCAGAGTTCACAGAGCTTCACTGTGACAACCCACGGCCGAGCTGCCGCCGGAGCCAGGGTGGGTGAGCTCTGCCCCAGGCTGCAGCCGCGGAGGGCGGCTGCTCAGGGCAGCTCTGTCTCTGCTGTGCAGAGCGAGCGCCGCTCTGGGCTTGGCTCCCGCGGCCCTGCCCCGTCCAGCCCACCGTCCCACCATGGCCACGGCCCTGCCATGGGGCTGAGGGGAGCGCGGTGGCACCGCGGCCCTGCCATCCATCCCAGCCATGGCCACGGCCCTGCCATGGGGCTGAGGGGAGCGCGGTGGCACCCCACCCTGCCCTGGACAGACCCTCAGCGCCTGAGCGCGGGCCCGGGGCGGCCATGACTGCACTTTGTTCCTTAGGCTGAAGTCCCTGGTAGGTTGTTTTTGTATCCCAGGTGTGTTATTTAACTAGCAGTGTTGTGGTGCTCGCGGGGCGGCAGTAGATGTCCCGAGTCTGATTTGCTTTGCGTGGCTGGGCTGCGAGGTCTGGTGGGGATGGGGATGGTTGTGCCGGAGGCTGTGGGAAACCGCCGGCTGCTGCCCACTGTACCGGTCATCCTCCTCCTCCTCTTCCTCCTCTGGTGTTGTCTCTGTAACGTATGGTGAGATGCCGTCAGCTAGAGTGTCTGAGTGGGTCCTCGTGTGTGCTGGTGATGCCATGTAGATGAAGCCACTGGTTGGGTGTGGACTCATCCTGTTGAATAAATTGCTTAACTTTTCTCAAAAACGTTGTCTGTGGTTTCAGAAGATTTGCTGCCTCTTGCCTGTGCTTCCTCCCCACACCCTCCTATGCCCCACAGCATCCTGCCCTGCCCTGGGCAGTACAGACACTGCCTCCTGTCCCTGCAGCCAGGCTCTGGGTGCTGTTTATGGGTGCTGAGGAGATAAAAAGCTCACATTCTAAACAAACACCTTCGCACCCAGGCTGTGAGGAACTGCGCTGGACTCTTCAGGCTGGGTTATGTCTCTTCCTATTGTTTTTTTTTTCTGCTGGGTCGTGGCTTCACTTCCCTCCCATCTTGGCGGCGTGGAGAGGCAGAGACCTCCCTGATTCCATCCATCATCCATCCTCCTCCAGACGCAGCTGGCGATGCTCGAGCAGGGGTCTGTGTGGGCCACGACCAGTGCTGTGCAAGCTGCAGGTGGGGCTCGACCTGCATTAACGACCCCGTCCTTAATTACCCCTCCTTAAATACGGCTAATGGGCTCAGCCTCAGGGGAGGTGAGTGCAGGGTGGGCTCCGGGCTGCCACGTCCGTCCTGGTCACCATCCTCTCCTCCGCACCGAGGGCAGCTGGCAGCAGCAGCAGGGTCCGGTTCTGACAGGGCCCGGTACCCACAGCGAGAGCACCCTGGGCACCGCCCTGGGGAAAGCCCGGGGGTGGCTCCAGCAGGTCCCTGGGCAGTGTGGAGGAGCGGGGTTTGGCCAGGCCCTGGAGGGTGCCAGCTGTGTGCGACACTTGTGAGGCCTCTGCGGGGTGTGTGACAGGCGTGCAAGGTGTGCGCCAGGTGTGCGCCAGGTGTGCGCCAGGTGTGCGCCAGGTGTG